>JAQPPZ010002865.1:600000-1053992 GCA_028583015.1 Wollemia nobilis
TGGTGATGAAATTCAACTCATTAGCATTCAAGTGGTGTGTGGTGTGTGTGGTTCTTTTTAACTTAAAATAAAGTAAGAAACAAAGCACTCGATGATAATTTACTAAATGCATGTAAGAGTATGTTTTAATTTCAAAAATTTAGGATTAAAAGGAACCTACAAATGTAACTTGCAAATGGAAAACCCTAAATGCTAACCTACCCCTTGGATAGGCTACAAGTAATCAAACCATAGAGATGCATTGCTACTTTGATTTTATTTTTATTTCTTTTTTGTTTTGTTATTTTGCATTATGAGAAAAGTAAATCTAACTTTTAACCTTTATAGGCAAACAAGGAATGCAAGAAAAACAAAATAAAACAACTTTTGAAAGTGCAAAATGATAACAGAGGGTTTAGGCACTTACCTCATCATTTCAAGAACCTACCACTTCTGGAAATATGATCAAAAAGCTCTATGATTTCTATTCACTCAAAGGTGGTATGAATAGTAGTTCTATGGCCATACTAGGGTGAAACATTGTTTAATACACCCTAAGGTGGCATGAATAGCAGGCTAGAGGCCATTTCAAACCAAAACAACCAGTACTTGCAACATAGAAAGGATGAAAATGAGATTAAAATTTCACCCAAAACAAAAGGTATAGGGTCCCACTATTATCACCACTGAATTAGGTAAAAATGGTGCAGCTAATGATTATGAAAAATATATATCGATCTCCTATTGCTTATGAGCACTAAAACGGAAGCATGCAAGTAAAATGGAAAAGATACCAAATAGCAAGAAATGAAGTAAAGTAAGTCTCTTTCTTATTAATTTAGTGGATCCAATCCAAGGTTACATAGATGCCCCCTTGAGGACTTTTAAATGATACAATTATTACAAATTGGGTTCCCAAGTATCAAAATCATTTAAGTAACTTGGTTGCACATCTAGTGTCTTTCCTTGTACCCACAATCAAGGTGGGTGGGCCAATGCTGCCATCCTTGTATATTTGATGTTGAGTTCCTATGCTCCTTACCAATGCACTGTAGATACCTACTCCTACACACAAGGAAATCAGAATCATCAAATAGCAAGTGTGTATAATGAAAAACATGCAATCCCCATAGGCTCTAAAATACTAGAAATGAGAATATGCATGGTGTATATAACAAATCAACTCAAAATGAATTGAAATTGTAGATATATGTAAAATATATGTTTTTGGGAATATTTAACCAAAAAAAGAACCAAAATTGTGTCCTTAGGCATTGCATAATCACAGTGTGTTTTTATAATCTATAAAACCTAAAGCAAATAATTTTTGCACCTAAACATATCAAAAATACATGAAACTTGGATATAATTCATAAAATAACATTTTAAGATAACCTATATGGTCAAATTTACAAAATAAGCCACAAATATCTATGCATGCTCCGATGGGTCCTACAAGCCTACAAAAAATTCAAAATGTGATATCTCAGCCAATACAACTCCAAAATGCATGAAATTTGAACAATAGCATCATATAATATCCTAAAATATATATATTTAAAAACAATAAATTTTTTTTGTATATATTTGTATTCGTCCTAGGGGGGCGAATTTGACTATCACAGATTAGGGGCATCTGATGGTGGGATGCCCACCACTTCTACACACTTTTACCACCAATGCCACTGGGGAATGGTCCAAAATACTCTAAGGGGTATTTTTATCAAATTTGAGGTGTAAATTCACTCGATTGATAGGGTTTTGTAAATAAATTGTGCCTCTTTGAGTCACCCGATAACCTCCTTCGCTAAGAAGATATTTTGAGGGAAAGAGAGCACAATCAGGTGAGCGGAAATATAATAAGTACTTTTTTGCATAATCATAAACTTCTATCTATAATTTTGTGTGGAAAATACATCCACTTTATAGCCACAGGGGGCTCATGTGCAAAAAGGAATGCAAGGGCATGTAGGTCAAGAGGTGCCACTTGGCCACAGAGGTGGCATGCATTGGAGGGGGATGAGAATTTCCAATTTGGCCTCCCAATTGAAGCATGTCATAGGGATGTTGCATTATCTAACTTGCATGCTTGGATAGATAGGGCAAATAGTAGTTTTTAGGCACCATTTGTCCAGATTTGACTTTTTGGGGGTCAAACTTGCTATTCGCCCCACCTTGGGATGAATGTTTCTATTCACCCCAAGGTGGGATGAATATAATTTGAATTCATCCCAGGGTGGGATGGCCTGGACTAAGGAGCCAAAAGGTCCCAAAATTTGATCGAAACCTTCCAAAACCTTGCAAAATATGGATAGAACCATTGTATAACCTCTGAGGGCGGCCCTAGGGGCTATGTGATGTCAATTTAGTCATTTTTTATCGTGGCATAATCAGGTTGACATTATTTTAGTGTATACAAGTCCATTATATGAAAATTTTTACCAAGAGAGGGTCATGACAATCACATCCCATATTAGTTGAATATTTATAAGTTGGAGCCTAATTTTTACTTTTGGGTGTTTTTTGGGGCATTTGTGAGTAGAGTACCCTCTCTCATATTTATCCCATAACCATCAAATTTGGTTGTTGAAACAAGTAACTAGCCAATAATTATAGTGAATCATAACTACTCTATAAAGTGTACCACTTTACTATCTATGAAAACCAAAGGGGCTTGACAATTTGTCAAGATAAATTCATCACCAATTGGTTGTTGTTCATATTTTAATCAATTAGTTATTTCTATTGTGGTCAAATGCATGTGTTGACAATTTGAGTTATTTTTTATTGTCATTGATGTAACATGGATCATTGATTTCACATGGATCACATTAAGTTTTGGTGGCAAAAGCACTTCATAAATAATGATTTATGATATTTTGGAGAGCATGGATGTATACAAGGTTTTGTGGCACAAGAGACATATAATATTTAATTTTTAAATATTATATTTAAGGTTTTTATTTAAACCAATGGAAAGGGTTTTGCATTAAAACCACTATGCTAAGACTTCTCCAAATAATGATGGATGAAAAGGTTTTTTAAATAAAACCTAGGTGCAAAACGTTTCATGGCAAAATTCAAAAGAATGAAGAAGATATCCCAATTCAAAGTTAAGAAGTGAATTATTAAATTATATTCTAAGGTATAAAATTAAATTTTATTATTCACTAACATGCAATGGTTGGGGAGATTAATAAAATCCACCGACGTCATTTGAAGGCATGGAGGTGCATATAAATAAAAGGTAAAACCTTTGTTTATAAGAGATTGGGAATAATTGCGCATGAGTGAGAATCATCGAAAGGGGAGCAGTGAAGAAATAAAGAAAAATAATTTTCATTTGAGATCAAGGTCAAGGAGACAGTGTAGGAAAGTGATGTCACGCATGAGCCTATAGCGTAGTTGGTGGCGTACGAACTTTGCACAAGGCAGGTTCGTTGTTCGAATCTCGCCAGGGCAAAGTGTTTTGCTAAGGAAGGCAATTTGAGTTTTTAAATTTGAGCGCAGGCAAAGTTGGGTGTTTGGGATTAAATACCAATATGGGCTGACACCCACATGGTAAGCACTTCATAGTGCTAAGTGAGAGGAACAGAGTTCGACTCCCGCAAAGGTGTGAAGGCGCATTGTTTTTTGCAAGGCATTAACAATTTTGAAGATGGTGAAGGCACATTAATTTTTGCAAAGGCATTATTGATTTTGAAGGTTGCGAAGGCTACGAATTTTGTAAAAAGGTATTTATCTCTAGTGCATGGTAATATTTGATATTGCCAAAGTTTTGGTGCATTGAAAATCATTTATATTATAACTAGGGAGTTATAAGGTATTTAGTAAAAATAAATTATTGTTGTATGTGCTTAGGGAGTTATAAGGTTTGAAGTTAAATATTTGTGATTGTTGTATGTGGAGTTATAAGGTGTGGAATTAAAAATAAAAGCATAGATATTTATTGTATGTATTAATAAAAATTAGGAAGTCATAAGGTTGGAAAGTGTTGAACTTGTTATTTATTCTACTAGTGCATGATTTAATTATGAAATTAAACTAGGAACTTGAGACCTAGTTAATTGCCACCTTGAGTTAGAAGACATGCACATGAGTTAGGGTTTGAATTTGAAGACAAATTGTTTGATTATGTGCCTTGGCTATTAAGAAGAAGTGGATGGATTATAAAATAAATTTTGTGGATAAAATTGATGCTTGAGTTCATTATTGTTTGTGGAGTTCATTGAGAGTATTGCCATTATTGAGGAGGTTTTTGCCATTGCTTGAGGATATTATTGTTGGTTACTTGTTGAGTATATTGCCACTATTTGAGACCATTGTGGAGATCATTTGCTTTTCACTTGTGGATACATTTATCTTTCATTTGAGAGAGTATTTTTCATACATGGTTGAGTTCATTGTTGAGCATTGTTATCATCCATTTGAGAGAGTAGTTGTCATACATTGTTGAGATCATTGTGGATCATTGTTGTCATCCATTTAAGAGTACATTTCCATTCATTGTTGAGTTCATCATTGAGCCTTGCCTTTGTTGATTTGTGGATGATATTTGAGTGCTACTTGATCATGATTGATTGAGCCTTTGAGAAGGCTTTTGGGACAGAATTTTTGGACAGATTTGAGGCATATTTTGAGCATGATTGATTTAGCCTTTGATAAGGATTTTGGGATAGAATTTTTGGATAGATTTAAGGCAGGTTTTGTGCATAATTAAGTGAGCCTTTGAGAAGCTTTTTGGGATAGATTTGTGGACAGATTTGGGATAGCATTTTAGCAAGATTTTTTGAGATTTTTTGTGAAGACCTTGAGTAAAAATTTGGAACAACATTTGATCAGGATTGTTTGAGGCTTATGATAAGGCATTGAGGCAGATTTATGAGCAGTGAAAGAGATAGAACAAAAATAGAAAAATATACCAACACCATTTGACTAGTTGAGCAAATCAGTGAAGAGCCCACCTGAGCAGATCAGGATTGCCTAACTGAGTAGATCAGTGGATTGTCTAGCTGAGCATATCAATGGATTGCCTATATGAGTAGATCAGTGGATAGCCTAGCTAAGCAGATTAGTAGATTAGCTAGCTAAGCAGATCAATGGATAGCCTAGCTAAGCAGATCAGTGGATAGCCTAGCTAAGCAGATCAAGGATAGCCTAGCTGAGTAGATCAGTGGAGCCCACCTAAGCAGATCAGGATAGCTTATATTTGATTAGATGAAAGTAATTATTTGTATTGGGATAAGGATCCCTATTTCTTTATGAAATATTATAAGGAGATTATCTTGTGGACTACCCCACATTGGGGGAACCATATTAAATATTTTGTCTCAATTATGTGTGGTGATTTGTGCACTTGCTTACTATTTCTATATATGTTATTAATGCACACTGCTATATTTGGTTATTGCAATTAAGGACACAAATTGATATTATTTTGGAAATAAAGTAAAAAGTGGGCACTATATTGTTCACCCCCCTCTTAGTATAAGCTTGTGTTCTTCAATTGATATCAAGGTGGGTTCCTTCTAAAAGGCTAACAGCTTGAGGGTAGATTCTACAAGAACACAGATGGCTTCACAGAATGGATCATCTACAAGTAAGGCTCCACTATTTAATGATAACAATTATGCTTTTTGGAGCATGATAATGAAGAAATTCTTGATATCACAAGGATATGAGGTATGGCAGATGGTTGCAAAAGAGTATAAGTGTATCGACCCAAATTTTTTGCGCCCTTACCTTTAGGCTAAAGGATCCGTGCCCAGAAGGGGGATGCGAGAAGGATGAGATGATACCTTAGACTGAGAGGCCCTTTGAAGGTCGTGCCTCTTGGGGGAGGGGTATCAGGGTGAATTTTTGACGGATGGTGGGGTTCACCAGGAAAATTTGAGTGGTAGTTTCCACGCCTAGGTTGAGAATGGGTTTGATGTGTTCATTTTTATATTTAATCCTTCAAATTCCTAGGTTTGGCCAAAATGAATCTAGACTATTCTATATGCCAATGTTGATTTATATGAATACAGAAAGCAAGAATAAGTGCTAAATATAGGAAAAATGCTAAATGAGAAAGAATATACCTAATTTTGGCTATCTGATGAATATTCTAAAGCTTGTAGAAGTCCATATCATCTCGAATATGACAGAATCATTGAAAATTGCACTGAATCATCTCAAATCACAGTCGATCGTCTGAGATCAGACGAGATCGTCATCGACCTGATGAATTTGGCAAATGAAATTGTCAAAAACCTGCAATCACAGAAATATATACCAAAAATAAAAAATGCAACTACAAAAGAAAGGGGAAATGATAGAAATGACAGTATAAATGCTAGAATGATTACTCCAGATAACAGATTAAAGGGAATACATTATTTTAATTACTGATTTTGACTTTATCATGCATTTATGCTAAATGAGGTGAACTCTAGAATGCAAAAATAAAATAAACTAAGCTAATGCATAAGAAACTGAAGAGAGAAGGTGAAAATGCAAACTTTGGGTTTTGATTGCCCCTAATCTGGACTGTAGTAGAGATCGCCTCCAATGGCACGAGATCATCTCCGATCTATGACAGGATCATCCAAAATTGTCTAGAATCGCCTGTGATGATCCAATCTTGATCCAGCTAAAAAACAGTAAAATTCCTACAAGAAAACTTGAAAACATACAATTTAAACAAAGGTGCAAAGGTGTTCTAATGCACAAAAAATCTAAGGTTGCAGGGAAAATCAGCCAGGGAGGGAGTGAAGGAAAATCCTAAGTTTATATAGGATTTAGGGAGAGGTTAAGAGGTTGGAGATCATCCCAATTTGGGAGATCTCCAACGAGGGAGTCTCTAATTGCACAGACATGCTTTCTACCCAAGTTAGAGAAGCTGTTGAAATAGAAGCTAATTATGAAAATTTGGTTTTGGGACAAAATCGTCTGGATGTTCTGTTCCAGACAAATTCATCAAATCTGGGACGATTTCATTTGATCATCGACAATATCATCCAACGGTCAAAACAAATCCTAAAAATGGCACGAAAAACGAGGGGAGCAGGTAACAGGTAGTTTCGAGGTTAAAATTCAAATTTTAATCTTTTACTAAGGTTTAACTGTGCCAATTTTAGGGTGCTACATTTTGCCCCATCTTTAGCAAATTTTTTGAAGAAAATACGTTAAAGACGAGTTCTTCTCGCTTTACGAGAAACCAAAAATTTACTCCATTTTTTAGACGATGATTCTAGGTCGAATCGTAAGAATGCTTACTATGGTGCACCCTCCGTGTTTTTACCCAAATTGAACGGTTGAGGTAAAAGCGCAAAAAAACAAAATTAAAAAATAATGTTTATTTATTTTAATTAAAATTAAGAAAAATAGGGTAAAACCCTAATTCATTGTTACTGTTCATTTTAGCTGTTTCAGAGTTCTGCAGACAAAATGGTTGAAACCATGCACAGATCGACAGAGGTCCAACGTGGGCTACAAGTAAGGATCTAAACTTGATGCATTATGTTTTTAATTTGATTTATGTGATTTTTTTAGTTGAATTTGAATTATTTTTGGAGCATCGTAGCTATTTTTTAGGCCATCGACGACATCGGGACGAAATCGTCCCAATTTCATCGAAATCGCCCCTAGATTTCCTATTTCATCTTGGGCAAAATCGATGAAATAGTGGTGATCCTGTAAAATAAGGGACAATCCCCAAATTTAGACGATTTCGTCCTGATAAGGATGAAATGACTAAATTTAGGACAATATCGTCCAATAATAGACGATATCATCATTTTTATGAAATTAAGCTTATTTTAATTGCATTTAATTGATTTTACTAACTGTATATTAATGAATATTGTTGTTTTATTATTTATTTTATAGAGGGGATTGCTAAAAATTTAGGAATGAAAATACGGGGGTCTAAGAGATGATGTGGCTGCACTCGATCAGGCGAAGCGAGACCGATTGTCAACGGTCAGACTACAACATGTGGTAGAGATGCCACAAATACCTACAAACATGGGGCTACTGACAGTCTTAGCAAAGAGATGGTATCCAGGGTCGTCTTGTTTTCGACCATCGACATGGGAGATGGCTCCCAATTTGGAGGATGTATGGAGGATCTTGAGGGTCCCCATACATGGGCAGTTTATGACTCCTATGGCCAATCAGGGCCAGGCCATGATGAGGTTGTGCAGAGACCCGAGCTTCACCTTGGAGAAGGGCAGAGTGAACATCGAATCTCTGAGGCAGATGCATGGGGCATCTCGGTTGACTCAAGTCTTGGCAGGGGTGGTGGGTGGCCTACTGCTATGCCACCAGAGCGGATGCAGATTACCATGGCTCCTTTTAGATGTGGTCTGCAATATGAGAGACCACGGGTACAGATTTACATGGTGCAGCTTTGTACTATGCTAGCTGTATAGGATCCTACATGGGGTCATATACAAGGGATGTCGATGTCTAGTTTTGACATCGCTACTACAAGTTTTGTGTTGGGAGCACATTATGGTGCAAAGGCTAGGAGGGCTTCCACTGATAGGGGTTGACCGGGAGAGACCCCAAGTTTTCTATTGGTGGCTCTAGAGAGGGTCACAACGATGGATAGATCTATCAATGTCACAGATATTACTAGACGACCTCATCCCAGACTAGATCACATGGAGGCCATGGAGGGAGCATCCAAGGTGGGGAGAGGATAGACAGGAGTTGGCTCGCATCAAGCGAGTCTACTAGCTAAGGATGGAGTGGGGAGAGGTGGAGCTCCACCACTATGACCGAGTTTTGTGACATTTCAGTCTACAATAGGGGATCCCATCTCTCAGGGACTATGAGTACTCCCAGACTATCTGGGATAATACCAAACTGAACGGGGCTCCAAATATGTAGCAATTATGGAGCCAAGATGCGGATGATGCCCCCATCCAACCAATGGATGGGGACAATGTTGGGGTCACTAACAGATATGATTCCTAGTATGCAGGCATCTGCCCTCCTTGAATGACAAGGGCACAGGGTTCGATGGATGCTATTGTGCATCAGATGGGGAGGTGGTGCCAGGATACCATTGATGTAGCTAGGGGTCACAAAGGGAAGGAGCAGTGACGGTCTCTATAGAAGAGATGTCGAAGGATGCCATAGGCTCTAAAGAGACTGCATCAGCCAGGGAGGAGAGAGGAGGGACTCCCTTCTCAATAGATGGAGAGGCCACCATCACCCGATAAGGGCAAGGGTGTCAAGGTAGGGGAGAGCAGCGAGATGGTGGCTCTCCAAGTAGAGAATGCCCACCTCCGAGCTTAGGTGCAGACGCTATAGGATGAGGCTACACGACTTAGGGCTTGGAGTGGAGGAGCGATCACTCGAGATCTGGCATGGGCTATTGCTCAAACCGTGTTCTACCAGGGATTATACTACCATGTGGTTCCAAAGGAGTAGAGGATATCGCTACCAGCCCCCATTGCAGAGCCCATCATGATGGGGTCATCGAGGACATCATCACGATCGATGTCGAGGACTCGTGACACAACACAAAATTCGATGGGGCCACCTCCTCCACCTTAGG
Source organism: Wollemia nobilis (assembly GCA_028583015.1). Classification (NCBI taxonomy): domain Eukaryota; kingdom Viridiplantae; phylum Streptophyta; class Pinopsida; order Araucariales; family Araucariaceae; genus Wollemia; species Wollemia nobilis. Next base: position 609,530 of record JAQPPZ010002865.1, read on the forward strand.
GTAGGAGAGGAGATGTGGCTAAGAGCTCAAGGGATTCTCAAGGCTAGTTGCTCATTGACTAGAGATTGTATATATTTTTGAGAGGGTTGAGTATGCCAAGGTATAGATTGTGGCATACCAATCCAGTGTTGATATGATGTACATATATATTTTTGATATATATATATATATGATTTTTTTTGTGATATGACTTGTGCATATGTTTTATGATGCTTTAATGTTTGAATTGTTGATTGATGATTCATGTAATTATGTCATTGGAAATATTATAATTTTATTTCATGCTGTAAAATTTAAATGAAATAATCTGATGTGAACAAATTGGTTGTTTATGGTGTGATTTGATGAAAAAGAAAATGACTTTTAACAATAATTTCAAAGGACATTGTCGCTGTTACATGACCATTTCATGGAGTCTCCACTCACTAGATCATCAAGCTAATCCCAGTATAGAAATATTGCTAAAATTAAAAGAGTACTTAAGAAACTATCTTAAGGATTTTTTGTTGTGATGATGAAAAAAATATGATGGTGATGATTTGTTTTCATATTTTCATGAAAATATTATGCATGAAATATATTAAAAATATGATTTTTTCTAGGCATAAAATTCCTAAGTAGGATAGAAATTTGAATAATTGCCTAGGAATTTATACCATCGTCGCAAAACTGAATGTTGACATAATGAAATGAAATAGAAATAGTGTTCATTATTTTTAAAGCATAATTGTGTAACATAATGATTTAAGCCATATGTTTTTATGAAATAAATAAATGGGAAATAAAATTAGAACAATGGTGATGATGAATTTGTGTTCATCAGATGATAGGATTGATTTTTCTAATGATGTCTGAGCCCCATTTTGAAAAGGGCCAAGGAGATGAAATAGCCTGCAGTTCTTGTGCAGGCTCATGGACAAGGTCAGTGTGTTTCTGGCACTTGTCGCAATGGCACATGTAATCATGTGCATCATTCTCCATGGTGGGAAAAAAATATCCTATCCTAAGGAGCTTTTTAGCAATGGAACTACCACTAAAGTGTCCCCCACAAGATCCATCGTGGGCTTCACTCAAAGCTGATCTAGATTCTTCTATATTTAAACATCTCAGTAGGATACCTTCAAAAGATCTCCTATATAATGTATTGCCAATTATTACGAATTGACTTGCTCATATACATAATAACCGATGTTGGTTTCTATTAAAACCTTCAAGGAAGGTCCCATTTTGAAAGAAATTGAATATATCAGTGTCCAAAAATTTAGGAGTAGTTTCGTTGATTAAGAAAACATCCAAAGGTTCTAAGCATGATTTATTTGAAACGGGTTCCTAGAGTCAACAAATAATGATGGTAGCTGTATCGCTCCAAATTTTTTACACCCTTTCCTTCAGGCTATAGGATCCGTTCCCAGAAGGAGGATGTGAAAAGGATGGCACGGTACCTCGGACTAAGAGGCCTTGCGAAGGTCCCGCCTCTCGAGGGAGGTGTATTATGGTGATTTTTTGACGAATGGTGGGTTCACCAGGAAACATTTAATGGAAGTTTCCACGCCTAGGTTGGGAATGTGTTTTATGTGTTCGTTTTAGCCTTAAGAATTCAAATCCTAGGTTTGGCCAAAATGCGTCTAAGCTATTCTATATGAAGATGCAGATTAAATGAATACAAAAAATAGAATTAAGACAGAAAACAGAGAAATTAAGGAATGTTAAAAGAAAATACCTAATCCGAATGTCTGATGAAGATTTTGATTCTTGAAGCAGTAAGGATCACCTTTGATTTGACAGGATCATCTGAGATCAGACTAGATCTTCTGAGATCTGACGAATTCATCAGACGAATTCGTCAAAAACCTGCAAACAGAGAAATAGGTGCAAAACACAGAAAGTGCAGCAATGCTAACATAGGGAAACAATGTAAAATGATAGTAGCACTATCAAACTGAAACTTATAAGTAGAAACATGCATGCATTATACTAATTTCATAATAATTATGACTTAATTATGCATTTAAAGCTATATGGGTGAACTCCAAAATGCAGAATAGCATAAAATACTAAATAAACTAGCTAATTACAACATAAAACAGCAGATTGAAAGATGAAGAAATGCAAACTTTAGGCACTGATTGCCTCAATGTTGACTGCAGTCGAGATCATCTTGCATTGGTACGAAATCGTCTCTGATTTTACAGGATCGCCTCCGATATGAACAGGATCATCCGCAACGATGTAAGCTTGCTTCGACTAAAAAACACTAAGGTACCTGCAACAAAAATTGGAATAGAACTACTGCAAATATCAATTTAGGGTGTTTTAACATGTGTGAAGTTAAGTTACAGGGATTATCAGCCAGGGGGGTGCTAAGGGAAGGGCTTAGGATTAAATAGGCTTAGGAGGGAGGTTAGGAGGTTGGAGATCATCCCTATTTGGGAGATCTCCAATGGGGGAGGGTCTCTAACGGTGCAGACACACTTCTACCTAGATTAGAGACCCGTTGAAACAGAAGCTAATTATGCAAAATTAGTTTTGGGACAATATCTTCTGGACGTCCTAGCCCAGACGAAATCGTCAAATATGAGGCGCTATCGTCTGATAGGCGACGATATCGTCAAACGGTTAAAACAACCTCTAAAAATGGTGCGGGAAAGGGGGAAATGGATTACACGATGGTTAACGGGCGATTTGAGAGGTTAAAATTTGAATTTGAATTATTTACTAGAGAAAATGCCTTAAAGATGAGTTCTTCTCGATCTACGAGAAAGCAAAAAATTATTCCCATTTTTAGGCGACGATTCTTGGTCGAATCGTACGACAGCTTACTATGGTGCCCCATCCGTGTTTTTACCCAAATCGAACGTTTGAGGTAAAAACACGAAAAAGCAAAATTTGAAAAAAATGTTTTTAATTGTGTTTTGAATAAAATTAAGAAAAATAGGGTAAAACCCTAATTCATTTTTACTGTTCATTTTTTCTGGTTTTAGAGCTCTGCAAGCAAAAATGGTGGAGACAACGCACAGATCGATAGAGGTCCGGCACGGGCTACGGGTAAGAGTCTAGACTTAACTTAGAATGCTTGAATTTGAATTTACATGCTTATTAGGTGAATTTTGATCAATTTTTGAGCATCACGGCCGTTTTTGGGCCGTCGACGTCATCGGGACAAAATCATCCCGATTTCGATGAAATCGTCTCAAGTTTGCCGATTTCTTCTAAAGGCAAAATCGGCGAAAGGGGGACGATTTCATCAAATTAGGGACGATTTCGGCTTGTAAAATCGGAGACGATTGTGCTCAAATTGGGGACGATATCGTCCAATTGTGGACGATATCATCATTTGATGAAATTGAACTTATTTTACTTGCATTTTTAATTAATGATTTGAGTTGTTATTAATGATTGTTTGTTGTGTTGTTGTTTTATGTTGTAGATAGGTTTGCTAAAGAGCAAAGAATAGAAATATGGAGGTTTGAGAGATGACTTGGCCACTCTAACAAAGGCAGAGCAAGATCAGCTGGCATAGGCCGGCTTACTACATGTGGCAAAAATACCATAAGTTTCTACAGACATGGGGCTATTGATAGCCCTAGCAGAGAGGTGGTATCCGGGTTCTTCCTATTTTTGGCTACCCACAGGGGAGATGACTCCCACTTTGGAGGATGTATGGAGGATTCTAAGAATCCCCATACAAGGATAGTTGATCACTCCTATGGCCAATTAGGGCCATGCTATGGGGTGGTTGTGTGGTGACCCGAGCTTCGCCCTGGAGAAGGGCAGAGTGAACATTGAGGCACTGCGTCAGATGCCTGGGGCATCGAGACTCACACAGGTTTTGGCTAGAGTGGTGGGTGGAATTCTGCTGTGCCACTAGAGCGGGTGCAGGGTACCATGGATGCTAGCAGATGTGATCTATGATATGCAAGACCATGGTTACAGATTCTCTTGGGGCAGCTTTGTACTGTGCCAGTTGTACAGGATCTTGCATGAGGTCATGTACAAGGGCGACCAATGTCTAGTTATGACATCGCTCCTATAGGTTTGGTGTTGGGAGCACATTACAGTGCGAATGCCAGTAGGGCTTCCTTTGATAGGGATTGATGGGGAGAGGCCCCGAGTTTGCTACTGGTGACTCCGAAGAGGGTCACAGTGGCGGATTGACCTATCGATGTCTCGAAGACTACTAGATGACCTTATCCCAGACCAGATCACCTGGAGGCCATGGCAAGAGCACCCAGGGTGGGCCGAGGATGGACAGGAGTTAGCTCATGTTAGGCGATTTTGCTAGTTACAAATGGAGATGGGAGAGGTGGAGCTCCATTGCTACGATCGAGTTTTGCAATAGTTCGGTCTATAGCAGGGGATCCCATCTCTTAGGGATTACGAGTTTTCTCGAATTGTCCAAGATAACACCATAGTGAGCAGGGCTCCAGACATGCAGTGCTTCTGGAGTCAGGACGCATATGATGCCCCCATTTAGCTAGTGGATGGGGACGATGTAGGGGTAGTCGATGGCTACAATGCCTGGTATGTAGGCATCCGCCCTCCTTGAATGACTAGGGCTTAGGGTCTGATACACGCAGTTGTGCATCAGATAGGGAGGTGATGCCAGGCGGCTATGGAGGTGACCTAGGGTCATGGTGGGAGAGAGCTGAGGAGGCCACAGGCATAGGAGAGGCTGCGATAGAGGGAGAGGAGGGAGGAGAGGCCCCCTTGTCCACAGAGAGAGAGGCCACCATCGCTTGATAAGGGCAAGGGTGTTGACACTGGGGAGAGCAGCAAGATAGTGACTCTTCGAGCGAAGATAGTTTGTATCCAAGAACAGGTGCAGACATTACAGGACGAGGCTGCATGCCATCAAGCTGAGGTGACACAGCTCAAAGATGAGATTACACGCCTCAAAGCATGGGGTGGAGGAGCGAGCACACAGGATCTGGCACGGTCGATTGCTTAGACCACATTCTACCAATGCATCTACTTCCAGATGGTGCTAGAGGGTCAGAGGGTACAGCTGTCAGCCGACATTGCTGACCCTATCAGGATTGGGTCATCGAGGACTTCTTCTCGATCGACGACTAGGACTCGTAGTACCACTCATACTACGATGGGGCCACCTCGTCCACCTCAGGGCGGGGGAGGAGATGAGGCTGAGAGCTCGAGGGGTTCTCGAGACACTGCACATAGGACATTTGATTGAGGGGATTGAGTATGCCAAGATATATATTGTGGCATACCAATCCAGGTTTTGATATGATGTACATATATTTGTGATATATATATGAGATGAGATATTTTTGATCATATGACTTGTGTTATGTATTTTGTATGATGCTTTAATGTTTGAATTATTTGCTGATTGGATTGAGGATTCATGTAATTATGTCATTGGGAATATTATGGTTTGAATGTCATGCTTATAAAATTTAAATGAAAATAATCTGATGTAACAAATTGGTTGTTTGTGATGTAATGTGATAAAAGATAAAAAGAGACTTCTAACAATAATTTCAAAGGACATTGTTGCTATTATAGACCATTTCATGGAGTCACCGCTCACTCGGTCGTCAAGCTAATCCTAGTATAGAAATATTGTTAAAAGGTAAAAGAGTGCTTAAGAGACTGTCTTAAGACTTTGGTGTAATGGTATAAATAATGATAATGATGGTTTTTTTTCAGATTTTCATAAAAATAGTATGCATGAAATAATGTTAAAATGATCTTTGCTAGGCATAAATTCCTAAGTGTGATAAATTTTTTGGATAATTCCCTAGGAATTATACCATCATTGCAAAATTGAAGGTTGACATAATGACATGAAATAATGAAAATGTGTTTGTTTTTTTTAAAAGCATAATTTGTGTAACATAATGATTTAAGTCATATGTTTTTCATGATTTTTAAATAAATGGGGGATAAAAATTGTTACAATGGTTTGCGCTAGGCATAGAATACGTAGGTATAGAATTATACCATCATCGCAAAAATCCAAAAAAAGAGAGAGTTTTATTGCATGATTGATTTTTGATAAATAGAAAATATGAAGATGAGGACTTGCGTTAGGCATAAAATTCCAATTTTGGTTTTGGAACTATACCATTGTCGCGAAAGTCGATAATATATATATATATATATATATATATGTGTGTGTGTGTGTGTGTGTGTGTGTGTTTTGATTGTATGGTTTGAAAGAAATGTTGATGTTTTTCTATTATGTATATAGTTGTCGAAACAACTGTACTTGGAAGAAGAAAATGAATTATTCCAAACAATTTGCAAAAAATATTTCAAAGTATCTTTAAGACAAAATTTAGATTTATAAGGAATCCCATGTGCATATGTGAATTCATTTCCAATCTTGATTTATCATAATGATACACAAAATCTCTCAAATACAAATGTGTGTGCAATTGCATTGTTCATTTACCAGGTTGAGCAAGGTACTATGATACGAGTGATTTGGATAAACCAAATAAGTGTTCATTAACCATGATGTAGATGCATATAACCATACTAGACTACTATGTAAGTCGGATTATCAAGAGCTAGCTAATCCATAAGCAGACATAGGTTTGTACAAAAGAAGGTCGCTAATGTGACAGACATATCACCATGCTAGGAGTTACCCAAGTCCAAGTAGGTTGGGCACAAACCACCTGTTATGGGGCTTACCTCACAATTTTTGAATAATTGAGAATTCCAAGGATTCAATCTCATCAACCCTTCTTTTCTTTTCAAAGGGTAGGGAAAGGGATTTTATTGCTTTTTCTTTTGCTTTATTTTGTATTTTTGCTTGATTTTTGAGATAATGCTTGAAACATTGATGTAATAACATTTTTCTTTTTCTCTTTTTCTTGAAATTTGCTTTTTGTTCTATACTAGGGATACTTGCTCAGATTAGCTGTAGAGCAAGAGATTTTTATTCTGGGTAGGGGTGAGCTTGTCCTTTTGCCAATTCTCAAAGATTCTAGACCATGTGCATGATAGGATAGCAGGGGAAACTTTTCGCTCAAGAAACCACTTCTACTATGTAGCAAAGCATGGAAATTACAAATATAATCATTTTATTGTGAAAAGATGTGCTTGGTTTAAGTAAATAACAAGATCAATTCTCTATGCTCAAACTTTATTTAATTGAATTTTGTGGACTTCGATATAAGAGAGATTAGTAATCATGCCAGATAAAATCAAGATATTTATTTTGTGAGTGTGAAAGTGAGGGATTCCAAATAAATGCTAATTTATCCAAAATAATTTGAAACATATAACTGCAACATTTGTAAGAAAATATAGATATAGATACTGTTTTGAGAAGTTTTGAGAATGTTGACTCTCTCTTTCTTCTTTATATTGTTTTGGTTTCGAAAGAGTCAAGAATATTAATGTTTTGATTTTTATTATAAAGAATTAACAAGTGTCAAATAATTTTGAAGATTTTGATGATTATGAATGTTTTTGGTGTTTTTGAATTTATAAATTGAAAGAAATACAAGATAGTGATTTTGAAATATTTTAAACAAATATATACAAGGATGAAATGACCAAATTTACACATAGTAACATTTAAGATGCAAAATATTCATGGGTTCTTTAAGTTCTTTACCATCTAAGGTAGATAATTTGTATGCTTCTGATTCAAATTTAGCAGTAATAATGTATGGTCCAAGCCAGTTGGGCTCAAATTTACCTTTAAGGTCCTTAGTTGCATTTGTATTTTTTTGATTTTCTTTTAAAACAAGGTCGTCGATCTCAAAGGATCGATGACGAACTTTTTTAGCATATGATATTTTAAGCTTGTTTTGGTAGGCACGGAGATGCTCCAAAGCATTGATGCATTTTTCATCTAGGAGTTCCAACTGACTGAGTCTGCCAGCTCAATATTCGTCTCCTACTTCGGTATATTAAAGTAGTAGAGCCAAAGAAGAAACTTCTAATTCAAAGGGAAAAACTGCTTCAGCGCCATACACCAAAACAAAAGGTGAAGTTCCAGTGGGGGTTCGAACACTAGTTCGATAAGCCCACAAGGTCGGATATAATTGAATGTGCCAGTCACGGCCAGTTTTATTGACCAATATTTTGAGGATTTTGATTAAGGTTTTGTTAGATGCTTCTGCTTGACCATTACCCTGAGGATAATAGGGAGTGGACTAGCGATGTTGAATCTTATATTTTTGGCATAATTTTTTAACATATTTATTTTTGAAACAAGTTTCATTTTCAGAGATGAGATTTGCAGGAATTTCGAACCTACAAATGATTTGATTAAAAATAAATTTAGAGACTTGTGTGCCAGTGCAAGAAGCTAAAGGCATAGCTTCAACCCACTTCGTGAAATACTCAGTGGCAGTTATGATGAATTTGTGTCCATCATATGACATAAGATTAATTTTGCCAATAATGTCTAAGCCCCATCTTGAAAAGGGCCAAGGAGATGAAATAGCCTGTAGCTCTTGTGCAGGTGCATGGACAAGGTCAGCATGTTTCTAGCACTTGTCGTAATGGAACACATAATCATGTGCATCCTTTTCCATGGTAGGCCAAAAGTAGCCTATCCGAAGGAGCTTTTTAGCAATGACACTACCACTGAAGTGTCCTCCACAAGATCCATCGTGGGCTTCACTCAAGGCTGATTTAGATTCTTCTAAATTCAAACATCTTAATAGGATACCTTCAAAATATCTCCTATATAAAGTATTGCAAATTATTACAAATTGACTTGCTCGTCTATGTAATAACCGACGCTGGTTTCTATTAGAATTGGCAGGGAAAGTCCCATTTTGGAGAAAATCAAATATATCTGTATACCAAGGTTCAGGAGTAGTTTCATTGATTAGAAACACATCCAAAGGTTCTAATCATGACTTATTTGAAGTGGGTTCCTGGAGTCAACGAATAATGATAGTGGCATATTCGTCATCTAACTCCAAGGGTAGCGATAGCATCAGCTGCACGGTTACAAGTTCGAGGAATAGCTTCCAAGGTAACTTGATCAAATAGAGACATTAGTTGTAAAACATAGGCTTTATATGGGCGCAGTTTATCATCTCTGGTCTGATAAACTTCATTAATTTGGTTTATAACCAGTTGAGAATCACCAAAAACTAACAGATGTTTAATTTTTAGTGCCAAGGCAGCTCGTAACCCAAGGATTAGAGCTTCATATTCAACAGTATTGTTGGTGCAAGCAAATATCAATTTGAAGGACAAAGGAATAAGATGTTTTTGCGGGGATATTAAAATAATACCCGCACCAGCCCCACTCATGCATCGGGCTCCATCAAAGTATAAGGACCATTGTTCGGTATGGTCTGCCTCTAATTGAAGGCATTCATCTGGAAACTTAATGATGAGGGGATGGGTAGACTCTAAGGGTGCAACAACTAATTGATCTGCTATTATTTGACCCTTAACAGACTTATGTCTTATGAATGTGAGATCAAACTTGCTTAGAGCAAGAACCCACTTGGCTGTGCGACCCGATAAATAAGGTCGACTCATGAGATACCTCAAGGGATCATATTTGGCAATGACATAAGGTTTCTGACTAAGCATATAGTGTCATAATTTTTGCGTAGCAAAAACGACTGCTAGACATAGTTTCTCTAATGCTGTGTAGCGGGTTTCATAACTGATGAAGGTTCGGCTAATGTAATAATTAGCATGTTCTCTCTTTTCATCATCAAGCTAAGCTAGCATAGCTCCTAAGGCAGAATCTGAAGCTGAAATATATAGGAGAAATGGGCGATTAGTTTTAGGCGGTGAAAGCACAAGTGGATTAAGGAGGTATTGTTTGAGAAGTTCAAAAGCTTCTCTACATTTGTCATCCCAATTAAAAGGGACATCCTTCTTAATAAGTTTAAGAAAGGGACCGGTTTTGTTCGCCAGCTTATCGATGAAGCGACGGATGGCTTGAAGCTTACCTTGTAAACTTCGTAACTCAGATATATTAGTAGGTGCGGGCATATCAGTGATAGCCGCAATCTTGAGAGGGTCGATTTTGATACCATGTAAAGAAACTAAAACCCCTAATAGTTTACAGGACTTAACTTTGAATATGCATTTTGCTAGATTTAATCGAATAAGATATTCTCGTAATCGATTAAAAACTTTTCTCAAATCATCTAAATGATTATCTTCATTAATAGAGTGGGCTATAATATCATCTACATAATCATGTAGGATATCATGCATCATATCATGAAAAATATAAGTCATAGCTCGTTGATATGTTGCACCTGCGTTCTTTAAGCCAAATGGCATCACTTTCCAACAAAAGGTACCCTAGGGGGTAATAAAGGCTGTTTTAGCCTGATCTTCAGGAGCTATCCTGATCTGATTATAACTAGAGAATCCATCCATTAAGGACATCATCCTGAAAGCATGAGATTTCGGAAATAAAACACTGAGATGCAATAAAAATACAGAACTGGCTAGACACATGGAATAACACGGATAGAATTAAATTAAAAATAGGAGAACAACCCTTTCACATTAATTTTGTTTGGTTACAATGGCCTGATTCTTATTACAAAGAGTGCACAATGATTTTCTTTTGCATGCCCACATGCAAACTGGACAGGCCAGTGTTGCTGCCACTGGTTTCCGATGAATCTTTGCTTCTGCTGTTCTTCCTATACTCAAAGAAACAATAAAACATTTAATAGCACCTGTTAAATGATTAAAACAACAGATTCTAAGTTAATGAGAACATAATGAGATCTACTGTTAAAAAGCTGGTGAATACATGCTTGAAATCAGAATTCAAAACCATAATGTAAAAGAACTAAAAATACACTAAGATTTGTCAACGAATGGGTAGATCCATGGATCCAGATTCATACTCTCCGTATGTAGAAGAAAATGAATCGTAAGGGATGCAGTCGGGTGTCTTACTTTGGCAGCACTTCGTTGCTTTTTAAAATGCTTCGTAACTTTTTTCTACATTGTATCGAACTGGTTTTTATAGAGGATTCGGCCTCTGAGAACATTAATGTCAAACCCTAAATCCGTAAGGGCCACTCAGATTTGATCCTTATCGGGCCATTATGAGACATGGCTTGCACTGACATTGTAAGTTATGAGGCGTGGCCTCAACTCGGATATTTTTCTAACACCGCTTGTCTCATTAAAGCTCGCCGTTTTGCTGATCCACGGGGTCTCTTTAAAAAGGGGCACGTAAGGGTGCCACGTGGCAGTCATCCCTTGGTTGTGGCGGCCACGTCAAACTCCACCTTTACCTGTCGCAAATCGGCCTTCGTTGCAGGGCGTATGGTGAGCGCTATCGTGATATCGCGACCGCCGTGATATTGCAACCGCGCGATATCGCGACGGTCGCGATATCACAACCGCACGATATCGCGACCGTCACGATATCACGATGGCCAAGGCTGGGCTCCCCTCCTTTTGCTAAGTTTGCTCTTAAATACTTTGTTTAAGGCTTTGAAGGTTTTGACGTTTGAAGACCATCTTTACTCTGTTCACTTTCCGACCTTCCGAACTGCTGTGCAAGTGGTCAAGACCACTGTTTGACCTCTAAGGGCTACCCTAAAAGCTGTGATATCAATGTGATCAATGTTTGTAATCACTTAATCGAAATGGTGCCATTTTGGTGTCTATAGATGCCCCTTTTTTGGAAGCGCTATGGGTGACGCAGTGCTAAGCAAAAATATACGACCAAAGCACTAATGATTAGGGTTTCTTGGTAACCTAACCAACTTTTAATGCCCCAAGTATGGAAAGGACATGCATTCTTGAATCCTTGCTTCTGACGAGCTAAGGAATTTGATTTCAAGTGTTAACCTATTTTGGTGAGGTGTGACTTGAGCTTGGACATTGATCAGTCATGATTAGGCAAAGGGCGTAACCTTTTATCCACAGGGGAACCTTGTGTTCATGCTTCGGGAATGCCAAGTATTTGATCAATTTATGATAATCGCTTGTTTGCTACCCCAAGTAGGAGCGTGATTGTCCTTGTCAATGATTCTTTGAATGCATGTCATTGCCTTGATTGGGTGTGTGCTTGTTGATTGGTGACTAAGTGTGACTACCCCCTCAAGCGACGAATCGATGAGGGAATGACCTTCGTGAGAAAAGCGACGAGTCGATTGACCCAAGATGACTTAGGTTAGGGTGGCTTTAGATGTTTTTCCATTTGAGCACGTGCAATTTCCCGACATTTGGACCTATTTTTGGTGGGTGTTAACCCTTTTGGTGATGCCATAATGGGGTGAAATCATCAAAAACCCATCTTCCCGTGGAGCGGTCCAGCTATGATAGCCTTCTTAGGGAAGTAGGAGAATGAGAATTTGAGCCCCGACATCGATTTTCTATGCCAAGAGGTTGAGTGCAAGAGCACTCGTGTCCGGAAATGCTTATTGCTTCTTTTTGTGTTGCATTTTTGTGATGTTTTTGTTGTTTTGATTTTCTTTCTTTGCGTAGATGTCATGATTTTATGCGCAATGATTGATGTTGATGGGTGCATGCTACTTCATATGAATGGATGCATGTGGTATGATAATTACTAATGTTGTATGTTGATTTATTTTGATGGATGCATGAGGAATGCAAATGCATGTGATATGCAGAAATGAAATGGATGTATGGACTTGGTGAGAGTTGGTTATGGCACCATAGACTGTTTAGAACTCCATTACTTTGCTATGTACAAATGTGGTGTTTCTTCTTTTTGTATTTTCTGATGGTATTGCAAGGATGAAAAGTAGCGCAGTTGGTTTAGAAATGTAGCTAAGGTTTTCTGAGACTCAGACAGTTTTAACTCACTAGCCATGACTGTACTTTATCTTACAAGACTTTTGAACAAGGTATGAATCGAACTTGTTTTTGACCAAGCTATTTCACATCCCTGTGTGTGCAATTGAGTTCATTTATGTGGTATTTGTCAGGATACCACCAGTGCCAGATGGGCTTTCAACCGAACCTATACTGAGGATCACCTAATTAGCTCCATTAACTCCTTTGTTGTATGTAGTTAGATTAATCTGCGGTGTTCTCCAGGATACCATAAGCTAGCTCATCCACATGCAAATATTGATCTGTACACAAGTTAATGTGACAGATATATCGTCATGCGAGAAGTTTACCGCCGATGGACCAATAGGCTATCAACCAAACCGATATCGAGGCTTGCCTCATGACCTATCAGAATGCTGAGAGTTCCAAGGATTCAAGGTCAACTCCCTTCTTTTCTTCAATTGTATTGGGATACTTGCTCGTTATAGTGATAATAATCACTGTTTATTTTGATTTGTTTTTCTTTTCTCTTGAGCAAGGGATATGGAGTGACGATAATCACTATTCTTTGTGCTTTTTGTAGGGTGTCAAATTTTGAATTTTTGACATTTTGCAAATTTTTGACGTTTTGCAACTTTGGGATTCTTAGGGAATTGGGTAGGGAGGATGCTTGTCCTTTTGCCAAATCTCAGCATTCTTGGGGTCATTCGCACAGGGGGATGAGCAAGATAACCATTTCGCTTATGGTAACCTGGATTACTATGCAGGTTTCATCCTTCGTTCACACAACTCGGGAGTTTTTATGTGTTTTAATTTGTGTTGGGATGTTACGTAACAAGGTGTATTGCAAGTGTAACTCTACCTTCGTAAAATCTGTTTGACTTGATACATTTCATTGCTAAAGAGAAAAATGATGACTGAATCATGAAAAAATCTTGATACATTAAGAGACCACTGACTCTGGTGTGGTAAAGTGCATGGTGTTTTGCTGTTTTTGTAAGATGGAACAGTGTGGAACAAGATGGACTAGTAGAATCATGACAGCCTATGGTGCCGTTGACCTGTACGACCATGAATATGCAATGTATGGATGCAATGCTTGCATGCAGCTATGTATTTTTGTATTTTTGATGGATTGGTTTTTATGAATATGAATATGAATTGCGAGAAGAATTCTCTATTTGATGATTTTGAGTATGCCTAGAAATGAGATGCAAATTTTTGTTGTTTTTGATGATTTTTGTTGTTTTTGAATTTTCATGATTTTTGACCAAGTGATTGTGGAAATCCTTGGAGCGTTTTGGGATTGACCAAGCGATTGTAAGAATCCTTGGAGCCTTTGGGATTGACCAAGCGATTTTAATAATCCTTGGAGCTTTTGGGGTGACCAAGTGATTACGATAATCCTTGGAGCTTTTTGAGATTGACCAAGCGATTGTGGAAATCCTTGGAGCATTTTGGTTTGACCAAAGGGTTGATGGACACCTTTGGAGCATTTGGTGTAATCCACTTGCTCTTCAGGGAATAGAGGTACCCCCAGCTTGACAATCTTTGTGCACCGAATCTGGCTCTGTAGGAATTGGCACGAATGGATCGACCTTATGCACGGATAGGAAGACAGGGTCTGCCTTCGACACTGATGGTGCTATGATATCTCTGGGTGGAAGTTGCTCGCGACCTTCCCCAAGGAGTGGGATCGACATGTGATGCTGGTAGACTGGGTCTATGCGCCACTCATGCCCTAGTATTATGTTTATCATTTGACATGCTTCATCGATATTTATGGGATGTCGATGTTATCGTATGTGATTGCTTTGAGCTATCTCTGTTTCATCCTCACCTTCGAACAATGTGTATAGCTCATCAGAATCTAGAGATTCTAAGATATGGAGGACTGCATCATCAGGTAGTCCTACAACCAAGGGTTGATCCTCTTCGAAAAGAGCCTCATGTAAGTTGGGCATTGGGAGCTCCAAAATCTTGGTCTCTAGCGACTCTAAGTGCTCCAATGTTTTGCATGTATCAGGGGATTTGAGCTCCTCCTCTTTGGTTTTTTCTTGTTGAGGAACTTGGGACCTATGGAGGGGTAGCTGAATAGCACCCCCCATGTCTTGGTAGGGCAGTTTATCCAGCTCTTCTCCTTGTTTTGATTCCTCAGAAGCTTCGAACAATGTGTATAGCTCATTAGGATCTATAGATTCTGAGATATGGAGGACTGCATCATCAGTGAGTACAGTTAGAGGGTGATCCTCTTCAAAAAGAGCGTCACGTAAGTTGTGCCTTGGGAGCTCCAAAATCTTGGTCTCCACCAACTCTAAGTGCTCTAGCTCTTTGCATAGATCGGGAGATTTGAGCTCCTCCGCTTTGATTGGTTCGTGTTGAGAAACCGGGGACCTATGGAGGGGTAGCTGAATAGCACCCCCATGTCTTGGTAGGGCAGTTCATCCAGCTCTTCTCTTTGCTCTGATTCCTCAGAGGCTTCTTGGTGACTGTCTAAGGGTGTCCCATAAACCTGAGTGGGTTCCTGAGGAAGGCACTCGTCATGGTTTATAGGAGTAGCCTCCTGCTCATGTCTAGGAGGCATTGGGGGTGATGCTTGATAAGGTCGTAGAGACTCGTCTCGCACCTGGGGGTTGTGCTCCTCATACTGTTGTGCTCTTTGGATGCAAGGGGTTGGTGCCTTCTCAGGTAGTTTATAGCACAACTTATCCGCTTTGCGCTGCATGTATAAGTTTTCTAACTCCTGGCGACCTTGTTCAACCTGCGTTATTTGAGCTTGGCGGATGACTTTTCTGGTGACTGTCGGGTCGATGTGGTCTACCCTATTTTGCTCAAGAGGTTCAGATTTGTGCCTCTCATAATGTTTTGTCTTATGTGTGTGAGGGGTTGGAGTTCGTTCCTGCATAGTGTGTTGGAACAACTCATCCTTCTGGCATTGAAGGCACTCTTCGTTAATATGGTACAGTTTCGCTAACGATAGTCGGTCTCGCTCACGTTGCGTGAGTTGCACCCGACGTGCGAAATGCTTGACAGGCTCTAAGATAGTTGGTCTTGTCACCTCATGTGTAGAAGGCCTATATGCCTCGCTGACATATCTATCTTGGTCGTAGTGATCCAAGATCTCTAGAGGCCATCTCTCTCTGATGGGGGTAGCGGCATTTATCTGAGGCACTGGCCTCAGAGTGTGACCATGATATCTAGCAGGTGCGAAGGCGTATTGCTCCCACGATGTGTATTGTTTTTGAGGATGGTAGGAATATTCCTCATGCTCTCTTTCATAAGTGAGCACAATTTGGCAGACAGAATTGGCTTGGCCTGCCTAAGGAGCCTTGTGCTCTAAATTTGTCCTTGTAGTCCTGACAACTGGAGGGGTTGAAAGAGGGATAATGTAACCATGTGGTTCCTCTCGTCGAACCCTAGGTTGACTCATTGCTTCATCACGCGGTGACCGCTCATAACGAGCATCTAAGGTAGATCTCCTATGGATGTACCCCTCATGGGAGGATGTGTGTTGAGTGCTATGCTAAACAGGAGTGCTCCTAGAAGGGGTACCCCCATAGTCCTTATCTGTTAAGGTGTGGAGGGGACCGCCTTGTGTGTCAGGCCGCCAAGGTGGTATGACCAAATCCTTGGGGTTAAAGGGGAGGCGACTAGCGCCCTCTCTTTGTGCACCTTCTGCAGCGTCCGCCCTTGATTGGGCTTGGCTACGGGTGTACACCATTGTGTTGCTTCTCTACTATCTAAGCAGATTTTATCTCGTTTATGATGATTTGTCTTTTTGTGCACACCAAGCAGAAATGAACACACACATACGCAAAACCGTGATTATCTCTTTTAAGGATTGATAGTGTGTCCTAAACTGGTTTAGTGCATTTTGATGTTTCGTTTTGTGTTTGTAAGTTTGGAAGAGCATTTAAATGCATAATGTTGGCTCATATGACTCCCACAAATGGTCGCCCCTTCAATATACCATTGTCGGACCGATATACCAACCTCTCTATATACCCGCCCTTACGTGAGGGAGACTATAGGTACGTGAGAGCAGATGGTACGTGGAACATAGGTGGTACGGAAGGGGAATCGCTCTGTTTATGACACCTACCATAGAAGACTTATCCTCGCGTGCATGGGAATCACCCCAGCAACACTCGGTCAGCTTTCGTCAAGATTTACGTCTAGCAACAGTCGCGATCGAGGTAATGGATGCAATATCTCAAGCCAAAGTGATAATGGAATCCACCTTTGGTCTTGCTCAAGGGTTGGGGTTTTATGACCAACGCCTTGGTTTAAAGTACCACGTGGTGTGTGGGATTCATTTTACTTTGCAAATTTGAAACAAGCAACCGAAAAAGAAATCTTTCCCTATGCCAGACATATACTACAAACTGGAAAACAGCAAGTAGAAAATTAAAAGTTTACGACTAAAGCAAGAAAATTTAAAAAAAAATCCTCTACCCTTCTTTAAATAAAGCAAGAAAATTTTTAAAAAAATTCTTCTTATCTTTCTTTAAATAAAGCAAGAAAATATTTAAGAAAAATTTCTCTACCTTATTTTAATAATTAAAAATATTTAATTATTAAATGAATAATTACGCAGATAGCTACATAATTAAATAAAGCAAAAAAAAAAAAAATTTAAGAAAAATTTTTCTACCTTACTGTAATAATTAAAAGAAATTAAAATGACCGTAAATGAAATAACCCGAAACTTCGCAACAGAAAATGATATGGACGGCTAGAATCGTTACCTCCTTTCTGCCCGAAATTGTTGTTTCTGACCTTCGAATAAAAAGAAGTACCTGTTAAGCACAAGACACAACAAGTTTAATTAACTTCTGTGATTTTTAAAAATATGGGAACCGGTCCCACCGTGATCGCCACTGAAAGCATGAGATTTCGGAAATAAAACACCGAGATGCAATAAAAAGATAGAACTGGATAGATACATGAAATAACACGGATAGAATTAAATTAAAAACAGGAGCACAGCCCTTTCACATTAATTCTGTTCGGTTACAATGGCCTGATTCTTATTACAAAGAGTGCACAATGATTTTCTTTTGCATGCCCACATGCAACCGGACAGAGCCGATGTTGTCGCTGCTGGTTGCCGATGAATCTCTGCTTCTGCTGTTCTTCCTGTACTCAAAGAAACAATAAAACGTTTAATAGCACCTGTTAAATGATTAAAATAGCAGATTCTAAGTTAATGAGAACATAATGAGATCTACTGTTAAAAAGCCGGTGAATACATGCTTGAAATCAGAATTCAAAACCATAATGTAAAAGAACTAAAAATACACTAAGATTTGTCGACAAATGGGTAGATCCATGGATCCAGATTCATACTCTCCGTATGTAGAATAAAATGAATCGTAAGGGATGCAGTCGGGTGTCTTACTTTGGCAGCACTTCGTTGCTTTTTAAAATGCTTCGTAACTTTTTTCTACATTGTATCGAACTGGTTTTTATAGAGGATTCGGCCTCTGAGAACATTAATGTCAAACCCTAAATCCGTAAGGGCCACTCAGATTTGATCCTTATCGGGCCATTATGAGACATGGCTCGCACTGACATCGGAAGTTATGAGGCATGGCCTCAACTCGGATATTTTGCTAACACCGCTTGTCTCATTAAAGCTCACCGTTTTGCTGATCCACGGGGTCTCTTTAAAAAGGGGCACGTAAGGGTGCCATGTGGCAGTCATCCCTTGGTTGTGGTGGCCACGTCAAACTCCACCTTTACCTGTCGCAAATCGGCCTTCGTTGCAGGGCGTATGGTGAGCGCTGTCGCGATATCGCGACCGTCATGATATCGCGACCGCGCGATATCGCGACCGCGCGATATCGTGACCACACGATATCACGACCGTCGCCATATCGCGACGCACGATATCACGACCGTCGCCATATCGCGACGGTCGAGATATCGCGATGGCCAAGGCTGGGCTCCCCTACTTTTGCTAAGTTTGCTCTTAAAGACTTTGTTTAAGGCTTTGAAGGTTTTGACGTTTGAAGACCATCTTTACTCTGTTCACTTTCCAACCTTCCGAAATGCTGTGCAAGTGGTCAAGACCACTGTTTGACCTCTAAGGGCTACCCTAAAAGCTGTGATATCAATGTGATCAATGTTTGTAATCACTTAATCGAAATGGTGCTATTTTGGTGTCTACACATCCCACTCCTGGCAATAAATTCAATGATTTGATCCATGTTTGGAAGAGGAAAATCATCTTTAGGGCATGCAACGTTAATATCTCTAAAATCTGTGCAAACCCTAACTTTGGTAGCTTCTCTCTTGGTGACTGGAATTACATTTGAGATCCATTCAGCATAATCAATAGCTTGTATAAAGACAACATTCAAGAGTTTTTCTAACTCCCCTTTGACTAGCAAAGCCACTTTGGGATGCATTTTTCTAAGTTTTTGTTTAACATGTTTAGCATCCGAATGGACCACTAGATGATGCATGACTACAGAAGGGTCTAGACTTGGCATATCTTCATATGTCCAAGCGAAGACATCTTCATACTCTTTAAGGAATGCAATGTATTGCTCTTGTTTTTCTTGACTTAATTTTGATCCAATATTGATTATGTGAGGATTATCCTCAGTTCCAATGTTAATTTTAATGACGTTTTCTACCTCCATGTGTAGATCTCTTTCAAAATTAGGTGGGGCGAGTGAAACGCCCATTTATTGTAATTCTTGTAAGGTTAATTTGGATAATTCATCTTGAGGATTAGCGGTCTCAAGTTGGGCTATAGTTGGTATAGAACCATCAAAATAAAATCCATTGTGTAACATCTCTTCAACAGAGACGTCGTGGAAGATATCTCCTTCCAACTCTTCATCGGGGTCAGCAATCATTTTAGGGTAAGCTATGGATAACATGTTACATGTAAATGGCTGATTTTTTAAAGGCCAATCATCATGCCTATCCAAATAATCTTGATAACATATGAGGTGATCGTCATCTTCAAAAGGAAAGGGTTGACCCTTACTAGGAAATAAGCCCACACCACAGCGGGTAGGCCACGGTTCTACCTCGAAAGGCTCTTTCATGCCATTTTGGAAATGTCCCAAGCCTTTCCCTTTATATCCCATTTTAAGCATTATGGGTTTAGCTTTAATATATTCATTGGTAAAATAACATCGAGCATATCCTTCCTGATGAGTTTTGATATTCTGAGGGATTCTTCCCCAGTCATATCCTTTATAAATGAAGGCACAACTCACAACTTGGTAAGTACTTCCCATAGGTTGTGGAGGCCCAAAGTACGAGGAGATGGCGGCAAGTTATTTAAAAGAATTGAATCTTCCATGAAAGCATTTGTTTTTTTTTATATTAAGATTGTGGATAAATCTGGTAAAAGTTCATCAGAAAGAGCATAAGATGTAGAAGGATCATTCCCTATATCTTTAGATGTGGAAGGTATGATAGATGTGTCTGTAGGTTTTGAAATTATAGGGATAGAACATGAAGGATTAGTTGTAGATTGAAGATCTTTTTGAGGTTCTAGAGTGATTTGTTTAGAAGATTGTTGATTTATATAGGAGGATGAAATTAACAGAGGGGAAATAGGTGAAGTTATGGGTGTGTGTTTCACAGTTTTAGATGAAAAATAAGAATTAGGATGTGTGGATGACAGAGCAGGGCAAAATTGCACTCCAATAGGTTCTACCAAAGCACACATATCAAAGGGTCTAGGGTCACCATGGATAGTGACCAACTGATTTTTAAATTCAAATTTAACACATTGGTGTAAAGTTGATGGGACCGCCCACATTGCATTGATCCAAGGACGACCCAAGAGTATATTGTATGATGCAGGGCAATGTACAATAAAGACGGTTGTATCTAGGGTTCTAGGACCAACTTGCAATGGGATGGTAATAACTCCACATGTTTCTTGTGTTTTGTCATTAAAAGCTTTGATAATCATGTCATTTTTCTTCATTTCATCACTTCTAAAGCCAAATATTTGGTAGAAGTCAAAAGTGCAAATGTTTAGAGATGAGCCATTATCAATCAAGACTCGTTTGATAGCTACATCTCCAATTATAGTGGTAATATATAAGGGGTTATCCTTATGTAAACTGTGTTGTGGGATGTCTTTATCTCGAAAGTCAATACACTCAACTTCTCGAGTGATGATAGTATTGGCCATAGCTTCAGGTTGAATGTTTTGAGGTACCATCATTTGGCTTAATGTAAGCATCAACTCATCCCTATGGGTGGGAGAAGATCTTAATAAATCCAAAAGGGAAATTCTGGATGTAGTATTGGATAATTGCTCATTAATATTGTAAGGGGGTTTAGGTTGAACATGGGAAGCATGATTCCCTTTATTGGGATTTTTCAAAGGAAATGGAACTGTTCCATCATTCTAGTTTGGTTCTTGTTGAGAATTTTGAGCCTGTTGTCGGGTAACGACTCTAATGGTACCTACAATGTTATATTGAGGACGTTGAACTGGTCTTGGTTGAGTGTTTATGGCTTGTTCATTAGGGAGGAATTGATTAGAAGAGGGTCGAGTAGTAAATCTTCTAGGAAATGGTTCTTCTGGAACCATAGCATCTGTGATGGGTTGAATAGGATCTGATTCGTTTTCGGAACTATTCGATTGGTTTGAAATGATGTCAATTTCACTTTCAGTATCTGATTCTACATCACTAGAATCAGGAGTTTGAATATTATGTAGGGGCCTGGTCGTAACCAGGGATAATGTTGTGTCAAATATTTAAGGATCCTGAATAGGTAATTGTCCGCTAATGGTTCCTACATATCGGGTAGGAGGAGGAACATCATGATGTTCAATTTGGTTGGCCACATCTTTACCATGTCTTGGTAAAGGGTGTTGAGATATGTCTAATGATTGATTAGCGTTTTGATTTTGATTTTGGGGAATGGTATTTTGAGTGTTATTAGGAGCATTTTGTTTAGGTTGGAAGGCTTGCACCTCCATTTCATTATTATCAATCAAATCCTGTATTTTATGTTTCAACCTTTTACAAGTGTTGGTAGAGTTTCCAGGTCCTCTATGGAAATCATAGTGTAAGTCAACTCTGTATCCGGGTATAGTTGGATCAGGTTCCCGGATAGCTAGTAATTGGATCAAACCTCTTTCAAGTAATTGAGGTAAAATAGTTGATAATAGTTGATTCAATCTAGTAAATTCTCGAGGAGGTTTATCAAGAGGTTTCAATATAAATTTTTTTGTTGTTTTCGTTGCATTGATATTAGCAACATTTATGCTATCAATGACTCCGTCATCGACAACTTGTTTGTTTTTATATTGATTTTTGGATGTTTTCTCATCATCCTTCTTCCTAAGTTGGCCTCTCCTAATGAGGGCATATTCTACTCTTTGAGCTAAATCTATAGCTTGATCGAAGGTAGTCAAAGTAGTAGTTGATAACTCATAAGATATTTGTTCTTGTAAATTATTAATAAAAATGTCCAACATTTCCCTATAAGGTAGCACAAAGTGCAGTTTTCCTATCAACTGCCTCCATTTAGCTAATAAATCGGCAAAACATTCATCCTTGTCTCGTTTTAAGTTGTATAAATCTTTAATGGTTACATGCCTCTCGATGTAGGCACTAAATTTATGGACAAATGATTCAGCTGTTTCTTCAAATTTTCTCAAAGAATGAGTGGGCAATTGATAGTACCACTCTAATGCCATTCCACCTAAACTTTTTGAGAACATCTTTAGTAATAGCAAGTCATCATGTGATATATCATGACATGCTATCCTAAACATGCGAAGATGCTCTATGGGATCTTCGGTTCCTTTATATATAGGCAAGATAGGCATGGGAAAATGCTTAGGGTATGGTTGTGCTACAACTATGGGATCCAAAGGTTGACTACATATCTCTTGATAATTATACGAGGGACGATAAGGATCTATCTGGTCCATACGCGAAGCTAACTGTTTCACCATGGCTTCCAGATTACTAGTTTGCCCACCATATTGGTTGGGTAGGGCATTGATATGGGATTTGTGAGCATATTATGGAGGGACATGAAGATTAGATGCTATGTTGCTATTGTGTAAATTGTTGGTAGGAAAGATATTATGAAGGAATTTTGAAGTGGTATTATGATGTATTCCAGATTGTTGAAAATTGGTGTTTGGCTTCGTTTTGGGTTTTTGTTTACTTGAAGCATATTGATCAATAGTTTGGCGAAGTAAAGTAGTGAAGGAAGTTTTCTTTTGTGTGGGAATGATTTTAGGTTGAATAACAGGTTCCTTAGGAGGTTGGGTAACCTATTGTTTTGACATGTTTTGAATCATAGTGACCATATCTGTATTGGATGGTCCAGCCTTATCACTTTCTTGATCAATGAAAGACAAAGGATTAGTGCGCACATCAAACATATGTTCCATGGCTACTTGAGTGTCACTAATTTGCCCTTTATCAATACAAACTGCCACATTAAGAGCGTCAATGTTATCATTGAGAAATTTTCGAAAATGATCTACGTTGTCAAAAGCAATAGTTCCATCTAGAGCTACTCTAGGGGATGAGGATCCATCCTCTTTAACATTTTCTTCTTGTTCATTGTCTTCACCTAGGTCATCTTCTAGTTGGTCTAGAGTTTCTCCTTTCGGAATTGTATCTTCAGGAAGGACATTTGGGTCTCTAGTTTTATCTCCTAACCAATTTATTATTCTCCTTCAGTTTGTTTACCATTCCTAAGTTTAGGCATTGTGCCTTAATTTTAGATTTTAGCAAATATATATATATATATGCAACAAGCTTAAGAGGTATATATTAATTATATACCTACTACAATATTTAAAATGAAATGTTTTTGGTTTTTGTTATGTTTTTTTGAAATAATATTGCAAAGATAAACAACACAATAAATGTGAGAAAAAATACTGAAAGTAATGATCTAGTTTTCTATAAACAATTTATAAATATCATTAATGGGCTCGAGTTCTTCAGGAGTCATGAAGTGTTCTTCAAATTGAAAGTTTTCTTTTAAAAATTTAATGAAAAGGGCTATAGAAATACCATGTATTTTAGATTCTAATTGATAATAATAATTCTCACGACAATATTCACGATACAACATAGCTCTAGGAATGTTGTTCCATATCCTTCTAATCATAAGATCAATTTCTTGGGATTCTATATGAACTAGAAATTGATGTACCACAACTGTGTTCTTGAGGTATTCCTCGAAAGTG
Organism: Wollemia nobilis; assembly: GCA_028583015.1. Classification (NCBI taxonomy): domain Eukaryota; kingdom Viridiplantae; phylum Streptophyta; class Pinopsida; order Araucariales; family Araucariaceae; genus Wollemia; species Wollemia nobilis. The sequence goes on from JAQPPZ010002865.1 coordinate 633,480, forward strand.
AAAAATTTTGAAGACACAAGAGCTCTCTTATAAGCTAACCATCTATGGCAGGCTCTCTGAAGTTCATGATAAAAAATGAGTTGATGAGGATCTAGGATTCTATCTAGGATAAGCCTCTTGATTTGTTTAAGTTTTGTTGACCTAGATGAAATGACACTAAGTCTTCTATCAAGTTCGTCCCACAAGAGTTGATTTCTATCTCTGCTTCGTGCACACTAAGCACAGAATTGATTTCTATGGCTGCCAATTGGTTTTCCACATTTATAGTAACTACTAATCTTTTCTTAGGAGCTACCATCTAATATGCAACTTATTAATTTTAAATGATTTGAAATGCATCTATGTTTTAGTTGTTTTATTTTATTTTTTTATTTTTTATTTTCAAAAGGTTTAAAATGCATTCACGTCGGGTTCACCAAAATGTATCGCTCCAAATTTTTCACACCCTTTCCTTCAGGCTATAGGATCTGTTCCCGAAATGGGGATGTGAAAAGGATGGCACAGTACCTCAGACTGAGAGGCCTTGCGAAGGTCTCGCCTCTCGAGGGAGGTGTATTATGGTGATTTTTTGACGGATGGTAGGTTCACCAAGAAACATTTGATGGTAGTTTCCATGCCTAGGTTGGGAATGTGTTTTATATGTTCATTTTAGCCTTAAGCATTCAAATCCTAGGTTTGGCCAAAATGCGTCTAAGCTATTCTATATGAAGATGCAGATTAAATGAATACAAAAAATAGAATTAAGACAGAAAACATAGAAATTAAGGAATGTTAAAAGAAAATACCTGATCCGAATGTCTGATGAAGATTTTGATTCTTGAAGCAATCAGGATCGCCTTTGATTTGACAGGATCATCTAAGATCAAACTAGATTGTCTAAGATCTGACGAATTCGTTAGAAACCTACAAACAGAGAAATAGGTGCAAAACATAGAAAGTGCAGCAATGCTAACATAGGGAAACAATGTAAAATGACAGTAGCACTATCAAACTGAAACTTATAAGTAGAAACATGCATGCATTATACTAATTTCATAATAATTATGACTTAATTATGCATTTAAAGCTATATGGGTGAACTCCAAAATGCAGATCTCCAATGGGGGATATCATCCCTATTTGGGAGATCTCCAATGGGGGAGGGTCTCTAATGGCACAGACACGCTTTTGCCCATATTAGAGACCCGTTGGAACATAAGCTAATTGTGCAAAATCAGTTTTGGGACAAGATCGTATAGACGTCCTAGCCCAGATGAAATCATCAGATTTGAGGTGATATCATCTGATCAACGATGATATCATCAAACGGTCAAAACAACCTCTAAAAATGGCACGGGAAAGGGGGAAACGGATTAGACGACGGTTAACAGGTGGTTTGGGAGGTTAAAATTTGAATTTGAATTATTTACTAGAGTAACTGTAATTATTAAGATTTCACTGCACCAATTTTAGGGTGCTACAATAGCATATTCGTCATCTAACTCCAAGGGCAAAATAGATGCAGCTGCAGCCATAGCGTCAGCCGCACGATTGCTAGTTCTAGGAATAGCTTCCAAGGTAACTTGATCAAATAAAGATATTAATTTCAATACATATGCTTTGTATGGATGCAATTTATCATCTCTGGTCTAATAAACATCATTAATTTGATTTATAACAAGTTGAGAATCACCGAAAACTAATAGATTTTTAATTTTCAGTTCCAAGGCAGCTCATAATCCAAGGATTAGAGCTTCATATTCAATAGTGTTATTAGTACAAGCAAACATTAATTTAAAGGACAAAGGTATAATATGTTTTTGTGGAGATATTAAAATAATACCTGCACCATCCCCACTCATGCATCGGCTCCGTAAAAGTATAAGGACCATTGCTCTGGATGGTTTGCCTCTAGTTTAAGGCATTCATCAGGAAACTCAATGATGAGGGGATGGGTAGACTCTAAGGGTGCAGCAGCTAATTGATCTGCTATGATTTGACCCTTAACAAACTTCTTTCCTATGAACGTGAGTTCAAACTCACTTAGCGCAAGAACCCACTTCACTGTGTGACCAGATAAATAAGGTCGACTCATGAGATATCGCAAGGGATCATATTTAGCAATAAAATACGTTTTTTGACTGAGCATATAATGGCATAGTTTATGTGTAGAAAATACGACTGCTAGACATAAATTCTCTAATGCTGTGTAGTGGGTTTCGTAACTGATTAAGGTTCTGCTAATATAATAATTAGCACACTCTCTTTTCTCATCATCAAGTTGAGCTAACATAGCTCCTAAGGCAAAATCTAAAGCAGAAATATACAAGATAAATGGGCAATCAGGTCTAGGTGGCAAAAGCACAGGTGGGTTAAGGAGATATTGTTTGAGAAGTTCAAATGCTTCCTAATATTCGTTGTCCCAATGGAAAGAGACATCCTTCTTAAGAATATTAAGAAAGGGTCCTATTTTTTCCTCCAGCTTATCGATGAAGCGACGGATAGCTTGAAGCTTACCTTGTAAACTCGTAATTCAGATATATTTGTGGGTGTGGGCATATCAGTGATAGCCGCGATCTTGAGAGGGTCAATTTCAATGCCACGTAAAGAAACTATAACCCCCAATAATTTATCGGACTTAACTCCGAATATACATTTGGTTGGATTTAATCGGATAAGATATTCCCTTAATCGATCAAATACTTTTCTCAAGTCATCTAAATGATCATCTTCTTTTATGGAATGAGCTATAATATCGTCTACATAATCATGTAGAATATCATGCATCATATCATGAAATATATAAGTCATGGCTTGTTGATATGTTGCACCTGCATTCTTCAAACCGAATGGCATCACTTTCCAACAAAATGTCCCCCAAGGGGTAATAAAGGCTATTTTAGCCTGATCTTCAAGAGCTATCCTGATCTGATTATAACCAGAAAATCCATCCATTAAGGATATCATTCCACTCCCAGCAGTGAAATCAATGATCTGATCCATATTGGGAAGAGGAAAATCATATTTAGGGCATGCAGCATTAATATCTCTAAAGTCTGTGCAAACCCTAACTTTGGTAGCTTCTTTCTTAGTTACTGGAACTACATTCGAGATCCATTCAGTGTAATCAATGGCTTGTATGAAAATAACATTCAAGAGTTTTTCTAACTCCCCTTTGACTAGTAAGGCCACTTTAGGATGCATTTTCCTAAGTTTTTGTTTAACCGATTTAGCATCCGGATGGACTACTAGGTGATGCATGACTACAGAAGGGTCTAAACCTGGCATATATTCATATGTCCAAGCAAAGACATCTTCATATTATTTAAGAAATGCAATGTATTGGTCATGTTTTTCTTGATGCAATTCAGATCCAATGTTGATTATGTGAGGATTATCCTCGGTCCCAATGTTAATTTTTATGACATTTTCTACTTCCATGTGTAGATCTCTCTCAAAATTAGGTGGGGTGGGTGAAACACCCAATTCTTGTAATTCTGCCAAGGTTAACTTGGATAATTCATCTTGAGGAGTCGTGGCCTCAAGTTGGGCTATACTAGGTATAGAGCCATCAAAATAAAATCTGTTATGCAATAATTCTTCAATGGAGACATCATGGAAGATATCTCCCTCCAACTCATCATCAGATTTAGCAATCATCTTAGGGTAAGCTATGGATAGCATATTACATGTAGAGGGCTTATTCGTTATATGCAAAGCATCGCGTTCATCCAAATAATCTTGGTAACATATGAGTTGATCATCATCCTCAATTGGGAAAGGCTGACCCTTACTAGGAAATAGGCCCACACCACATCGGGCGGGCCACAGCTCTACCTCGAAAGGTTCTTTCATACCATTCTGGAAAGGTCCCAAACCTTTCCCTTTATATCCCAATTTAAGCATTATGGTTTTAGCTTTAATATACTCATTAGTAAAATAACATCGATCATATCCATCATAATGTGTCTTGATGTTTTTAGGTATTCTTCCCCAGTCATATCCCTTATAAATAAAAGCACAGCTCCCGACTTGGTAAATATTTCCCATAGGCTGAGGGAGGCCCAAGGTACGAGGAGAGGGTGGCAAATTATTTAAAATAAGGGAATATTGCATAGCAACGTTTGTTTTTTTTTATATAATAATTTTAGATAAATCGGGTAAGAGCTCACAAGTAAGGGCGTAAGAAGTAGAAGGATCATTTCCTACATCCTTTGATGTGGAAAATATTCTTTTGGTGGATGTAGACAATTTAGCGATGTCTATAGATGGGTCTATAGGTATAGAAATTATAGGAGTAGAACAAGAAGCATTGGTTGTGGGTTTAGGATCTTTCTGAGGTCCTAATGTGGTTTGTTCAGAGGATGGTTGAGCTATATGTGAAGGTGGAACTGATGGAGAAGGTGTAGATGATGTTATGGGTGTGTTTTTCACATGTTTAGAAGGATAATAAGAATTAGGATGTGTGGATGACAGAGCAGGGCAAAATTGAACTCCAACAGGTTATGCCAAAGCAAACATATCAAAGGGTATAGGGTCACCATGAATAGTAACCAACTGATTCTTAAATTCAAATTTAACACATTGATGCAAAGTTGAGGGAACGGCTCACATTGCATTGATCCAGGGGCGACCCAAGAGTATATTGTACGATGCAGGACAATGTACAATAAACACGGTCGTAGCCAAGGTTCTCGGACCAACTTGCAATGTGATGGTAATAACTCCACACGTTTCTTGTGTTTCGTCATTGAAGGCTTTTATAATCATATCAGTTCTTTTCATTTCATCACTTCTAAACCCAAATATTTGGTAGAAGTCAAAAGTGCAAATGTTTAAATATGAGCCATTATCAATCAAGACTCATTTAACTGCTACATCTCCAATTAGGGCAGTAATATATAAGGGTTTATCCTTATGTAAACTATGTTGCGGTATATCTCTATCCCGAAAGTCAATATAATCGACTTCTCAAGTTATGATAGTATTGGTCATGGCTTTGGGTTGAATGTCTTGTGGTACCATCATTTGGCTTAATGTGAGCATTAGTTCATCTCTATGTGTAGGAGAAGATCTTAAAAGGTCCAAAAGATAAATTCTAGCTATAATATTTGATAATTGTTCATTAATATTATAAGGAGGTTTAGGTTGAACATTAGGTGCATGATTCCCTTTATAAGGAACTTTCAAAACAAATGGAGCTGATCCATCATTCTGATTTTGATCTTGTTGAGAATTTTGAGCCTGTTGTCTAGTAACAACTTCGGTGGTACCTACAATATTATTTTACAGATGATGAATGGGTCTTGGTCTAGCATTTAAGGCTTGTTCATTAGAAAGTAATTGGTGAGAAGATGGTCTAGTAGTGACTCTTCTTGGAAATGGTTCTTTCAAAACCATAAAATTTGTGATAGGTTGAATAACATCCAATTCATCTTCAGAACTATTCGATTGATTTGATGTGATTTCCATATCACTTTCAGTTTCGTCTTCTGTATCACTAAGATCAGGTGTCTGAATATTATGTAGAGGCCTGGTCGTAACCATGGACAAAGTTGTGTCAAAGATTTGTCGATCATGAGCAAGTAAATGCCCACTAATAGTCCCTACATAGCGGGTAGGAGGGGGAACATTATGATATTCAATTTGATTAGCCACTTCCTTGTCATGTTTTGGTAAAGGATGTTGAAATATGTCCAATGACTGATTGACATTCTGGTTCTGACTTTGGGGAATGTTATTTTGAGCATTATTATGAGGATTTTGTTTAGGTTGAAAGGCTTGCACCTCCATCTCATTGTTATCAATTAAGTCTTGTATTTTATGTTTTAATATTTTACAAGAGTTGGTAGAGTGTCTAGGTCCCCTATGGAAATCACAGTGTAAATCAGCTCTGTATCCGGGTATAGTTGGATTAGGTTCCCGGATATTTGGTAATTGAATCAAACCTCATTCTAATAATTGTGGTAGAATGGTTGAGAGAGGTTGATTTAACCTAGTAAATTATCAAGGAGGTTTATCAGGAGGTTTCAGTATAAATTTCTCTATTGTCTTCGCAGCATTGACATTAGCAATGTTTCTGCTATCAGTGACTCCATCACCCACAACTTGTTTATTCTTATATTGATTTTTGGATGTTTTCTCATTGTCTTTCTTTTTAAGCTGACCTCTCCTAATGAGATCATCTTCCACTCTTCGAGCTAAGTCTATAGCCTGATCGAAGGTGGTCAAGGTAGTAGTTGATAACTCATAGGATAGTTGTTCTTGTAAATTATTGATAAAGATGTCCAACATTTCCCTATAAGGTAACACAAAGTGAAATTTTCCTATCAACTACCTCCATCGAGCTAGGAAATCAGCAAAACATTCATCTTTTTCTTGTTTTAAGTTGTATAGATATTTAATAGTTACATGCCTTTCGATGTAGGCACTAAATTGATGAACAAAATACTCGGTTGTTTCTTCGAAATTCCTCAAAGAATGAGTGGGTAATTGATAATACCACTCTAATGCAATTCCTCCTAAGATTTTCGAGAACATTTTTAGCAACAATAAGTCATCATGTGATATATCATGACATGCTATCCTAAACATACGAATATGCTCTATGGGATCTTCGGTTCCTTTGTATATGGGCAGGACAGGCATAGGAAAGTGTTTAGGATATGGTTGTGCTACGACTATCGGATTTAAAGGCTGACTGCACATCTCTCAATAATTGTATGAGGGACTGTAGGGATCTATCTGATCCATGTGAGAAACTAACTATTTCACCATGGCTTCAAGATTACTAGTTTGTCCACCATATTGGTTCAGTGGCACATGAGTATGGGACTTATGAGAGTACGATGGTGTGACATAAGGATTAGATGCTATGTTGCTATTATATAAAGTGTTGGTAGGAATATTATTATGAAGAAGATTTGTAGTAGTATTATGTTGTATCCCAAATTGTTGGAAATTAGTGTTTGGTTTTGTTTTGGGATTTTTTTGATTTAAGGTATGTTGATCAATAGCTTGGCGAAATAGAGTAGTGAATGATGGTTTATTTTGTGCGGGAATGATTATAGGCTTGGTAACAGGCACTTTATGTGGTTGGGTAACTTGTTTTTGTTGCATGTTCTAGATTATAGCGGACATATCCAGATTGTATGGTCTAGCTTGATCACTTTCTTGATCAACAAAAGACAAGGGATTAGTGCATGTGTGATATATTTCTTCTAGGGTTGCTTGAGTGTCACTAATTTTATCTTTGTCCATATGGACTGCCCTATTAAGAGCACCAATATGAGTATTTATGAACTTCTAGAATTGTTCCATGTTCTCAAAAGTAACGGGTCCTTTAAGAGACATTTTAGGGGATGAGGATCCTTCCTCTCTAGCAGTTTCTTTTTGTTCATTTTCTATAGTAAACTCCTCTTCTTGCTGGTCTAAGGTTACTTCTTCCTGAATTGGGTCTTCAGGAAGGACATGTGGGTTATTAAATGGTTTTCCTAACCAATATTTTTCCACTTCAGTCTGTTTTTCGTTCCTAAGTCTAGTCATTATGCTTAAACTTAGATTTTAACAAATATATATACTATATATATATATATATATATATATATATATATATATATATATATATATATATATATATATATATATATGCAATAGGGTTGAGAGGTATATATTTTAATTATATACCTACTATAATACTTAAAAGAAAATGTTTTGATTTTGTTATATTATTGTTTTTTTTTATGATTGTCTTATAATAATATTATAAAGGCAAAAAACAACATACTAGTTTTAAGAAATAGTAATAATAAAAGAAATGATTTAGTTTTCTCTAAATAGCTTATGAATATCATTAATAGGATCAAGTTCATCAAGAGTCATGAAATGCTCCTCTTCAAATTGAAAATGGTTTTTCAAGAACTTGAAAAAGTGTGCTATGGTGATATTATTTGTTTCAGACTCTGACCTGTATAAATAAAGTTCATGGCAATACTCTCGATATAACATAGCTCTAGGAACTCTATTCCATCTCTTTCTATCTGTAATAACGACTTCTTTATCCTCTACACGAGATAGAAATTTATGTACTACAACTGCGTTGTCGAGGTATTCCTCAAAGGTGTATAATTCGGAAGACACAAGTGCCCTCTTATCGGCTAACCACCTATGGCAAGCTCTTTGAAGTTCATGGTACAAAGTCACCTGATCAGGATGCATGATTCTATCTAGGACAAACCTCTTAATTTACCTAAGTTATGTTGATCTAGATGAAATAATACCCAATATCCTATCAATTTTGTCCCACAAAGGTTGGACTCTATTTGTTTGAGGTACTCTAAGCACAGAAGTAATCTCTATGACTGCTAATTGATTTTCAACATTTATGGTGACAACTCGTCTTTTATTATAATCTACCAACTAAGTATGAAGTGCAAACTTAACAATTTTCTAATGATTCTAAATGCTCTTAACAATGCATTTATATTTTATTTTATTTTTTATTTTTGTTTTCAAAAGGTTTTTAGTTTCACGTCGGGTTCACCAAAATGTATCGACCCAAATTTTTCACACCCTTACCTTTAGGCTAAAGGATCCGTGCTCGGAAGGGGGATGTGAGAAGTATGAGACGATACCTCGGACTGAGAGGCCCTTTGAAGGTCACGCCTCTCGGGGGAGGGGTATGAAGGTGAATTTTTGATGGATGGTGGGGTTCACCAGGAAACTTTGAGAGGCAGTTTCCATGCCTAGGTTGAGAATGGGTTTGATGTGTTCATTTTTATATTTAATCCTTCAAATTCCTAGGTTTGGCCAAAATGAATCTAGACTATTCTATATGCCAATGCTAATTTATATGAATACAGAAAGCAAGAATAAATGCTAAATACAGGAAAAATGCTAAATGAAAAAGAATATACCTAATTTTGGCTGTCTAATGAAGATTCTAAAGCTTGTAGAAGTCCAGATCATCTCAAATATGATAGAATCATCAAAAATTACACTGAATCATCTCAGATCACAGTCGATCATCTGAGATCAGATGAGATCATCATCGACCTGACGAATTCGATAGATGAATTCATCAAAAACCTGCAATCATAGAAAAAAATACCAAAAACCAAAAATGCAACTACAAAATAAAGGAGAAATGATATAAATGACAGTATAAATGCTAGAATGATAACTCCAAATAACAGATTAAAGGGAATACATTATTTTAATGACTGATTTTGACTTTATCATCTATGCTAAATGAGGTTAACTCTAGAATGTAGAAATAAAATAAACTAAGCTAATGCATAAGAAACTGAAGAGAGAAGGTGAAAAATGCAAAATCCGGGCTGTGATTGCCCCCAATCTGGACTGCAGTCGAGATCGCCTCCAATGGTATGAGATTTTCGCCGATCTACGACAAGATCATCCGAAATCGTCTGGAATCGCCTGCGACGATCCGAGCTTGCTCCAGCTAAAAAACAATAAAACTCCTATAAGAAAAATTGAAAGCATACAATGCAAACGACGGTGTGAAGGTGTTCTAATGCATGAAAATCTAAGGTTGCAGGGAAAATCAGCCAGGGGGGAGTCAAGGAAAATCTTAAGTTTATATAGGATTTAGGGAGAGGTTAGGAGGTTGGAGATCATCCCAATTTGGGAAATCTCCAATGGGGGAGTCTCTAACTACACAGACACACTTTCTGCCCAAGTTAGAGAAGTTTTTGAAACAAAAGCAAATTATGAAAATTTGGTTTTGGGATGAAATTGTCTAGGCGTTCTGTTCCAGATGAATTCGTCAGATCTGGGACGATTTCATATGATCATTGACGATATCGTACAACGGTAAAAAAAATCCTAAAAATGGCATGAAAAATGAGGGGAGCTGGTAACGGGCGGTTTCGGGGTTAAAATTCAAATTTTAATCTTTTACTAAGGTTTAACTGTGCCAATTTTAGGGTGCTACAATAAGGTTGAAGGTGATCCTAAGACAGATAAGACTATCAGGAAATTGGTTGAGACCAATGCAAAGGTAATGAATTGTATTCTAAGTGGGCTACATGAGATAGATTTTGTAAAAGTCATGGTATGTAATTCAGCTAATGAAATGTGGACCAAGTTGCATAATACCTATGAAGGAGATTCCAAGGTAAAGTTGGCAAAAATACAAACTCATAGAAAAATATTCAAGGAATTGAAAATGGAAGATTCTGAAGATATTGCAAAGTTTTTACTTTGAGTTGATGAGATTGCTAACACCATGAGAGGTCTAGGATTTGAGATGAAAGAATCAAATGTTACTCAAAAGGTTTTGAGATCACTTCCCATGAAATATTATGCAAAGGTTTCAGCAATAGAAGAAACAATGGATATCGATAAGCTAACAATGAAAGAACTACAAGGAACTCTCACAACTTATGAGATGAGGATAATTAAGCATCATGTTCTAATAAAATAAATTGCATTCAATTATTAAGAGAAAAATAAAGGGAAAGTTTTAGATACAGATAGAGATTCAGATAATTATGAGGAAGCCAACTTCATCAAAAGGAAAAAGGACTTAAGAAATTATAGGGATATGAAGAAAGTTAAATGCTACAAGTGTGGTGATTATGGTCACTATGCAAACAAGTGTCCACATGAAGAAACAATTGTGATGAAAAATAGGGTCACAAAAGAAAACAATATGGAAAGCATAAGCATGAAAAATATGATAGGTACAAGAAAAGCAAGTATGAGAAGAAGAAAAGTTTTCGTAAGAAAAAGAAAACCTTTTACATTGAAGAAGCAAGTGATGGTTTAGTTCACAGCAATGAAGACCATTCAGATGAAGAAGAATGTACATTCTTTGGAATAAGTTAAGAAAGGCAAGAACACCTATTCCTAGGTATTGAAGTTAAATAAGAGGATATATCTATAAAAGAAATACATGAAGAGCTTGCTATAGCCATTGAGAAATAAAATAGGTACAAGAAGGGTCTCAGAATAATAAAATGCTTCATATACAGATACTTTGGGTATTTAGATGATGATTGCATGTACTACAACAATTGTAACAAGAAAATTTTATCTATGGAAAAAGAAAGCAATAATTCTAGTAATAGTTCTAGCAGTAGTTCTAGTGACAATTCCAGCAACAATTATGATGAAGAAGAGGAATCCAAAAAACAATAAAATAAAATTATAATATTGAAAATGAAAATTAAAAGGCTTGAAAATAAGGTTCATGAAAATGAAAAGGTCAAAATAATGCTTAATCGACACATTCAAGATTTGGAAAAGAGCTTCAAGAAACAAAAGAGCTTGGCATCACTATTTCTGAGCAAATGAATAAGAAGAAAGAAATATATAATCAATTATAATAAGAAGATAAGAAATGTTTGGGGACCTACATAAATGAGTTAGCATTATTTCAAAGGAATTCAAAAACTCTGGATAGTTTTTTGGATTTACAACGAGATCCATTTATAAATACAGGGCTTGGTTATGAAGAAGGAAAATAAAAAATAAACACACAGGTACCTCTATTTGTATCAGGAGGCTTTGTTTCAAAAATCTATAAGGAAGAACCAGTTACTAAAGAAAAGGAAGCAATAGAAATGGATACTTGCCTTTCAGAAGCTATAGATATGTGTACCAATTTGCTATTTGACATAAATGAAGAGAAAGAATAGGAAGGTTCCAAAGCACCAAAGGTCTCACATTTCAGGTTTGGGGAATCACACTCAAAAGGAAAGGAAGTTCTAAAATATGAAAGCAAGGAAGCACCTAAGATTCATGAAGAAATTTCCAAAGTTCCTATGGCTCCAAACATACAGTTTGGATCTTGTTCTGAGATAGGTGAATCAAGTTCAAGAGGAAAATAAATTCTTGAAAAGGAAAGCAAGGAAGAAATTAAGGAAGATGATTTAGATTGAAGAACACAAGCTTATACTGAGAGGGGGGGGTGAACAGTATAAGACCTCTTTTTACTTTTTCCTTTATACTTCAAAACAGTAAAGCAATATACCCAAAGCAATATCAAAGCAATGCACAAAACCATCCACAAAGTGACACAACAATTTACATGGTTCATCCACAAAACTTTTCTCTAAAAGTTATCTCAAAGTTCTTTGGGAAACCTTCCCAATTACAATGTTTATGAGCCTCGGCTCAAAGGAGAAACCTTCCCCCAATCTGAATTTATGAGCCTCTGCTCAAAGGAGATACCTTCCCCTACCTCTCGCTCTGGTTGGTGATCCTCTAGAAGACCTCTCGCCTCCGCTGCCCTTAGCAAATGGAACTCTATCCACAGAAGACACCTGTCTTCCCTGCTCTGGTCGGAGACCTCTGTCCTCAACTCTATCACCTCAAAGCTGGTCCTCGAATTTGCACTAAACACCAGTCCTTCGGTCTAGCACAAATGTCCTCGTCCTCTGTCTTTGATCAGCACCAAACACGGTCCTTCGGTCCGGCACAAATCTGTCCTCAGGTTCTTCTCATAGAACCAATGCACCTCTGTCCTCAAGTTCTCTGATAGAACTATCAACCTCAGCTTCACAAGTCCTCTGCTAAGACCTATCCAAACCTCTCACAAGTCCTCAATGGAACCTGTCCAAAACCTGCTCACAAGTCCCCAATGGAACTTGTCCAAAACCTGCTCACAAGTTTATCAAGAACACTTGCTTGGCATGAACCCACAAAGAGAATGGTTAGAGACCCAATGTGATTCATCCACCTCATAGAAGCATAAAGAGAATTGTTAGAGACTCAATATGTTCTATACTTAACTCCCAATCTCAATCTCAACTCAATCTCAAATCTCAAAAGAATAAGATAGATGTAGTATGCTTTTCTCAAGAACATGAAATACAACCCAACAATTGCCAACCATGCAATATCTCATATAACAATGATACTCATGTTCTTTCCAACAACCAATATCTTTTCTCAACCAATTAGGGCTTCAACAACAATGCTCAAAGACAAGGTTTAACCAACATCATTCAACTCAACATTAACCTTGAAGCATTCAACCAATCATCACAAGAAAAGGAAACAAGTAGAAATCCTTTTCCCTCCAAAGATATTTGAACAAAACAGCCACCAACACAATATCACCAAATGCAAAGAATAACTTGTTCAAATCAACTCAATGGAGTAAGCCCAATATCATGTATCAAGTAAAGCAATAACTTGATCAACCAACCTCTATGGAAGCAACTCAACCATCAATATCAAAACAGCCAACTAAGGGTTTCACCAACTCAAAGCAAGTAGCAAGACTCACAATCATAAACCCTAGTGCACAATGCTTCCACTACCTCAAACCAGAATTATGCATTCACCAAAACTCTCATCAATGATAACAATGCATAAGTAGTCTTCAACAAACCAAAAACTAGGACTTACACCCAACCAAAGGAAACCTTGTTGAATACCTTTTCACTCCAATCTTATTTCAGGAAAACATACACCAATCATACTCATAAGAAGAATGTGCCCATACCTTATTGAAGTGAAGGAACCCCTTTGGAAATCTGCCACAATCACAAAGTTCTTTTGCCAATCTTCACAAAGGTTAGTAGATCAAACATATCAACATTACTCCATTTTTCAATAATCATCACCAAGGTCTCTAATTGCACAACTTCCTTATCTCTCCTAAAACCACTTGTACCATAAACTAAATCACAATAATTATTTCAACAACTTATTACACCTCTCTAATTATTTTTTACATTATAATACCTTTTAATCTCACAAATATCTAAACCCTTATAACTCCCAATAATTAAATCACTTCAATATCAATGTCATATGCTAGTCTTGTTAAACATAAAATAATTTATGACCCCTTTAATTTCTCTAAGGCCTGACACACCCCTTAACCATCTTATAACTCCACGTGAGCAAATTTAAAACATTAAATACAAAATAAACTTGTCTTGAAGGGTTTCGACCCCTCGTTCTCCACCTTCCCAAAGCGCCTTAACCGTGACGGAGCTGTCGTCGAGCTGCGCGCTCGCACGAGTCCTAACAAGTACATCGTGCTTGTTGTCTTCTACACAAAATATGCATCTTAAAACCGTGTGCGCCTCGAGTGTTGCACCAAAGTATAACCTCCTGATATTTAACCTGCAATAGCGAATGAAAAACTTTTGCCACAAGCTCTTTTTTTCACCATTCGTATGCACTACGAAAATCGAGCTTTATCTACAACGTCATCGATTCGAATTTGCGTCCTTAGTTTACCTAGTGCTCTTGGTCATGCCTAGGTAACCACACAGGCTACACGCCCACTGCCACTGAAACCTTTGAAACTCGTGTGTCGCACGAAGCACAGTCTTATATCCTTCTTCGATTATTTTATCGAACGAGCGCCTTTCGAATATCACACACCATTAAATGAATTTAATAGCCTTATTATATATGCACTTTCATTTCGCCCTTTATTTCCAAATACGTCGGCATTTTCAACCACGACGGAAAATACATTAATTTAATTTTAAAATATTAATTTAAATTTTAAATAAATAAAATTTAAACTAAATATTTAAAATTAAATATCTTCATCACCGGGGCACCTTTTTCAACGAAACGAAGAGCCAACTTGGGTTTTAAGAAAAACCCATTTCAAATCTGTTGTCCATGGTTTTAAATAAAACCTTTTATTTTGTCTGCCTTGGTTTTCACAAAAACCCTTCTGCTTCTTGACATCAATGACAACATCAACACTTGAGCAAAGGCAATGTACCCAATGTACCCAAAATTGCCAACAATCTCCCCCTTTGTCATTGATGGCAAAACTTTACTAAAAACACATCTTCAAGAGCCAAAACTGAAACCCACAACTGAGAATCTACCTTTGAAGTTTTGCTCCCCCTGACTTGAAGCTTTCCTCTTCACTTGAAGCTCTCCCCCTTACTCATATCTCTCCCCCTTTGTCATCAATGGCAAAGGGCCACCTTTGGGGCTCGAACTAAGAATGAGCCTCTTAGCTTAGTCCCTCCCCCACCTCCTGTTGAGGTGATTAATTTCGGGGTGGGAGTAAAACTCCCATTAGGCACCGATCATCATCGGCGTCTATAACTTCCTTGTCGGGCCTTCTCTTGAACTCTCTTGTCCATATTCCTGTTCCTCGTCATTGTTCCGATCCTTGGACCCGATCATGCCACTCGTTCCTGTTCTCGTATTCTAGAATTTCAGCTCTACACTGTCTAGCTATGTGACCTTCATTGTTGCACTTGTAACAAGTAACAATGTTATTTCTTTGAGGCATACCTGTTCTTTGAATCCACTTGTTTTGACTAAACCTGTTCCTATTGTTTGCCTTGCAATGAACTGCCTTGTGCCCAAACTGATTGCAAGAGTAGCAATACCCATAAAAGAAATCACCACTTCTAAAATTGTTATTTACCTTCTTCACCTGAGCCATGCAATGTACAGCCATGTGACCAAACCTGTGACAAGCAAAACATCCGCCTTGAAACTTTCCTTTATTTGACTTCTCAAGTCCTGAAAACTTCTCCTTCTTCTCATTCCGAAATCTGTTTTCTGTTTCTATGCATCTATCATTCAAGGACTCATGATCTGAAATATTTTCCTCATTAGAACTCTCTTCCTTTTGGAATCTCTTACTAGACTCTCCAACTTGTTTCTTGTGAGGCTTAACAAAACCAAGACCTATTTTATCTGTTGGATTTCTTTGACTTTGGATGAGAGACTTAACCTTTTTGGAGCTTTCTTGAAACCTGTATAGCTTATCCTTGTACTTTTTATTTTCCTCTTTCAAAGAAGCCATTTTCTGTTCTAATTCACTATACTCAAGCACCTTAGATTCTAACTCATTCTTGAGTTCTTGTGCATTAGCCATAGAGACATCAAGACTTTCTATAAGTTCATCTCTCTCCATACAACATTCATCTAACTTATCCTTGAGTCTAGCATTCTTCTTTCTTTCCTTTTTCAAAACACTAAGAGCATTTGTAAGTTCACATTCAAGATCCTCTATTTGATTGCACTTTGAATTATCAAGGCCTTTTTCAGATTTCTTATCACTAGAGGTGCTACCCTTTTCAAAAACCATACATGCATCTTCCTTATCATTTTCTGAAGCATCCTCATACATACTAACAACCAATTCATTATTTGTGCAATCATCCTCAAGGTGACCAAAATTTCCACATCTAAGACATTTCATGATAATGAATCTATGTTTCGGTTCTTCCTCTTTTTCTGATATGAACAACATCTCATTTTCATTATCACTTGAAGAACTTTCACTATCACTGCTAGAACACTTACTTGCTTTGTCTAGGTAGAAGCTCTTCTTGTGCTTGTGAGAATACCTCTTTCCTTTATTGTTGTGCTCATCTTTGTTCTTCCTTTGATGCCTATGCCTTTCAGAATCCTTGCTCTTACAATCCTGTTTAACTTCATCACTTTCATCCTTGGCAACAGTACAGTTAGTAGCATAATGACCAAACTTTCCACAATTGAAACATCTCACGTTTTTCATATTTTTGTGCTTTCTAAAGAACTTGCCTTTCTTGTTGTAATATGCCTCTTCATCACCAGAAGACTCATCACTCTCTTGAAGTTGTTTACCTTTGGAATTCTTGGTAGTCTTGAAAGCTGCCTCCTTCTTGACATCAACCTTCACTTGAGTTCTTAACTCAAATGCTGCAAGTATACTATGGAGCTCATCCTTTTTTAACTTATCCAAATCTTTAGCTTCCTCAATAGCAGAAATATTTTCACTAAATCTATTAGGAAGAGATCTTAAAATCTTATCACAAACATCATTTTCAGCAAGCTCAAAACCTAAGTCTTTCATGGAGTTAACAACTTCATCCATACGAAGCATGTAGTCACTAATATTTTCATCATCATTCATTTTGAGTTGTTCAAACATACCTTTGAAGTGTCTCAACTTGGCCTTTCTGACATTTGTATCACCTGTATGAACCACCTTCAACCGATTCCACATTTCACTAGCTGTCTTGCAGTGAATCACTTTGGTGAGATCTGCTTTCTGTAAGCCTTTCAAGATTGCATTCATTGCTTTTGAATTGCTGTGATGTAGGAGCCTTTCTTCTTTAGTATTAGGACCATGTTCAGGAATAGTGTACTCATCTTCAATCACTTCCCAAACCTCATTCCCAAGTGCCATTAGATGAACCTTCATCCTTGCACTCCAAAGACCAAAATCTGATCCATCAAGAATAGGTGTTGCATTGCCACTTGAATGATCCATTGTGTTCTTTACTAGCTTTTCCTTCAAGCTGTTAAACTTTTCGAAGGAACCGGCTCTGATACCAATTGAAGAACACAAGCTTATACTGAGAGGGGGGGTGAACAGTATAAGACCTCTTTTTACTTTTTCCTTTATACTTCAAAACAAGTAAAGCAATATATCCAAAGCAATATCAAAGCAATGCACAAAACCATCCACAAAGTGACACAACAATTTACATCCACAAAACTTTTCTCTAAAAGTTATCTCAAAGTTCTTTGGGAAACCTTCCCAATTACAATGTTTATGAGCCTCGGCTCAAAGGAGAAACCTTCCCCCAATCTGAATTTATGAGCCTCTGCTCAAAGGAGATACCTTCCCCTACCTCTGCTCTAGCTGGTGATCCTCTAGAAGACCTCTGCCTCCGCTGCCCTTAGCAAATGGAACTCTATCCATAGAAGACACCTGTCTTCCCCGCTCTAGCCGGAGACCTCTGTCCTCAACTCTATCACCTCAAAGCTGGTCCTCGAATTTGCACTAAACACAGTCCTTCGGTCTAGCACAAATGTCCTCGTCCTCTGTCTTTGATCAGCACCAAACACAGTCCTTCGATCTGGCACAAATCTGTCCTCAGGTTCTTCTCATAGAACCAATGCACCTCTGTCCTCAAGTTCTCTGATAGAACTATCAACCTCAGCTTCACAAGTCCTCTGCTAAGACCTGTCCAAACCTGCTCACAAGTCCTCAATGGAACCTGTCCAAAACCTGCTCACAAGTCCCCAATGGAACCTGTCCAAAACCTGCTCACAAGTTTATCAAGAACACTTGCTTGGCATGAACCCACAAAGAGAATGGTTAGAGACCCAATGTGATTCATCCACCTCATAGAAGCATAAAGAGAATTGTTAGAGACTCAATATGTTCTATACTTAACTCCCAATCTCAATCTCAACTCAATCTCAAATCTCAAAAGAATAAGATAGATGTAGTATGCTTTTCTCAAGAACATGAAACACAACCCAACAATTGCCAACCATGCAATATCTCATATAACAATGATACTCATGTTCTTTCCAACAACCAATATCTTTTCTCAACCAATTAGGGCTTCAACAACAATGCTCAAAGACAAGGTTTAACCAACATCATTCAACTCAACATTAACCTTGAAGCATTCAACCAATCATCACAAGAAAAGGAAACAAGTAGAAATCCTTTTCCCTCCAAAGATATTTGAACAAAACAGCCACCAACACAATATCACCAAATGCATAGAATAACTTGTTCAAATCAACTCAATGGAGTAAGCCCAATATCATGTATCAAGTAAAAGCAATAACTTGATCAACACAACCACTATGGAAGCAACTCATCCATCAATATCAAAACAACCAACTAAGGGTTTCACCAACTCAAAGCAAGTAGCAAGACTCACAACCATAAACCCTAGTGCACAATGCTTCCACTACCTCAAACCAGAATTATGCATTCACCAAAACTCTCATCAATGATAACAATGCATAAGTAGTCTTCAACAAACCAAAAACTAGGACTTACACCCAACCAAAGGAAACCTTGTTGAATACCTTTTCACTCCAATCTTATTTCAGGAAAACATACACCAATCATACTCATAAGAAGAATGTGCCCATACCTTATTGAAGTGAAGGAACCCCTTTGGAAATCTGCCACAATCACAAAGTTCTTTTGCCAATCTTCACAAAGGTTAGTAGATCGCAACATTACTCCATTTTTCAATAATCATCACCAAGGTCTCTAATTGCACAACTTCCTTATCTCTCCTAAAACCACTTGTACCATAAACTAAATCACAATAATTATTTCAACAACTTATTACACCTCTCTAATTATTTTTTACATTATAATACCTTTTAATCTCACAAATATCTAAACCCTTATAACTCCCAATAATTAAATCACTTCAATATCAATGTCATATGCTAGTCTTGTTAAACATAAAATAATTTATGACCCCTTTAATTTCTCTAAGGCCTGACACACCCCTTAACCATATTATAACTCCATGTGAGCAAATTTAAAACATTAAATACAAAATAAACTTTGTCTTGAAGGGTTTCGACCCCTCGTTCTCCACCTTCCCAAAGCGCCTTAACCGTGACGGAGCTGTCGTCGAGCTGCGCGCTCGCACGAGTCCTAACAAGTACATCGTGCTTGTTGTCTTCTACACAAAATATGCATCTTAAAACCGCGTGCGCCTCGAGTGTTGCACCAAAGTATAACCTCTTGATATTTAACCTGCAATAGCGAATGAAAAACTTTTGCCACAAGCTCTTTCTTTCACCATTCGTATGCACTACGAAAATCGAGCTTTATCTACAACGTCATCGATTCGAACTTGCGTCCTTAGTTTACCTAGTGCTCTTGGTCATGCCTAGGTAACCACACAGGCTACACGCCCACTTGAGTCCAAGGGAGCACGAGCACCCCTCTACCACTGAGACCTTTGAAACTCGTGTGTCGCACGAAGCACAGTCTTATATCCTTCTTCGATTATTTCATCGAACGAGCGCCTTTCGAATATCACACACCATTAAATGAATTTAATAGCCTTATTATATATGCACTTTCATTTCGCCCTTTATTTCCAAATACGTCGGCATTTTCAACCACGATAGAAAATACATTAATTTAATTTTAAAATATTAATTTAAATTTTAAATAAATAAAATTTAAACTAAATATTTAAAATTAAATATCTTCATCACCGGGGCACCTTTTTCAACGAAACGAAGAGCCAACTTGGGTTTTAAGAAAAACCCATTTCAAATCTGTTGTCCATGGTTTTAAATAAAACCTTTTATTTTGTCTGCCTTGGTTTTCACAAAAACCCTTCTGCTTCTTGACATCAATGACAACATCAACACTTGAGCAAAGGCAATGTACCCAATGTACCCAAAATTGCCAACATAGATACTATAAAAAAGGATCAAGGATACAATGCACAAGTCAAATATGATCACAAGGATAATGGTCAAGAAAGGTATGAGGAACCAAGGCATGAACAAAATGCTTTTCAAGGACATTGTTTTTCTTGTAATGGATTTGGATATGGGGCTATACACTGTAGGGTCTATGGATCAAAGAAGTTTGATTTTTCTAGAAGTAACTTCAAAGGAAGAAGGTATGTTTTTCAATAACATTTCTTCTTATGCAACATGATTGGTCATAGAGCTTCTCAGTGCAAATAAAATGAGAAACATGGTTTTGGTTTTAGAGCTACACAATTCAGAAGTCGTGGTCATAATGATTATGAAAACAAAACTTCACAATACAGGGTTCAGGAAAGGAATGTATATGGAAATTATTTCAAGAAAGAATTCAAGATATGGGCACCATCCAAAGGCTACAATATCAAGTGTTTTAATTGTAAAAATTTTGGACATATTGCAAAATGGTGTAGGACTCAATTCCAAATAGGTTCAAGACAAGAAGATCAAGTACCTCATCAAGAAAAGGATATCAGAAATATATGGAAGGAATTTGAAAAAGGAAAGGAACAATGTAATATGGGAGTAAATGTACTCCCACCCCAAAATTAATCACCTCAAGAGAGAATGTGGTGGGGGGGTAAGCTTAAGAGTCATATTGTTTAGCCCCATAGGTGTCCCTTTTGCCATTGATGTCAAAGGGGGAGATATTTGAGTAAGGGGGAGAGCATTGAGTTAGGGAGAGCAGCCTCCAAAGAGAGCATTGAGATAGGGGGAGCAACCTCCATAGAGAGTATTGAGTCAGGGGGAGCACCTTTGATTCTCAAATATGGTTTTTGCAGTGATTGTGGTGATTTGCATTAGAGGTGTTGCCATTAATGACAAAGGAGGATATTGTTGGCAATTTGAATTATTTTGTATTGTAATTAATGTCACATGGATCATTGATGTCACAAGGATCACATTAAGTTTTGGTGGCAAAAGCACTTCATAAATAATCATTTATGATATTTTGGAGAGAATGGATGTATACAAGTTTTTGTGGCACAATAGGCATATAATATTTAATTTTTAAATATTATATTAAAGGTTTTTATTTAAACCAATGGAAAGGGTTTTTCATTAAAACCACTATGCTAAGACTTCTCTAAATAATGATGGATGAAAAGGTTTTTTAAGTAAAACCTAGGTGCAAAACGTTTCATGGAAAAATTCAAAAGAATGAAGGAGATATCCCAATTCAAAGCTAAGAGGTGAATTATTAAATTATTTAATAATTCTAAGATCTAAAATTGAATTTTATTATTCACCGATGCGCAATTGTTGGGGAGATTAATAAAATCCATCGACATCATTCGAAGGCATGGAGGTGCATATAAATAAAAGGTAAAGCCTTTGTTTATAATAGATTGGGAATAATTGCGCATGAATGAGAATCGTCGAAAGAGGAGCAGCGAAGAAATAAAGAAAACTAATTTTCATTTGAGAGCAAGGTCAAGGAGACAGCATGGGAAAGTGACATCACACAGTAGCCTATAGCGCAGTTGGTAGCGCACAAACTTTACACAAGGTAGGTTCACTATTCGACTCCCGCCAGGGGTAAAGTGTTTTTCTAAGGAAGGTAATTTGAGTTTTCAAATTTGAGTGCAGGCAAATTTGGGTGTTTGGGATTAAATCCCAACATGGGGCTGAAGCCCTTGTGGTAAGCGCTTCATAGTGCTAAGTAAGAGGAACAGAGTTCGACTCTAGCAAAGGTGTGAAGGCACATTGTTTTTGGCAAGGCATTAACAATTTGAAATATGGTGAAGGCACATTAATTTTGGAAAAGGCATTATTGATTTCAAAGGTTACAAAGGCTATGAATTTCATAAAAAGGTATTTATCTCTAGCGCATGGTAATATTTGATATTGCCAAAGTTTTGGTGCATTGAAAATCATTTCTATTATAACTAAGGAGTTATAAGGTATTTAGTAAAAATAAATGATTGTTGTATGTGCTTAGGGAGTTATGAGTGTTGGTTCAACTTTTATACACACCTTGTGAAGAATGAGCATAAAATACCAATAACACTTATACGGGATGAATCCTACTCACTTTAGGATCTTGCTGGATATCCAAGGTGTGAGTTACAGAGTTGGATCGAATGGCTATTCCCTCTTTTCTACTTCTAGAATAGTTTCATGTGGACTGTCTGTTACCTTACAACGGGTTCAAATTTAGTTTAGAAATGTTTTTGGAAATAGTTATCTTTGTGGACAATCAAATTTTGCAATCAGTTCTTTGATCTAGCTCTTTAGCAGATTAAATAAAAGACAAATTTAAAGAAAATAAAAATGGATCATTCAATCGATGGAACAGAGAGAGTAGGGTAGGGCAAAAAGAGAAGCTTATCTAACCTAGCTACAAAATCAAAACTACCAATTTTAGTTACACTGTTAGCTTCACAAATAGAATGAATCAAAGAGGATGGTGTCCAGCTTTCTAAGATCACCTTCTACTAAGAGCATAAGACAGATATGACACAGATCTGAAAAAAAATCATAAATAGAAGGGAAGTCGGTGTCAACTAGTATCTCTCACCATCAGCATGGCTCATTCAATGAGGACAGAGCAATTAGAATAGACCTGAACCTTAAATTTCTAATTTTCCCTAGCATACAACAAACGGAATGAAGCCTAGCAGCATATCCAATCTTGATAACATAGATTTATAACATAAATTAAATAAACCTTAGTGAGACAAAAACAAAATAAGATGAACTTATCGCAATCCGAAAGATATTAGGCTCCTGGCCACGCTATCGTAGAAAAATGAAATTACATCAACTCCAGGTACAGAACAAAGCATTCAAACAAGATTTGTAGGAAATTGCTAAAATAGCTTTTTATTCTAAGTTTTCACCTCTCGATTTTACATTCATAAGAAGTATATATAGACTCAGGACAAACCCTGATCTTTTCAAAAATATCTTCCTTCAAAACCCTAAATCTTATCATAAAAATCCCACCGTCGAGGTTTTACAATATAAGGCATTTTTATATAGAGTTTTGATAAACCCTAATCACTCTAAAAATCTTCGTGCGGTTCTTGCCATAAATGGAGAAGGCACAATTTGATATTATTTTCATCCACCTATAACTGTGAGTAGATATCTTCATTTTTTGGCCATCTACCGGAGCACCTCATTAATTCCTCTGGGAATGACTCCCCTAGCCATCTATTCTCGCAGAGCCACATTTGTTTGGTTCGAGTTGAAATTCTCTACATGCCATTACTTCCACAATAAATTTTCCATTAACTACATCTATCGACAAATTCTAGTGACTGTGTGTAGATATTTTCTTTTACCGGCCAGATGCCGACATATTTCATTAAATGGGGCAACTGCTCGATCACATCGTAAAGTCTTTTTGTGACTAGATCTGTAAAATTTGGACAGACTAGAAATTCCTAGCATCTCCTATTTCCATCTGAAGGTCCTTTTTTGATTTGTGTTTATCTTTGTCTTTCTCACCATTACTTCTGCTATTATGCAACTATCGGATCGCTTCCTGCAAAAGAAAAGTAAAGGTTAGAAATTTTAATATTATTAATTTAAACCCTAATGTTCATTACATGTCGGCTTGATTTTCTTCTTCCCAGCTCATATTCTTTAAAACATGTCGCGATATCACGACGTTTTCCTCAAGCTACTTTCCCTTTGCTTTTGCCCTCGTGATAATGAGACAAGTTCGAAAATGGGACATGTCGCGATATCGTGACGTTTTCCTTACTTTATCTCTCCTAAGCTTACATCATCGCAAAAATGGAACATGTCACAATATCGCAACATTTCCTCAATCTTTCCCTTCAATAAAAATATGTCACGATATCACGATGTTTTCGTCAAGCTTTGCTTCCAATCAAAACATGTCGCGATATTGCGACATTTTCCATCCTTCATTTCTTCCAAGATTATGATGTCACAAAAACGAGACAAGTCCAAAAACGGAACATGTCACGATATCGCGACGTTTTTCTCACTTTACTTCTTTCAAGCTTACGTCATTGCGAAAATGGAACATGTCGCAAAATCGCAACATTTCCCTCAATTCATTTCTCCCAAGTCTATGACATCGCGAAAATGAGACAGGTTTCGAAAATGGAACATGTCGCGATATCGTGACGTTTTTATTACTTGATTCCTTTTTTTTTTTATGCCATCACGAAAATGGAACATGTCGCGATATCGCGACGTTTCCTCTAGTGACTTCTTCCAATTAAAACATGTCGCGATATCGCGACGTTCCCATTAAGCTCTTCTTCCAAATGAAACATGTCACGATATCATGATGTTTCCCTCACTTGACTTCTTTTAAGCTTACATCATCGCAAAAAAGAGACAGGTTCTGAAAATGGAACATGTCACGATGTCGCGACGTCTTTCATACTTGATCCTTTCTAAGCTTACGGCCTTGCGATAATGAAACACGTCCGAAAATGGAACATGTCGCGATATCGCGACATTTCCCTTAAGCTTTCCTTCTAATCAAAATATGTCACGATATCGTGACGTTTTCCATCCTTCATTTCTTCAAGTCACGAAAATGGAACATGTCACGAAATCATGACAAGTTTGCATTGAATCTTCTCCTTGCTGCTGTTGACCGCGGAAACGCGACAAGTCGCAAAAATACGACATGTCGCGATATCGTGACAATTTTTGTACTTAGCCTTTTTCCTCGTCGGACATCACGAAAACATGACATGTCACGATATCGTGACACTTCTGGTGCATTGTTCTATTTGACTGTTTTGACCGCGATTTCACAACGTGTCAGATATCGTGACAACTTCTCCCACTTTGTTTTCTCTCTCCTATTTGAACTGCGATTTCATGACATGTTGCGATATCATGACAGTTTTGCTTATGTGCTCTCCATTCAAAATATGTCATGAAATCATGATGTTTTCCACAATTCATTTCTTTCAAGCTTATGATGTCACGAAAACGAGACAGGTCCGAAAACGAAACATGTCGCGATATCGCGACGTCTTTTTCACTCGATGCTTCCAATTAAAACATGTCGCGATATCATGACCCGCAAAAATGAGACATGTGCAAAAATGATACATGTCACGATATAACGACTTGTGAAAATGAGACAAGTCCAAAAATGGAACATGTTGCAATATCGCGACGTTTTCTCAAGTTATTTTCTCTTCTTTGCAAATTCTCCAGAAAGTGTAGGTTGACTCTAATGACTTTGTCCATCTGTATTTCGCATTTTTACACACTTGTGAAGGATCTTCCTTACTCAAAAATGATTTTAACATTTGAAAAATGAATTTTAAATTTCTTGAGAATGGCAGCTCACATGGTGTAGAAAAATGATAAAATTCAAAGTGCCGAATGATGAAACTTTCAAGAATCTAAACAAGCCCAAAGGGTATCCAAATATGCAAACGAAACTTTAAAATTCATCACGGATTGAGAGAAAATGTATTAATATGAATCAATACATTTAACATGCAAAATTTCAAAAATTTTAAATTGAAATCAATGCCATATGCAAGCCTACTTGGATACTTTGATATAGGCAAAACTTGAAAAAGGAGGCAAGCAAAATTTGGAATTAAAACCTGAAAAACATCAAGAGGGTCCCCGTGACAAAATGAAAACTAAATATTTTCAAAGGATGGAATTTCATTTTTTTAGTGGGGGTGTGTTGCTTCTCAACAAATGGCGATATCTGTGAGGAAAATAGTAGCACTATTTAGAATCCAGAACTCTAGTTTCAAAACAATTTAGACTATGTACCATGCTTTGCCACAAATATTTTTCAAAATAATTTAACTACTACATGTTAGTTGTTAAAGTTTCCCAAGGACATACTAGGTTGAACCACTTAAGGAAGATTCTGATGTGCAATTATAAGCGTATAAAACTTCTTTCAAGGATGTCAGGGCCTTCGAATGCTTATTTCGGATTGATAAGCTTTTTAGACTGTGAAAGGGGAAACCGAATAGGGCTCTGTTTACTAGTTTAGCCTTTTACAGCCCCGACAGAGTTACTCTTTAGATTTTCACGACCCTGACTCACAACTATGAGGTGGCATCTATAGCTTGGTGAACACGTTTGAGATGTATCCTTCGGGAGCCTTGGCTATCTCTTTTCATCACATAACTTTTTTTTTTTTGTAGAAAAGAGTGCCAGTTTTATGTTGACTTGTCCAACTTTCACCTTCTCTCTCTCTTTTGAAATATACCGATATCTGGAAAGCCTTGCTAGAATTTCTCTTTTATATTTCATTGATCGAGCAATTGATCGACTAACCGCTTCAGCCTGGGTACCAATAGCTTCTTTGGACACTTAAAATAATTTCATGAATCAGAGTCCCCTCTCATGACCAACTTTTCTTGGATTCCCTAGGAGTTCTTCAGCCAAGCAGTATAGTAGTTTCTTTATAATCAAAATAATTGTGGCAAGCAAGATACAAAATCCAATTATCTTTCTACTATTGTTCTAAATAACAAGTAGTTCCACTTTTTAGTTCAAGCAGACTATCTCTTAATTAAAATAAAGCAAAATGAAAACACACTACTTCAACCTTTATAGCGCCAATCCAATTTTAAATGTTGATTTGTTTTTTTTTTGTTGCTTAGGCAAAAATTTTGAACAAACAGGATTTAAAAGCTAAAGAGGAGAAAAAAGGCCACCAATTAAAGATAAATTTGCAATTTCCTGCAAAAGACAAAACACAGCACTTCAACCTTAAAATAAAACAAAATAAAAACACACTACTTCAAACTTTATTTACAATATATACATATGCACAAAGTCTTTGTGATATCACTCAAATGATGTAGTGGATGGAACAACTGAGAAATAATGCTTCAGATATTGACCATTGACAGGAAGGTTCAAAAAATTACCTTCCAGGTCCTGTAGATGAAATGCATTATTACCTAGGATCTCGGCAATCTAGTATGGCCCTATCCATAGAGGTTGCAACTTGGTGTGTTTACCTTTCTTTTCATGGGCTTTATCCCATAGAAGCACCAGGTCTGCGAGTCTGAAGGCCTTCACTCTGGCTCTTTTATCAAACCAATGCTTGACTGTCTCTTGGTGTCGACTAAAATGCTCCAAGGCTTGAAGTCGTTCATCCTACAAATTAATTAAGTCCAAAACACGAGCTTCTGCATCTGCATGATCCTCAAAATAGTCTAAAGCAAATTGATAAGTGGGCAATTTTAAAGAGATAGGAATGATGGGTTGAGTACCATACAACAAAGCAAATGGGGAAGTCTTAAGAGCTACTTTATGTCTTATCCTGTCACCCCAAAGTGCATATTTCAATAGTGTGTGCCATTGTCTGGGTTTGTCTACAACAGACTTCTTGATGGCATTCATCAAATTCTTATTTGTGGACTCAGCCAGTCCATTACCTTGGGGATAATAGTTGGATGAAAATCTGATGACTATCCCCATTTGGTATGCCCACTCTGCAAACTCTAATGACTGAAAGGCTGGTCCGTTGTCACACACCAAATTCAAAGGAACTCCAAACCTGGTTATGATATTTGATTCTAAAAATTTGATCACCTCATGGGTTGTACTCCTCATGGTGGCTGCTGCTTCAACCCATCTTGTACAATAATCAATGGTTGTTAAAACATACTTGTGTCCTATGATGAATTTGGGTTTATCACACCTACAAAGTCAAGTCCCCATTGCATAAAAGGTTTGTTTATTATAATAGGTTGCAATGGGAGAGCTCGATTAGCCTGCTTGGATGCAAAAGTCTGACACTGATGGCAAGTTCTCACATGTTGATGTGCATATTTAAACAATGTAGGCCAGTAATAGCCTGCTCTCAATATCTTGTGTGTAGAAGCAGAACCTGAGGAATGCCCTACTCCTAACTTCTCATGAAAATTGGACATTACTTCATTCACTTCATTATGAGAAATGCATCTTAAGAATATGCCAGCATAGTTTTCTCTGTACAAGTTGCCTCCTTTGAGTAGAAAATGAGCATATTTCAGCTTTAGTGCTCTTCTTTGAGTTCTATTCAGGTGAGATGGACAAATTCCAAATCTCAATAGATGAATGACATCTCCATACCAATCATCGAATCCAAAATCTAGTTGATTAATTTCTCCCTGTACAGGTATTTCAGCAATATGTCGAGACAAACCAAGTCCTTTGATTAATTTTTCAGGCCGAATTTCTAAGTCGTATTCCTGCAGTCTCGTGGCCCAATTACCTCTTAGCTCACCCAATTCGTCCTGGCTTAATAAACATTTGACTGCTAGATCAGGAACTATAGCATGGACTTTGCTTCTCAATATGTAATTCCTGAATTGCTTAACTGCTCTTACTAAGGCATAGGCTTGCTTATCCAAGCGAGAGTATTTTAGCTCAGCACCCTTTAAGTTGGTACTTTTGAAGGCAATCGAATGCTCCCATGTTTCTCTTCGTTGGGTTAAAACCGCTGCAAGTGTGTGTTCAGAAGAAAAAGAGTACAAGTAAAAATCTGCACTGAAATCTGGGCTCACCAGCATGGGAGCTTGTTGGATGGCAGATTTGATCTCTTGGAATGCTGTTTTGGCTTCCATTGTCCAGGAAATCTTAGCAGTTTCCTTCAGCATGTCATTTAGTGGCTTGACTATTTCTGCAAATCCAGAGATGAATTTTTGGACAAAATTAATTTTCCCAAAAAAGGATCTTAACTCTTTCTTAGAGTTGGGAAAGGGTATCCCTGATATGGCTTCAACTCTCTCAGGATCCATGGAAATGCCATATTTGGTGATCAAGTGTCCAAGGAGTTTTCCTTCAGTTACACCAAAAACACACTTCTTTGGGTTCAAAGAAATGCCAAATTCCCTGCATTTGTCGAAGACAGATTCCAAGTGCTTTACGTGGTCAAACCAGGATTTAGAAAAAACTGTCAAGTCATCCATGTAGACAACGATGCACTTACCCATGAGACCTTTGAAGGCATGATCCATTGCATGCATTGAAAGGTAGCTCCTGCATTTATCAATCCAAATGGCATTCTCTTGTAGGCGAAGGTTCCCCACTTGGTCGTGAAGGCAGTTTTCATCCTGTCTTCCTTTTCAACTAGTATCTGATTATACCCTAAAAATCCATCTAAGAAAGACATCATTTTGGAACCATTCACAATTTGTAGCACATCATCCATGGAAGGCAAAGGATAATTATCCTTTTCAGAAGCCTTGTTCAAGTTTCTAAAATCCATGCACAAGCGGATTTCTCCATTCTTCTTTCTGACCGGCACCAAATTGGCCACCCAAGTAGAATGTCTAATGGGAAAAATAATGGCAGCACTCAATAATTTTTCCACCTCCCTCTTGATGAGGGGTTCCAACAAAGCATTGACATGCCTCTGTTTTTTTCGAAAGGGTTTGCAGAACTCCTTTAAGGGTATTATATGGGTGTAAACTTTTGGATCAAAAACCTTTAAGTCTTTATAAGACCAGGCCATAACATCCTTGGACCTGTGAAGGAATTCAATCATATTTCTTTTTATTTTAGGGTCACAAGCTTTAGCCAACTTAAGGTTCCTGGGATCCTCTTCAGTCCTCGACATTTAGTTTCTCAGTTTCACTACCTGCTACACCAATAGAATCCCCAGAACTCACCTTTTGTTTAATTCGGTCAACATCAAACAGTCGCTCAAGTTCTACCATCCCTTTCGAAATTCTATTATCTTTCAACCTTATTATCCCCTTTTCATCATCAAACTATTCCAGCATAGTATCCCTTTGACCATCATCAATTATAGCATTTTCAAACGCATTGGTACTCTATAAAAAGTTTATAATTTGCTGGTCATCAGAAAAGACTTGAAAATTATCTATGTTATCTAGAACCGAAGGACAAGGGATTAACTCGATTGAAATTTTTTTCCATTTGAACTCTTCCAATGGCTTCAGACTTGCGGCTGATGAAGCTAAAACATCTGCAAGTGAATTCTGCTCTCTAGGTATGTGCGTTAAATTAAAAGCATCAAAATCCTCCATGAGATCCCACGCTCGGTATTTATATCCTTTCAAGTAGGATGCCTTGCACTAGAATTTACCTTTAACCTGATTGGCCACCAACTCTGAGTCTGTAAAAACTTGGATATTTTTTACACCTTTGTCTAAAGCAAATTTCAATCCTAGCACCAGTGCTTCATACTCTGCCAAATTATTTGTGCAAGGAAACTGTAGGCGATAAGACATAAAATATGTCTAACTCTCAGGTCCTTTAAGAACTGCCCCTATACCAGAACCTTGTTTAGACTTAGCCCCATCTACATGAAGCATCCAAACTTCATTATTATGAACAATATGAGCTTTACTAGGTTTCTCCTTTTGTGTTGTTGTTAAATTATAAACCTCGATATCTACATCAGCAATATTTACAGTCTCATTCTCAGCATTATACTTGATGATCATGTGTTTATACCTAGGTTCTCTTTCAATTCTTAATTGATTTGCAACACCTTTCCAGGGCAACCACATATGTGAAAAGTCAGTTGCCAAGTATCCATTCAAAGACTTTGACCAATCTCTGCTCAGAAGCATGTCGTATCCCATAGGAATATCTACCACCTGAATTTCAATTTTGTGTTGTGCTCTTGGCTCTGATGCTAGCTAGATGTGTATATTTTGAAGTTCACCTACCACCTTAACCTCAGATTTATCCAATTGGACGACTCTCCTCTCGGACTTCATAGGGGTCAGACCCAACTGTTGGAAAATGGCCAGAGGCATGACATTGGCTAAAGCACCGGAATCCACCAGACAGTTGTGTAAATTTTTCCCAAATATACGGACAGTCAGTAGGAAAGGCGAAACTTCAGTCTTTTCTTTATACATGGCCATATTAGCATTTGCTATCCTCTTCCCATTTTCTAGAGGCTTGGCATTAGGCTCAGAGTATGTCTTAATCAGGTTATCCCTTTGTTCAAAAATTTGAGCCAACTCATGAAGAGTGATGTTGGCCTTGATCTTCTTCATATCCTCCACTATATTGTATCCTTTATTGAGTAGAGGGATAAATGCATCTGGTACTCTTGGATTTCCTCCCTTGGGTGGAGGTGGGTTATTACTTGGAGATGGATCCGGAGGAACATTATGGGAGTTGTCGGGAGGGGTCGACGTGGTATTGGGCTCTAGATTTCTGTTTCTGAGATTGTAGTTGTCCCTTCTATATTGTTGAAAAGCCTGTACTTCATCCATTGGCATCTCCACAATGTTATCTGACTCATCTGGAAATGTAAATGAATCCAACACCATAGCTGCACTATGTTTGGATGAACCTGGAGGATTATCAACATTTCTTTGATTTTCAGGACAAACCAACTCACCAGACAGAGCTTCAAAGGCATTACAGAATTCCAAACAATCCAACTCCCCATGCTGAGATGTTTCGTGTATCCTACACCAGTTAGGCAAATCCAAGTCACAAATATTCACATCATGCCCCTTACCTTTATAATCCTTGTTGGGTTTGTACGGTGGTCTAGTGAATCTATTTTGTTGATAGGAAAATCTGTTGGAGTTTTCCCCGATGGACACTTGCCTCTTGAAACTCAGGAAGTCATTTGCCAACTTTTGGACCATTTTTGAGACTTCTTCAACCCTTGTGTTATCAGATTCTTTGTCTGGACTCTGTACGCTTTCAGCATGTGTTACAGCCAATGGATTTGCTATTGGTGGAGTTTGGCATGCTGGCAACATCATTTGATGTGGGATGGGATTGAAAATAGGGGTACTTTGTGTGACAAAGGGAATTTGAGGAGCTTTCAAAGGTTGAGGTCCCAATTGTCTTTCAAGAACCAAAGCTTCTTTATAAGCCTCTGTTAGATTAGTAACATTGGCATCTCTTTTCAAGAAAATAGAGGTCATTGGATCTAGAGAATTCCTAAAAATTTCCAATGCTAGATCTGTAGTTGGCACATAATGACCTGTCAATCTACCATAAGCCTTTTGAAACCTGACATTAAAAGATCTGACAGTCTCATTTATTTCTCTTTTAATGCTAGAAAATTGTTGATATAATACACTGGGATCTATCACTTCACCAAATTGTGATACAAAAACCTTCTCCAGGTCATTCCAACTAGTAATAGAATCATTAGTGAGATTCAAAAACTAGTCGTATGCTCCCTCCTGGAGAGTAAAAAGGGAATAACCTACAAGCCACATCTTCATGCTGCACATTTAACAACTTTAGAGCATTTTTAAATGCCACTAGGTGTTCTTCTGCTATTCTAATTCCATCATGTTTGTAGGTAGGAAGATACCTTTCAAGATTTTTGGGTAAATCATGGGCTGCACCAGGGATATTCAAAGCAGTGGAACCCAACCAGCTTGCCATTACTACTTGATTAACGATGATATTTTTAGTTGTAGTTGGAGTAACTACAAGTGGTGATAAAACTATGGTGGACAAAGACTTGGCCCTTCTGAGGCTGCTTCTCCTTGGGGTTTCTAACTCAGGCACAAGGAGCTCTCCAGCTCTGGAGTGGGACCTTGTTACTCTGTAGGTAGAATCCAACTTTTCACAAGTGACTTACAATCCTTAACAAATATTGAATGAATTTTTGGGCCCTCCTTCTAGCGCCAATTTTAAATGTTGGTTCAAATTTTATACACACCCTGTGAAGAATGAGCATAAAATACCGATAACACTTATATGGGATAAATCCCACTCACTTTAGGATCTTGCTGGATATCCAAGGTGTGAGTTACAAAGTTGGTTCGAATGGCTATTCACTCTTTTTCGCTTCTAGAATAGTTTCAAGTGGACTTTCTGTTACCTTACAACGGGTTCGAGACTTTAGTTCAGTAATGTTTTTGGAGTTGGTTATCTTTATGGACAATCAGATTTACAATCAGTTCTTTGATCTAGCTCTTTATGCTTTAGAAGATTTAAATAAAAGACAAATTTAAAAGAAAATAAAAATGGATCATTCAATCGGTGGAATAGAGAGAGTAGGGTAGGGCAGAAAGAGAAGTTTATCTAACTTAGCTGTAAATTAAAACTACCAATTTCTGTTACACTATTTAGCTTCACAATAGAACAAATCAAAGAGGAAGGTGTCCAGCTTTCTAAGATCACCTTCTACTAAGAGCATAAGATGGAGATGACACAAATCTAAAAGAAAATCATAAATAGAAGGGAAGTTGGTGTCAACTGGTATCTCTCACCAGCAGCACAGCTCATGCAGTGAGGACAGAGCAATTAGAACAGACCTGAACCTTAAATCTCTAATTTTCCCTAGCATACAATAAATGGAATGAAGCCTAGCAGCATATCCGATCTTGATAACATAGATTTACAACATAAAATAAATAAACCTTAGCGAGACGAAAACAAAAGAAGATGCACTTATCGCAATCCGAAAGAGATTAGGCTCCTGGCCACGCTATCACAAAAAAATGAAATCACACCAACTCCAGGTACATAACAAAGCATTCAAACAAGATTTGCAGGAAATTGCTAAAATAGCTTTTATTCTAAGTTTTCACCTCTTGATTTTACATTCAAAGGAAGTATATATAGACTCAGGACAGACCCTGATCTTTTCAAAAATATCTTCTTCTAAAACCCTAAATCTTATCATAAAAATCCCACCATCGAGGTTTTACAATATAAGGCATTTTTATATAGAGTTTTGATAAACCCTAATCACTCTGAAAATCTTCGTGTGGTTCTTGCCATAAATGGAGAAGGCACAATTTGATATTATTTTCATCCACCTGTAACTGTGAGTAGATATCTTCATCTTTCCGGCTGTCTGCCGGGAGCATCTCATTAATTCCTCTGGGAAATTTGGATGAGTCACTAACTTCGGCCTTCTATCCTCGTAGAGCCACTTTTTTTTGGTTCGAGTTGAAATTCTTTGCACGCCATTACTTTCGCCATAAATTTTCCATTAACTGCATCCATCGGCAAATTTCGGTGACTGTGTGTAGATATTTTCATTTTTCGGCCAATTGCCAACATATTTCATTAAATGGGGTAGCTGCTCGGTCACACCTTAAAGTCTTTTTGCGGCCAGATCTATAAAATTTGGATGGACTAGAAATTCTCGGCATCTCCCATTTCCATCTGACGGTCCTCGCTTGATTTGTGTTTATCTTTGTCTTTCTCGCCATTACTTTTGCTATTATGCAACTGTCGGATCGCTTTCTGCAAAAGAAAAGCAAGGGTTAGAATTTTAATATTATTAAATTAAACCCTAATGTTCATTACATGTCGGCTTGATTTTCTTCTTCCAAGCTCATATTCTTTAAAACATGTCGCGATATCATGACGTTTTCCTCAAGCTGCTTTCCCTTTGCTTTTGCCCTCGTGAAAATGAGACAAGTCCGAAAATGGGACATGTCACGATATCGCGACGTTTTCCTTACTTTATCTCTCCTAAGCTTACGTCATCACGAAAATAGAACATGTCGCGATATCGCTATATTTCCTCAATCTTTCCCTTCAATAAAAATATGTCACGATATCACGAAGTTTTTGTCAAGCTTTGCTTCAAATCAAAACATGTCGCGATATCGCGACGTTTTCCATCCTTCATTTCTTCCAAGTTTATGATGTCGCGAAAATGATACAGGTCCAAAAATGGAACATGTCGCCATATCACGATGTTTTTCTCACTTTACTTCTTTCAAGCTTACGTCATCGCAAAAATGGAACATGTCGTGAAATCATGACATTTCCCTCAATTCATTTCTCCCAAGTCTATGGCATCGCGAAAATGAGACAGGTTCCAAAAATGGAACATGTCACGATATCGCGACGTTTTTCTTACTTGATTCTTTTTTTTGTTTATGCCATCACGAAAATGGAACATGTCACGATATCGCGACATGTCGTGAAATCACGACATTTCCTCCAGTGACTTCTTCCAATTAAAACATGTCATGATATCGCGATGTTTCCCTTAAGCTCTTCTTCGAAATGAAACATGTCGCGATATCACAACGTTTCCCTCACCTGACTTCTTTTAAGCTTACGTCATCACAAAAATGAGAAAGGTTTCGAAAATGGAACATGTCGCGATATCACAACGTCTTTCATACTTGATTCTTTCTAAGCTTACGACCTTGCGGTAATGAAACACGTCCGAAAATGGAACATGTCGCGATATCGCAACATTTCCCTTAAGCTTTCCTTCTAATCAAAATACATCACGATATCATGACATTTTCCATCCTTCATTTCTTCAAGTCATAAAAACGAAACATGTCACAAAATCGCAACAAGTTTGCTTTGACTCTTCTCCTTGCTGCTGTTGACCACAAAAACGTGACAAGTCATGAAAATACATGTCGTGATATCACAAAAATTTATGTACTTAGCCCTTTTTCCTCGTCGGACATCACAAAAACATGACATGTTGCGATATCGTGATACTTCTGTCGCATTGTTCTGTTTGACTATTTTGACCACGATTTCACAACATGTCGCAATATTGCGACAACTTCTCCCACTTTGTTTTCTCTCTCCTCTTTGAACCACGATTTCATGACATGTCGTGATATCGTGATAGTTTTTCTTATGTGCTCTCCATTCAAAATATGTCATGAAATTGTGACGTTTTCCACACTTCATTTCTTTCAAGCTTATGATGTCGCGAAAACGAGACAAGTCCGAAAACGGAACATGTCGCGATATTGCAACGTCTTTTTCACTCGATGCTTCCAATTAAAACATGTCATGATATCGTGACCTACAAAAATGAGACATGTGCAAAAATGATACATGTCGCAATATCGTGACCCACGAAAATGAGACAAATCCGAAAATGGAACATGTTGCAATATCGCGACGTTTTCTCAAGTTATTTCTCTTCTTTGCAAATTCTCCAGAAAGTGTAGGTTGACTCTAATGACTTTGTCCATCTATATTTTGCATTTTTACACACTTGTGAAGGATATTCCTTACTCAGAAATGATTTTAACATTTGAAAAATGAATTTTAAATTGCTTGAGAATGGTCAGCTTCACATGGTGTAGAAAAATGACAAAAATTCAAAGTGCCCAGAATTTGATGAAACTTTACAAGAATCTAAACAAGCCCAAAGGGTATCCGAATCTACAAATGGAACTTTAAAATTCATCACGGATTGAGAGAAAATGTATTAATATGAATCAATACATTTAACATGCAAAATTTCAAAAAATTTGAACTGAAATCAATGCCATATGCAAGCCTACTTGGATACTTTGATATAGGCAAAACTTGAAGAAGGATGCAAGAAAAATTTGGAATTAAAACCTGAAAAACATCAAGAGGGTCCCTGCGAAAAAATGAAAACTAAATATTTTCAAAGGATGGAATTTCATTTTTTAGTGGGGGTGTGTTGCTTCTCAACAATAAGGTTTGAATTTAAATATTTGTGATTGTTGTATGTGGAGTTATAAGGTGTGGAATTAAAAATAAAATCATAGGTGTTTGTTGTATGTATTAATAAAAACTAGGGAGTCATAATATTGGAAAATTTTGAACTTGTTATATGTTCTAGTGCATGATTTAATTATCAAATTAAACTAGGAACTTGAGACCTAGTTAATTGCCACCTTGAGTTAGAAGACATGCACATGAGTTAGGGTTTGAAGTTGAAGATAAATTTCTTGATTATGTTCCTTGGCTATTAAGAAGAAGTGGATGGATTAGAAAATCAATTTTGTGGATAAAATTGATGTTTGAGTTCATTATTGCTTTAGTGGAGTTCATTGAGAGTATTGCCATTATTGAGGAGATTATTATTGGTTACTTGTTGAGTATATTGCCACTATTTGAGACCATTGAGGAGATCATTTGCTAGTCACTTGTGGATACATTTATCTTTCATTTGAGAGAGTATTTGTCATACATGGTTGAGTTCATTTTTGAGCATTGTTATCATCCATTTGAGAGAGTAGTTTTCATACATTTTTGAGATCATTGTGGATCATTGTTGTCATCCATTGAAGAGTACATTTCCATTCATTGTTGAGTTCATCATTGAGACTTGCCTTCGTTGATTTGTGGATGAGATTTGAGTGCTACTTGAGCATGATTGATTGAGCCTTTGAGAAGGCTTTTGGGATAGAATTTTTGGACATATTTGAGGCAGCTTTTGTGCATGATTGATTGAGCCTTTGAGAAGGCTTTTGGGATAGAATTTTTGGATATATTTGAGGTAGCTTTTGTGCATGACTGAGTGAGACTTTGAGAAGGATTTTGGGACATATTTTTGGATAGATTTTGGACAACATTTTTGTAGGATTTTTTGAGCCTTTTTGTGAAGGCCTTGAGTACAAATTTGGGATAGCATTTGAGTAGGATTGTTTGAGCCTTGTGAGAAGGCATTGAGGCATATTTGTGAGTAGTGAGAGAGATAGAATAGAAATAGAAAAACATACCAACACCAGTTTCCTAGCTGAGTAGATCAGTGAAGAGCCCACCTGAGCAGATCAGGATTGCCTAGTTGAGCAAATCAATGGATTGCCTATCTGAGCAGATCAGTGGATTGTCTAATTGATTAGATCAGTGGATAGCCTTGCTAAGTAGATTAGTGGATTGCCTAGCTAAGCAGATCAGTGGATAGCCTAGCTAAGCAGATTAGTGGATAGCCTAGCTGAGTAGATCAGTGAAGCCCACCTAAGCAGATCAGGATAGCCTAGATTTGAGCATATCAAAGTAATTATTTGTATTAGGATAAGGATCCATATTTATTTATGAAATATTATAAGGAGATTATCTTGTGGACTACCCCACATTGGGGGAACCGCGTTAAATCTTGTGTCTTAATTATGTGTGGTGATTTGTGCACTTGCTTACTATTGTTATCTATGTCATTAATGCACACTGCTATATTTGGTTATTGTAATTAAGGAAACTAATTGATATTGGTTTGGAAAGAAAGTAAAAAGTGGGCACTATAATGTTCACTCCCCCTCTCAGTAAAAGCTTGTGTTCTTAAATATGTTATTTTCTTGTTATTAATTTATAATGTGATAGGTCTAGATTTCTTTGGACTAAACCTAAACCATATTTTGAATACAATAAATAATCATTTGACCTTGTACCAAATGTCCTCCTATCTATTCTAAGAATTCCATGTATAAATTCATCTTGAATATCATTTGTAAATCAATGACCACCACATATTGGATTGTTTCTAGGTCTATAAACCTTCACAATAGAATTGGAACTTCTTGTTGGCAATTTTGGGTACATTGGTACATTGCCCTTGCTCAAGTGTTGTTGTCATTGATGTCAAGAAGCGGAAGGGTTTTTGTGAAAACCAAGGCAGACAAAATAATAGGTTTTGTTTAAAACCATGGACAACAGATTTGAAATGGGTTTTCCTTAAAACCCAAGTTAGCTCTTCGTTTCGTTGAAAAAGGTGCTCCGGTGATGAAGATATTTAATTTTAAATATTTAGTTTAAATTTTATTTATTTAAAATTTAAATTAAAATTTTAATTAATTTAATTTTGCCGACGTGTTTAGTAATGCATCGTAGTGCTTATAAAAGGAAGCAATGGAACTCATTAATGCAATGAGAAGAATTTGAGATTGATCTGCGAGCATTTCTCGATTTCGTTTTAAAAGCTCCGATGCCAGCGAGAGGAGTTTATGCGTTTAGTGAAAACGATCGAACGAGGCGACACAGGTGATATTTCAAAGAAGGGAATAGTTCGTGTTGTGCACAGCGGACGCCTGTGGTCACAGGTGTGGTTGTGATGTAAAAAGTTAGTTATTCGACGAAGGGTTTTGATAAATAAAGCACTTTTAATAAAGGGGATAGAGTATGCGTGAGTTGAGTTTCGGCAATGTAATGAAACAATTTTTGAGCGCACAATATTAAAGACGAAACAACCAAAGGTGCTGAGATCGAAATATTGAAACATGCTGGATAATGGATATAAGACGCATCGATGATTTGATGAAATGTACTATGCGCTTAGTCAATAAGAAAAATGGTTATGGAATGCACTTGATCTACGAACGAATAAATGAGCGGTTGATTCGGTGAAAACAAAGGCAAAAGAGTGGTTCGTCGAACAAAGGTCATCGACGACAGGAGGAAAGAAATACTGCAGCACGAATGTTATACACAGAGATCGAGTACGAACAACGATGCGACATTGAAAAACATGACTAAGAAGGGTTTTAGGAAAGAGGGCACTGTGTTTTGAAATATAATAATAAGCTTTTCGAAGGGTTGCGGTGTATGTTTGTTGAGGTGCGTACTAAGCCGATTCGAAATTCTTAAGGTTTGGGAGACGAAGGCTTGTGGAGACCTAAGGTCGTAAGTTCGAGTAGTGACGAAGGCATATGCATTGGAAGACCTGTGTTAATTTCAAAAATGTGTTCGAAGGGCTGCGGTGTATGTTTGTTGAGGTGCGCGATAATTCTTTTAAGCCGATTCAGAATTCTTAAGGTCTGGGAGACGAAGGCTTGTGCAGACGTAAGGTTGTAAGTTCGAGTAGTGACAAAGGCTTAAAGTGCTACTAAGGTATGCCCCATATTTTATTTAATAATGATGATACTTTGTTGTTTGAATTATTAGATTTTGGGAGTTATAAGATTATGCAATGATTGATTTATTTTATTTTATGGTATAAGTGGTTTTGGGAGTTATAAGGTTATGTAATGATTTATGTTATTTTATGGTACAAGTGGTTTTAGGAGAGATAAGGGAGTTGTGCAATTAAAGGATTTGGTGATGATTATTAAAAAGTGGAAAAATGTTGATTATCTACTAACCCTTGTGAAGATTGGCAAAAGAATGTTGTGATGGTGGCAGGTTTCCAAAGGGGTTCCTTCACTTCAATAAGGTATGGGCACATTATTCTTATGAGTATGAGTGGTGTATGTTATTCTTGAAATAAGATTGGAGTGAAAAGGTTTTCAACAAGGTTTCCTTTGGTTGGGTATAAGTCCTAGTTTCTGGTTTGTTGAAGACTACTTATGCATTGTTATCATTGATGAGAGTTTTGGTGAATGCATATTTTTGATTTGGGGTAGTGGAAGCATTGTGCACTAGGGTTTATGTTTGTAAGTCTTGTTACTTGCATTGAGATGATGAAACCCTTAGATGGCTATTTTGATAGTGATGGTTGAGTTGCTTCCATAGAGGTTGGTTGATCAAGTTATTGCTTTTTCTTGATACATGATATTGGGCTTACTCCATTGTGTTGATTTGAACAAGTTATTTTATGCATTTGGTGATATTGTGTTGGTGGCTGTTTTGTTCAAATATATTTGGAGGGAAAAGGATTTCTACTTGTTTCCTTTTCTAGTGATGGTTGGTTGAATGCTTCAAGGTTAATGTTGAGTTGAATGTTGTTGGTTAAACCTTGTCTATAAGCATTGTTGTTGAAGCTCAATTGGTTGAGAAAAGATATTGGTTTTGGAAAGAACATGAGTATCATTGTTATATGAGATATTGCATGGTTGGCAATTGTTGGGTTGTGTTTCATGTTCTTGAGAAAAGCATACTACATCTATCTTATTCTTTTGTGATTTGAGATTGAGTTGAGATTGAGAGTGAGAGTTAAGAATAGAACATATTGAGTCTCTAACAATTCTCTTTATGCTCCTATGAGGTGGATGAATCACATTGGGTCTCTAACCATTCTCTTTGTGGGTTCATGCCAAGCAAGTGTTCTTGATAAACTTGTGAGCAGGTGTTGGACAGGTTCCATTGGGGACTTGTGAGCAGGTTTTGGACAGGTTCCATTGGGGACTTGTGAGCAGGTTTTGGACAGGTTCCTGTGGGGACTTGTGAGTAGATTTGGATAGGTCTTAGCAAAGGACTTGTGAAGCTGAGGTTGATAGTTCTATCAGAGAACTTGAGGACAGAGGTGCATTGGTTCTATCAGAGAACATGAGGACATTTGTGCTAGATCGAAGGACTATGTTTAGTGCAAATTCGAGGACCAACTTTGAGGTGATAGAGTTGAGGACAGAGGTCTCCAGCTAAAGCAAGGAAGACAGGTGTCTTCTGTGGATAGAGTTTCATTTGCTAAGGGCAGCGGAGGCAGAGGTTTTCTAGAGGATCTCCAGCCAGAGCAGAGCTAGGGGATTGGTGTCTCCTGTGGGTCGATGCCCACGAACTTGAGTTAGGGGATTGGTGTCTCCTGTGGGTCGGTGCCCACGAACTTGAGCTAGGGGATTGGTGTCTCCTGTGGGTCGGTGCCCACGAACTTGAGATTAGGGGATTGGTGTCTCCTTTGGGTTGGTGCCCATAAACATTGTAATTGGGAAGGTTTCCCAAAGAACATTGAGATAACTTTTAGAGAAAAGTTTTTGTGGATGTAACCCAGGCTTTCTAGGTGAACCACGTTAAAATTGGTGTCTCTTTGTGGATGATCTTGTGCATTGTTTTGATATTGCTTTGGATATATTGCTTTACTATTTTTGAAGTATAAAGAAAAAGTAAAAAGAGGTCTTATACTGTTCACCCCCCCCTCTCAGTATAAGCTTGTGTTCATCACTTCTTTGATGACTCTTACATTTTGGACTACTATTCCTTTTGTCTATAACACTTCACAATAATTTTTATTAGATTTTATTCCCATAGAATCATAGATTACTTGAGGCATAACAGAAACATAAGCTTTCAACTCAATTATGTAGATGTGGAACACCCATCCTTCTAAGTATACCAAAAGGCAAAAGGGATAGAGCTAATGAATAGTTATTTGCAGGATCATTTGTTAGACATTGAGTTAATCCTTTTACCTTGTAGAGCTACTTCAACTATATTAATGTATTTATATTCCAACTGATATTTTTGTAGTTCTTTTACCTTGACCAGATTTTGAGCTAACTTACCATAAGTTATTACCATATCTTCCCTTTTAGCCCTTTTCATGGTCAAATGATATCATTTTTGGTAAGCCTATTTGCTTTTGCAATGTATGCATAATGCTTCTATATTGTATTGTATTCCACATGTCTTTGGCTTTTCAACTTTTTTATCTAACCCAACTTCCTTTTGTTTTACTTTATCCTTTGTATTTTCTATGATTTGGGCATCAAGATACATATTTTAATTTCTATTAAAATTTGATCCATATAGATTTATTGTGATAGATTCTTCTTTTGAAAGCAATTGTTTTGGGTGCTTTATGAGAGCTATGACTTCCTATGAATATGAATTTACCTCTATGATTGAACTTAATTGATGGCTGCCTTTGGTACAATTTTTAATTATCAAACTTTCAAGATTACCTGAAATAACATTTGGTAGCTCCCTATTGGTGCATTCAAAATTATTTACATAGGTTTCATTTGCACCTTTAGCTTAATTTTTAGAGGAGATTGCAAATATGAAAGATATGATAATGCTAATCAATCAATAATATAAACTCATAAAATACTATAGAAATCAACTCAAATAATGCTAATAATAAATGCTCAAAAAACTATGAAATCTTATTGAATAAAGACCTCAAATACATCATACTACATCACCTTCCATTGCTACCATAGATGATTCTCTATCACTCTGTATCACTTTATATCTCTCTATTACATCAATACATCCATATATATAATGGAATGTGACTCTTTATATGGAGGATTCTTGGCCTTCACTCTTTCTATGACTCCTCATATTCCTATTCTATTGAAATATGTACATAGAGAAAACTATGCACATTTACATTGC
This sequence comes from Wollemia nobilis, assembly GCA_028583015.1. Classification (NCBI taxonomy): domain Eukaryota; kingdom Viridiplantae; phylum Streptophyta; class Pinopsida; order Araucariales; family Araucariaceae; genus Wollemia; species Wollemia nobilis. The sequence continues at coordinate 676,317 of JAQPPZ010002865.1, forward strand.
CAAAATATCTTTGCACACTTGTGCATTTATTAGATTACATAAACTAAATACTTCCATTCTAATCTAAGAAACTCTTTCCTAATTTATGAATGTACCCATGGTGGTACATTGGCATGTACCAAATAATGTAAGATACTCCAAAACCCCCCTATATCACATTATTTGGTTATTGAAGACTTTAATAGTTAATATGGTCTTCATCTTGTCTTCAATTCACTTTGCACTGTATGCCTTATTTGTTAGATTCTTCTTTGTCTTCATTAATAGAATCAGTCTTTGTGTCTTCACAAGCTATCATGCTATTATCAAATTTTTATAAAAACAATATTCTCTTTACCTTTGTCCTTTTCAAAATACTTCTTTAGTATAGAGTCTACTATATAATCACTTAAAGCATCATGATAAGATATTGAGTTAGAATAACTTGAAGTATCAATACAACATGATGATTGGAATATCTTCTCTAGGAGAATTCATCCACTCTTGTTTTCTCTAAGTGTTTTAATTAGTTCTTTTTTCTTTAAGTTATCTTATTTGTATTATTGGAATGTGAGTAAAGCCATATATATTATGCTTCTAATATCAAGAGGAATTGTAATATAATTCTTTCCACTATCAATTTCTTCAATGATTCTACCATGAAGATAATATTCTAATGTTGTAAGTTTTTCTTCTAAAGCTTCACTGTAGATCAAAATATTCTATGTAGAATTCCTTTTATCTCCCAAATTTATAAATAAAATATTTAATTCTAAATTTCATAAACTATGTTGATGTAGAATTCCTTATACCTCCAACTCTAGAAATTTAGAAATTTTATAAAAATAATATTTGCAAGTTTTGTAATCCTAGTTTGATGTAGAATGTCTTATTTCTCCAAACTTATCAATTTTACAAATATTTAATTTTTTTTGTAAACTTAAATATGCAAATTTACAAAACCCCAAAAATAATGCTTCAATTTCAAAAATAATATTCAATATATGATAAAAGGCTTCTAAATATAATATTCAGATTTTCTAAGGTTTAACTAATGCTTATCTCTCCAAAAATACCTCTAAATTTTAACCTTAGATAATATTCACTTTTTCACCTTATAACTCCTACTAAGCATAAAATTTCAACTTTAAAACTTAGTAAATAATACCTTTATTAAATGTTGGTGCTTCCTCCCTGCTCAATGAATGACACTTTCAATTTGCTAGTCAAATATCCTTTCAATATGCTTTTCACATATATGCTCTTGCTTGTGGTATGTGAGACTATTCCATACCATGCAATAAATGAGTGCTTTGGGAGTCCTTTGACCTTAGTAATATTCGTATCTTATAGCTTTTTGGCACTTCTTCTACCCTATGACAAGTGGATTTGCAATGCTCCTATGGCTCTTAGATGGTGCTAATATTTCTTCTACTTAGTGATAAGTGTGTCATGAAAATTGTTAATGCTTCCCACACTCTATGGAGAATTTGTAATGCTTATATTTTGTTCTAGAAGTTGTAACATTTCTTGGAATTACTAGACACTTGGTTGTGCATGTGATGAACATTTCCAACCTTGGTAAATGTTTGAATTCGAACCATTTGTCTCCTTGATATATTTCCAAAAAATATATTCTCTTCCTTTGTTGGGTAAACACTCAATATTGAGTTTAGTCTTCTTGGCACATTTATAAATAAACGTTGAGCAAGGTGCAGCGATAGTATTGTCATTGTTGTCAACACAGTCAGATAGATCAGTTGATGTAGTGGACAGGAGTTCAGAGGTTATTCAGAGTATGTACAATGATTTTCCAAGAAGACCAAAGTGGCCCATATGATAAAGATCAAAGGAAAAGGAAAATACAGCAAGAAGGAAAAAGTGTTGCGATATCGCAACATGTTGCAAGAGAAAGAGTAAGAAAGAAAAAGTGTCACGATATCGCGACATGTTGCAAGAGAAAGAGTTAAAAAGAAAAAGTGTCACGATTTTGCGACATGTTGGAAGAGAAAGAGTAAGAAAGAAAAAGTGTCGTGATTTCACGACATGTTGGAAGAGAAAAAGCAAGCAAGAAAAAGTGTCGTGATTTCGCGACATGTTGGAAGAGAAAGAGCAAGCAGGAAAAAAGTGTTGTGATTTCACGACATGTTGAAAGAGAAAGAACAAGCAAGAAAAAGTGTCACGATTTCACGACATTTTGGAAGAGAAAGAGCAAGCAAGAAAAAGTGTCACGATATCGCGACATGTCGCATTTTCGCGACCAGAAGAGAAGAGAAAGATCAAGAGATAAAAAGTGTCACGATATCATGACATGTCACATTTTCATGACCAGAAGAAAAGAGAAAGAGCAAGAGAGAAAAAGTGTCATGATATTGCGACATGTCGCATTTTCGTGACCAGGAGATAAGAGAAAGGGCAATAGAGAAAAAGTGTTGCGATATCGCGACATGTCACATTTTAGCGACCAAAAGCAAAGAGAAAGAGTAAGGAGGAAAAAGTGTCGTGATATCACGACAAAAGAAAAGAGAAAGAGTACGGAGGTGAAAGTGTTGCGATATCGCAACATGTATTTTCATGGGCAAAAGCCAAGAAAAGGACAAAGAGGCAAAAATGTCACGATATCGCGACATGTTGCATTTTCGTGGCCAAAAGCAACAAAAGAATACAAAGAGGTAGAAGTGTCGCAATTTTGCGACATGTCGCATTTTTGCGATGCAAGAAGAAGAACCCAACTAAAATAAGAAGTGTGACAAAAGTCAGTACGACGGTTATAGGGACTGTTACAGAATGAAATCTTCGAGCGGTGGATATACCGAACATCTTCATTAGTTGACAGGTAGACAGAGTCTACAGTGGCAGCACTGAACAACACGTAGCACCAAGGTGCAATGAAAGCCGACGAAGACCAGGAGTTACATTATGAAAATAATGAAAGCCGACGAAGACCAGGAGTTACATTATGAAAATAATGAAAGCCGACGAAGACCAGGAGTTACATTATGAAAATATTGAAAGCCGATGAAGACCAGGAGTTACATTATGAAAATATTGTTATAAAAGGAGTGTTGCTTGGAGAATTGAAGTGTGGTGGAAATAGCGCAGAGAAGCGGCGAAAAGAGCGCTAAGTGCATAGAGTGAGCACAGAATCAGCCGAAAGATGGTGAAGAGCACAGAGTGAGCGTAGAGGCAGTTGAAATATGGTGAACTACATAGAGTAAGCACAAAGAGGGCTAAGTGCATAGAGTGGGCGCAGAGAGGACTATAAGAGGGTTGTATGAGTGTGAAAAGTGTGTGCTACGAAAAGAGGACTGAGATGCGGCTGAAAGAGGGTGAAGTGTGGTTGTAAGAGTGTAGAAGATGTGTGTGTTTCATGAACAGTGAGAGAGGTTGGGTAAGCAATAGACCAGTCAGGGTCTTGTAAAAGTGAAGGCATTTTTTTGTCAATCTTCTAGATTCAAAATTGAAGTCCAAGTTGCTGCTTGGCATCAGGGGTTGGTGCTCCTTCTAGTTGGTGCTAGTAAATTAGGGGTTGGTGCTCCTTTATGTTGGTGCAGATAAATTAGGGGTTGGTGCTCCTTCCAGTTGGTGCTAGTAAATCAAGGTTTGGTGCTCCTTTCTGTTGGTGTAGATAAATCATGTGTTGGTGCTCCTTCCAGTGGGTGCTGGTAAATTGATTGTAAAGTTGGTGCTTTACAAAGGCTATATTTGGATGGGAGTCCAAGCATTCATTTTTTGAGGAGTAGCCAAATTGGTGAACCTCGATAAATCTTGTGTTGTGTGATGTTCTCTTGTAATACTTGCTTTATTTGCTTTTAAGTTTTAATTATTTTGGCTTTGAGAGTTGTGGATTTAATTTTAAAGACTACACTGATTCACTCCCCCCCTCTCAGTGCGATTGTGAGACTAACAATTGGTATCAGATCCAAGTTCCCTTTTTAGGCTAAATCAGTCAGGGTTGATCTTGGATTAGTACGCAATGGGTAATAAGAATAGATCCTCCTCCAAAAAGGCATCTCAGTCAGTTTCAGTTCTTGTGGAAGAGAAAATTGAACCAAAAAAGGTAGAAGGTGAGTTGATCGCTGCACTTGAAGAGTTGAGTATAGAGAACAAAATACTATCCAAGAAGTTGGAAGAATATGGGGATGAGATTAAAGATCTCTTCTTACAAGTTCATAAAGCCAAGAAAATAGAAGAAGCCTTGAAGTCACACCTGGATGATAAAATCGATGTATATAGCAAACATGAAGAGGAATCTAACAAAGTTATTAGTGATCTAAAGCTGCAAGTAGAAGAGTCCAAAAGGATTGAAGAAACTCTCAGGTCATAGATCAATGAGAAAGAGATTGTTTGCTGCAAACAAGAAGAAGAGATTGCTTTATTGAAGAAACAACTAGAAGAGACCAATACAAATCTCAAATTTGAGAAGAGCATAGAGCTGCTAGATAAAATGATAAAGCAAAAAAGAAGCTCCACGGATAATTTTGGTCTTGGATATGAAGTTGAACAACCTTCATCTTCCAAATATGTAGAGAAGAAGAAGTTCATTGTTGAAGGATCGAAGCAAGAAAAGTTAGAAGCTGAATCTTCAAAAGGAAGAAAATATCAAAGAAGATCTACAACAAAGCAACCACAACAAAAGAGGTTCTATCACTCTCATTCTATTCATAATAATGTTTTTAATGGCTATTGTTTTAGATGCAACCATTATGGTCACAAGGCAATTTATTGTGGATTGAATAATAGATCAAAGAGTTGTGGGGGTAGAAATACATCTGCTTTTTTGATTGAACACCATGTGCAATATTTTAAATGTAATTGTCATGGGCACATAGCAAGGTTTTGTCCAAGCACTTTTGTATCTAATTTAAGGCAAGACAGTAGATTTCATCAGACACAAAGAATGCAATACAGACAGGGAATAAATCATGTGCATAAAAGAAAGGAAAATAATCATCCATCAAGGATGCACAAGAGACAACCACCCAAGAGAAATGTTCAAGTTCATGAAAAGGTGCAAAATAGGGATGTAGTTGAAAAACTCAAGCCCAAGTTCAAGAAATTTTGGAAAAATACAGAAGAAAGGAAATCGTGTCTCCTTGGACTGAAGGAGACCACTCCGCTATTGCACTAAGCAACTCCAGGTAGCACATCCTCAGGGGGAGAAATCTTAAAGTTTTATTTTAATGCTCCTATGTATTTGTTTGGTTATCTGAGGATGAAAGACAAGTATTCAGGGGGAGTTGTTGCATAGTTGTCAAAGTGTGTTTCAATTCATGTAGTTTTTTGTGGAGGTGCCGTGAATGGTGGTGATTAAATTGAGAGTTGTCACCATTGGTAGTATTACTATATGTCATTATTGTACTATTGATGGTTCTTACTGCCACTGTTCAAATTTAAGGATTATAATAGTTTAGATAATTTTGTTTAGTGAAAGAATGTTGCCCTAGTCACATTTATGTGTTTTGATAAAAGCAGTGTGCATTTGTACCACACATTGATGTGAAGATTGTTAGATCTATTATGACGTTTTGGTGAAAAATATTGAAGTCTAATTATTGATTCATGTTTAGCTCATCAATATGAGCAACTTTGCTTTGTGAACCATGCCAATCCGAGGTCCAGAAGTATGAGTTTGAGTAAGGTGCACTATAGTTGGCCGTGAAGTGTTTGACAAAATGTCTTCTCCTGATTTGAACAATTGAAAGTAAGGTGTGACCAGCGGTGACTGTAGAAAACATGGACCAGGTTGAAAATATAAAAAGGGATTTGGTTGGTGTTGTGGTACAGTGTTTGGTGCTTGTACAGAGTTGGCAGTAAAATTGTAGTGTCGGTACAATGTTGGACAAAAGTTGGTACAAGTGTGAGTCACTTGACAATTTTTTGACAAGTGCAAAATCAGCGCAGGAGGCCTGTTTGTAGGAATAACTCCAAGCAACCAGGAATTACATGTTTGAATGTTTGAGTGGCATAGTTAGGTGGATAAGTAATAACACCAGTGCCATTAACATCTCAAAGAATCTGGTTATGCATTCTCGCACAAAAGATATTGCTACCCGATATCACTTTTTGAAGGAGAAAGTTGCGGAAGGTGAGGTTAAGTTGGATTTTGTTTCAACTACAGAACAAGTAGTGGATATCTTCACAAAATAATTGCCCAAGGAATTCTTTGAGTACATTTGCAATAAATTGGGAGTGGTCATGCTTCCCAAGAAATGACTAGCTATTGGGATCACATTCTCAGGGGGAGCATTTGTGTATTTATTTATCTTTCTACTCATGTTTGTGTTTTTTGCTAAGTGTAATAATTTTTGCCTAAGAATGTTGTGCATGGACTCAGGGGGAGTTTGCAACAGCCCTTCGGTATTGTTCTCAAAGGGGGAGAAGAGCTACAGGAAATTGCACGTGTGTTGCCAACAATTCCAAAGGGGGAGATTGTTGAGCAAGGTACAGCGACAGTATTGTCATTGTTGTCAACACAGTCAGATAGATCAGTTGATGCAATGGACAGAAGTTCAAAGGTTATTAAGAGTATGTACAGTGATTTTCCAAGAAGACCAAAGTGGCCCATATGCTAAAGATAAAAGGAAAAGCAAAATACAACAAGAAGAAAGAAGTGTCACGATATCGCGACATGTTGCAAGAGAAAGAGTAAGAAAAAATGTCGTGATATCATGACATGTTGCAAGAGAAAGAGTAAGAAAGAAAAAGTGTCACGATTTTGTGACATTTTGGAAGAGAAAGAGTAAGAAAGAAAAAGTGTTAGAATTTCGCAACATGTTGGAAGAGAAAAAGCAAGCAATAAAAAGTGTCACGATTTCGTGACATGTTGGAAGAGAAAGAGCAAGAAGGAAAAAGTGTCACAATTTCATGACATGTTGAAAGAGAAAGAACAAGCAAGAAAAAGTTTCATGATTTCGTGACATGTTGGAAGACAAAGAGCAAGCAAGAAAAAGTGTCACGATATCGCGACATGTCACATTTTCGCGACCAGAAGAGAAGAGAAAGAGCAAGAGAGAAAAAGTGTCGCGATATCGTGACATGTCGCATTTTTGCGACCAGAAGAGAAGAGAAAGAGCAAGAGAGAAAAAGTGTCACGAAATCGGACATGTCGCATTTTCGTGACCAAGAGAGAAGAGAAAGGACAAGAGAGAAAAAGTGTCACAATATCGCGACATGTCGCATTTTTGTGACCAAAAGCAAAGAGAAAGAGTACGGAGGCAAAAGTGTCACGATATTGTGACAAAAGAAAAGAGAAATAGTATGGAGGCAAAAGTGTCGTGATATCGCGACATGTTGTATTTTCGTGGGCAAAAGCCAAGAAAAGGACAAAGAGGCAGATGTTGTGGCTGATCCACAACACACCCCAAAATTGGGGACCCACCTTTTTTGCAGGCTTTCAAAGAAAATCTCAGTGACCCAGATGCTAAAAATCAAGAAAAAGGGGCAAAATTGCACAATGAATAAAAGTGTCGCGATATCGCGACATGTCGCGCCATCACTGCCAAAATTGAAAAAGCATCGCGAAATCGTGACATGTTGCTCCGTCGCGGCCAAAAGCAGAAAAGTGTAGCAAAATCATGACATGTTGCTCCATCGCGGCCCGTAGAGGAGAGAGAAAAAGAAAATGAAAAAGTGTCACGAAATCGCGACATGTTGCTCCGTCGCGGCCGAAAGAGGAGAGAGAAAAAAATGAAAAAGTGTCACGAAATCGCGACATGTTGCTCCGTCGCGGCCGAAAGAGGAGAGAGAAAAAGAAAACGAAAAAGTGTCGCGAAATCGTGACATGTTGCTCCATCGTGGCCGAAAGAGGAGAGAGAAAGGCAAAATGGAAAGGCATAGCGAAATCGCGACATGTCGCAAAATCACGGGTCAAACCGGTCAAACAGGGCAAAGCAAAAAAAACGTCACGAAATCGCGACAAGAAGCGGCAAATGGGGCACGAAGCAGAAAGGCGTAGCGAAATCGCGACGCGTCGCAAAATCACGGTCAATGCAGTTAGTGGTAGCAGGTGGGCGAAACCATCGCGAAATCGTGACGTGTTTGATTTTCGCGGCCTGCAAGCGGGTGGAAGGCATGAAGTGTAAAATGGTCGCAAAATCGCGACAAAATCGAGCGAAAGGGCACGAAGCACAAAAACGTCACGAAATCGTGACATAAATGAATGAAAGGGCATGAAACGGAGAAGCGTAGCGATTTCACGCAACTTTTTGAGAAAACGTTCCAGAAGGAAAAACGTCGCGAAATCGCGACACCATGCAGCAAAGGTGCCCGAAGTGGAAAAACATCACGAAATCGCGACAGGTTGCAGCGAAGGTGCCCAAAGTGGAAAAACGTCGCGAAATCGTGACAACATGCAGCAAAGGTGCCCGAAGTGGAAAAATGTCACGAAATCGCGACAGGTTGCAGCGAAGGTGCCCGAAGTGGAAAAACGTCACGAAATCGCGACAGGTTGCAGCGAAGGTGCCCGAAGTGGAAAAACGTCACGAAATCGCGACAGGTTGTAGCAAAGGTGCCCAAAGTGGAAAAACATCGTGAAATCATGACAGGAAAGTAGTGAAAGAGCAAGAAGTGAAAAACATCATCATTTTACGATAGGTTGCGACCGAGAGTGTACGAAACAGAAAGGCGTCGCGATTTCGCGACATGTCGCATTTTCGCTGGGCAAGAAGGCAAGAAGGCTGTTGGCCGAAAAACGTCGCGATATCGCGACCTATCTCATTTTTGCTGTGCTGGCAGAGGAACAAGCTGCATGCATAAGGACGTCGTGATTTACATGGGGCCATTACGAAACATGCTGGAAATGCAGAACACGTGGCATACAGGTGTCAGGGTTGCAGAGGCATTACATGTAACAAAAACTTTTAAACGTTTTAGAATCGAGCATGAATCAAAAGCAACAAAAAGGTGGGGAATTTGAAATGACGCATTCTGGGAGGTGAAACGAAGCGACGCAGGGAGAAGCCGAGAGCCGCGCTAGACAGTATAAAATCAGAAGCGTAGATTGAACAAGGGGTTGGAAATTGCTGCTAGCAGAGTTGCAGAGACAAGGGCTGCAAGCCATTCTGGACCTGCACTTGGAGCAATTTCCTTCATTTGTTCTGGATTTATTAGACCTGGAACATTCTGTCATTGTAATTGATACATCATTCTAATACAAAAATACAGAGGGTTGGCATCTCATTGATGAGAAAGAAGGAGTCATTTTTTGCATGCATGATTTAATGTTTATCTTTCCCTTTCAGATTTCTAGGCTTTTAGGTGAAGTTTAATGCAAGTGTTCTTGGTTGCTTCATGCGAATGTCTAAATCTGAAATTACAGTAAAAACCCCAAAACCCGCACCTAGCTTATCTGGATTGTGCGAATTTGTAGGTTCAATAGGTTAGGTTGCATGCAGAAACCTCATTATCTTCGGTTTTGTCAATTGGGATGGTCGCACTCTGGATGTAGTTTATTTTCATTTCATTTGCATTTCTTTATTTTTCAACCCCTTATTTTATTTTTTGCATTTTAATTATTGTCATTCAAATAAATAAATGAAAGCCCATAAAAAGCTCAAGATCAAAACCGATTCAGTTCTTAGATTTATTCACTTTGAGTCCATTGTAAATTCAAATTAAAGCAAACCATAGTGCCCCTTGTTAACATCCACTTGCAACCCTAAGGTATTCCAAGCATTCAAATTTAATAGAATCATTGGTGATCAAAGAACCAGCACAACAGGAACCTTGGAGAAATTATTTTGTCATAATTTCTTTGCAAGCAGAGGATTTTGGGACTCAGATCCTACCGGAGAGTGTGCTTTCACAATTGGGTGAAAACACCACTCAACAGATTGGCGCTAGAAGGAGGGCCCGAATTGGTTTACTTTATTTTTATTTTCATACATGAGTAATATCTTTTTGATTTAATTTTGAAATCATCTCTTAAATCTCACAAACAGCTAAACTGCAGCTTTTGTTTTTCTTTTGGTTGCAGGTTTTCTTTGAAATAACCGAGGGTTTCATCAGGCAGGCTGGACCCACCGCGTCGTATTGCGACCAGGTCCCAAACAACCGGGGAAACCATTTTTCATGACCTTACGCTCACTGGTACTCCCAAGAATAAAACCAAGCAAGTCGTAAGCTTACCAGTCACAAAAGACCTGTTTTCTCCAGGAACATCGAGTGGACCTACACCAGTGATACCCGTTGCCACTAGTGTTCCTATTGTCAGTAATATTTCCACTGCTCTTGTAGGATTGTCTTCATCGATTCTGAATCAAATGGCTCAACCTCCAGCAGCTCCTTGGTATGGAGCCAATAATATTCCTTTGAACATTGCTGGGGATATCCATGAAATCCCCAAGAACATTGAAATATTTTTTCCTAAATACAAACCAGATGGCCCAAGAACAGCAGAAGAACATATCCAAGCCTATAGGGATGTTTTAATTAGACTGCAAGTCCAATATGAAGATGTGGCTTGCAGACTTTTCCCCATGAGCTTAGATCCAATAGCATATGAATGGTACATATGCTTACCAACTGGTTCAATTACTTCATGGACGCAAATGGAAAATGCCTTTGTTAATCAATTTAGGTCACCCTTGGATCCCGCAACCATTTACAACCAGTTTATTACATGCAAAAGGGGCCAGGGGGAACCAATCAGAACATTTAATCAAAGATTCCAAAAGTGCTATAATAGAGCCGTTTGGCATTTTGCCATCGATCCCGTAGTGGCTTTGCAGATATATTTTGGGGCATTGGACCCCATGATAGCCATGTTTGCAAGACAAAATCCTCAAGTCACCACGCTCGCTCTAGCCTATAATGAAGCCATGACCATCGAGCAGCAAATGACACCACAGGGCTATGGATTTCCCTAGATGCCTATGATGGGACAATATGCTCCATATGGTCAAGCTCCCTTGGCAAATCAGATCATGGCACCACAAATGCCAAGCATGAACGCCTTCCCATATCAACAATCGTATCCACCAAAGCACCTACATATGCACCCATTCCAATCCAACCAATTACGTCCATTCCACCTGTTCCCGCATTTTTGTAGAATAGTCAATCGACTATGCAAGGAACCAACCAAGTTAATCCTCAGGCTATAGTTCCTTTTCCAAATCCAACTCCGATTCAAAGTGTTAATCCATACGGGAATCAAATTCCTCAAAACCCGACCCAAATGTTGAATCAAGACCCCACCAATTATGCAAATCCAACGAGGGTTAACAACAATGTGATTCCACCGAAGGAGATTTATTCAGAGGTCGAAGAGCTCAAGAAAATGGTTCATAAACTGAGCAATGACAGGGTTCAACAGCAGAAGTATGAATCCCATGCCCCTCACTCACATCAAAATTTTAACAATAGAGGGAGACACTGGAACACCAAGCCAAACAATGGGGGAGTACCCGCTCCCATTGCTAATCAACTAGATACCTCTGTAGGACCTAGTCAATCCAATTCCATTTTGAATCTTTCAGATTTGGCATGGGAAAGGGGGTGTAGGTTGCACAACACAAAAGAACACAATGAGAGGAATTGTCCTGAAATTGCTAGATACACTCATTGTCTTCAGGCACAAGTTGATGATTTGGAACTGGTATCAAATGAGGGTCCATCTCAACATCAAGATGATAACATTATGGTGATGGAAACTGTATATCATCAAGAAGGTGAGAGTGAGGAAGAAGAAGACGAAATTTTGGAACAGGAGGTGCAAGCTTTTCGAGATTTTAGAAAGGGGAATCATGGATACCATTTGAGAAGTAAATCTAAAGCCCCTAAAACCTCATCAACACCTCCAAACAACTTCTATTCTTCCTCTGGATACTAAGGCAAATAATAATCCTCCTCCTCCACTCAGAAGAGAAATGTCTAATGACATGCAGAAGACAGTCAAATTCGAAAAACCAAACTATGACATAGTGGAGGATCTAAAGAAGTCCAAATCTAGCCTTTCGTTCTTGGACGCGGCTAGATTGCCTAGCCAAAAGGAGGCATTGATAAAAGCTCTGAACTCACCTGATCAAATGTGGAAGGGAAAAGGAGTTGAGTCCCATATGATTTTACGAAAGGAGAGATGGGATGTCCCGCCATTCTTATTGACTCTGAGAATTGCGGGTAAGAATTTGCATAACTGTTTGGTGGACACGGGTGCCACGAGCAACCTCATGCCTTCGGAGATATGTCAAATGCTGGGTCTGCAACCTGTTTCATCCAAATGCAAGGTCCTGCAATTGGACCGATCAGAGGTAAATGTGGTAGGGACCCTATATGATGTCAAAATTCAATTAAATTCTGAACCCGGGGTCCAGCAGGTTGTTGACATTCTGGTTGTTAATATCCCAAGTAGATATGGAATGCTACTTGCGAGAGATTGGATGAAAACTCTGAATGGCTATTTTTCAACAGACCGCTCACATATGTGGCTACCCTGGAAAGGAATTGCAAACCAAATCAGAGTGGAAAATGAACCGAGGCTTAAGGAGATCATAACAAAATTTAACAAGCCGAATGAAGTTCAGTTTTTTGAGCCAGAACTGGGGGTTTATGCACTTGATGTTGAGGAAGCTACTAAAGAGCCTAAAAAGGAAACATGTCATAGTGGCTCTTCTGAGGAAAATGATTGCACATGGTTGCTCAGGTTCGATGGATCAAAATCTAGACAGGGAGCAGGAGCTGGAGTCGAGCTCACTGGCCCAGGAGGTAAACCATTATTGGCTGCCTACAGATTGCAATTTCCTTGCATGAACAATGTGGTAGAATACGAAGCATTGATCTTTGGTTTACGTCTAGCATTGAGCAAGCAAGTTAAATGCTTGAAGGTTTTGGGAGATTCTCAGCTGGTAGTCAAGCAGATCAAAGGACAAGTATACATGCCGTGACAGGAGACTAAGCCTTTATAGAACTAGGGTTATGGACCTCATTGAGGAATTCGATGCGTTCAATATAGCCCTTATTTCTAGAAAAGGAAATCGAATAGCAGACTCTCTTGTAGTCGTCACGGGCATGTTAAACCCGGTTGATATAAAAAGGTGTAAAAAGTTCTCCATTGAATTGGTTCCTTGTCCATCAATACCCGATAATGTTAAGAATTTCCAGGTTTTTGAAAATGACAGGCACATCTTCAAATTTGTCATGAACTCGGGTATTTTTGAAAATCAGGTGATTGATGAGGAGCAAAGGTGGCAAGATGAAATAGAAAACGAGAGTGAAACCGCATGTCAATCCAACAAAATACCTAAAGACGTGGTTTCATTGGAGAAAATGTTCGACGTGGGATACAAGACCAAAAAAGGAAAAAGAGTCCCACTCCCTAAAGATGCATGTGATTCAATTAATCTAGGGAGTGCAGACAATCCAAAGGAGGTGTACATTGCAAAGGCATGTACAGATGAAGAAAGGAGCAACATAATACAGGCATTGAAGCATTACATAGATTGCATTGCTTGGAATTACAATGAGCTAAAAACATACAACCAAGACATCATCACACATACCATTCCTCTGAAGCCAGACTCCAAGCCTTTTAGGCAAAGACAACGAGTTGTTAACCCGCTATTGGAGCCTTTGATCGAAAAAGAGGTTAAAATATTATTGGAAGCGAAAATCATTTTTCCTGTTAGGCACTCAACCTGGGTTGCTAACCTCATTCCAGTAAGAAAAAAGAGTGGAGAGATTAGGCTGTGCATAGATTTTTGAAATCTTAATAAAGCCTCTCAAAAGGATAATTATCCATTGCCTTCAATTGATGAAATTCTACAAACGGTAAATGGATCTAAAATGATGTCCTTTCTTGATGGGTATTCTGGATACAACCAAATTCTTATACATCCAAATGACAGGATGAAAACAGCCTTCACCACCAAGTGGGGGACATTTGCATATAAGAGAATGCCGTTCGGACTGTTAAATGCTGGTGCAACTTTTCAACGCGCCATGGATTATGCATTCAAAGGGCTCATAGGAAAATGTATCATCGTGTATGTGGATGATATTCTAGTATTCTCGAAGAAGAGAGAGGACCATGTCAAAGATTTAAAGAAAGTGCTTCAAAGATGCAAAGAACATGGAATTTCCTTAAATCCCAAAAAGTGCATTTTCGGAGTAACAGAAGGAAAATTGCTTGGTCACATCATTTCAAAAGAGGGCATATCCATTGACCCAAAAAGGATACAAGCTATCCAAAATTTACCTCTCCCAGGTAGTAAAAAAGAACTGAGATCTTTCTTTGGGCAGGTTAATTTTGTGAGGAAGTTTATCTCGAGCTTTGCTGAGATAGCCAAACCTCTGAACAAGATGCTCAAGAAAGATGTAGAGGTCAAGTGGAACGAGGAAAGTAGGGTGGCCTTTCAGAACATCAAAGATGCCATTTCCAGAGCCCCGGTCCTCATAAGTCCAGACTATTCTAAGCCTTTCTATATTTATGCTTTTGCATCAGAACACTCTTTTGCGAGTGTCTTAACCCAAAAAGGCGAGGATAGTGCAGAAAAACCCATAGCATTTTTAAGTGCCCCCCTAAAAGATGCTCAATTAAGGTATTCAATCCTTGATAAGCAAATGTACGCACTTTTTAAAACGGTGAAAAAATTTAGGCATTACATTGTGCACAACAGAGTTATTGCCATCGTGCTCGACTCTATCGTTAAGACCATGTTTTTACAAAATGAACTAGGTGAGAAAAGAGGGAAATGGATTTCCACCATCCAAGAATTTGATCTCGAAATCCAACCTATGAAACTAGTTCGAGGACAAGGATCGGCGAAGGCGATCGCAGAAAATAATCCGCAAATAACATGCCAATACTCGAACACATAATACATTGCTAAGGATGACTGGTATGTTGATATTGTGCAATTTTTATTGAATGGTAAGTGTCCTTCTAATCTGAATTCAACCCAGAGAAGAGCTTTAAGGCTTAATTCTATCAATTATCTGATGAAATCTGGTGTTCTTTATAGGAAGAATCATGAAGGGATCTACCTGAGGTGCCTGAACAAAGAAGAAGCTGCCAGGGTGTTGCAGGAATTTCATGGGAAACATGGAACTGGTCATGGTGCGGCAAATGCTACAGCGCATCAAATCTTGAGAGCAAGATACTACTGGCCCCACATTTTCAAAGATGCACATGCCCATGTATGATCTTGTCATATATGTCAAGTGGCTGCCAATAGAGAAAGAAATGCAGCCATGCCATTACAACCCGTAGTTGAAATGAGACCATTTGCATAGTGGGGACTAGATTTCATTGGGGTTATTAACCCAAATTCATCTAATTCCCATAAATTCATATTGACAACTACGGACTCATTGTACAAGGTGGACATAAGCGATTCCTACTAAACATGCCACCACAGACGTTGTAATAAAATTCCTTGAGGACCATATTATAACAAGATTTGGAATGCCCGATTCTATTGTCAGTGACAATGGTAAAGCTTTTATTTCTACGCAATTTGCAGATTGGGCATATGACAACAAAGTGAGCTTAAAATTTGCATCCAATTATTATCCTCAAGGAAATGGTTTGGCCGAATCTTCAAATAAAAATTTGTTGAACACTATTAAGAAATTGTTGGAAAAGAACCCTCGGGATTGGCACAACCAATTGAAGTTTGCCCTTTGGGCAGATAGGACCAGAGTGAAAGAATCCATAGGGAATACTCCCTATCATTTGGTCTATGGGCAAGACCCGATATTTCCTGCAAATTTGAAGTTGCAGACCTTACATTTCATACAAGAGTACTTGGGGACAGATGATCAAGTTGAAGCCAGGTTAAGTCATTTGTTGCACCTTGATGAAAAGAGAGAAGAAGCCATGAATCACATGAATAAACACCAAGAAGTTATCAAGAGATGGTTTGACAGAAGGGCCAAAATTAAGTCCTTCAGAATTTCAGATTTGGTATTACTATGGGACAAAAGACATGAGGAAAAAGGGAATCATCAAAAGTTTGATTGTCTTTGGTTAGGCCCATATCAGATTTCAAAAATTCTCGAGAAAAATACATTCAGGCTAAAAAATTTAGAGGGGAAGGATTTTATGTTACCGGTTAATGGGCAGATTTTAAAGCATTATTTTAGCCCCTAGGTTGTAAGAGTTTGATGTTATTCTTTCGGTTTTGGTGGGGATTTTCAGATTTTGTTTTCATTGTTTAGGATTGTTAGTCTAGCTAGGATTTTGGTTGTGGATTTGATTTCAATTGACATGTTTTGTTTATTTTGATAAAAAAATAAAAAATAAAAAATAAAAATAATAATAATAATAATAAAAAAAAAAATTGAGATGTCAACTTATGCTTAAGATTAGGAGAATATGAAATATTGGAATTGTCTTGTAAAAGCTCCACAAGTCACACAAACATTTTAAGTTATATCGTTTGATTTTGTGATGCATGAAGTAGTCAGTTTTGCATGACAAATATTTCATTTGCAATTCAAGAGATAATGCATTCATGTTACATCTCACTTTACATATACATTCCATCTTAGTTGCATATGCATCTTAGGTACAAATCATTAAAGTATGTCAATCCCTCTTAGGGTTGTGTTATAACATAAATGTAAGAAAAAAATCCTAAGGTTGGAAACTGAGTCTTGAGATATCTAGAACCAAGCACGTCTTATACATTAAAAAGGATCTTGAGCAAAATGATCAAAACCTAACTTGGAAGAAAAGGTTGGGCGAAAGAGGTTTTTCATGTCTATCCTATTATGCAACATGATCCTTAAAACAGTGGTTTTGACCACTTCCATGAAGCTTAAAGCCTAAAATCAGAGTAGTAAGGATAGGGTTAAATCCTCATCGAACTTAGGTTGAGGATCCAACTCCCCAAAGCTTTGATTTGACCTACATGGAGTAGTAAGGATAGGGCATAAATTCTCATCTCGCTTAGGTTGAGAATCTGATTCCCCAAAGCTCTTATGTCTCATTTCATAATAAATCTTGGATTGGAAGGATCGTACTACTTGTCCTCTGCAAAGGATGGGTAGTCATCCCCAAGGTCTAAGTAATAAATTAATATTTTCCATTTTCATCCAAAGCTTGGATTGGAAGGATCGTACTACATGTCCCTAGCAAGGATGGGTAGTCATCCCCAAGGTCCAAGAAGTAAAAAAATTAATTTTTCCCACCTCATATTTATTTTGGATTGGAAGGATCATACTACTTGTCCTCTGCAAAGGATGGGTAGTCATCCCCAAGGTCCAAAGAAATGAAGATAAGTTTTGGATTGTGGGGTTAAGTGTGCCCATGCATGGCAACATGTCTTGTCTAAAAAACAAGACCACTGATTGTCCAAAGGGTTAGACTAGCATGACCATTTCCTCCATAATTGGTTAAATTATTTTTCTCAAAGTGAGGTAATGAACTCTAAATCAGAATAGTAAGGATAGGGTTAAACTCCCATCTTGGTTAGGTTGGGAGTCTGATTCCCCAAAGTTCTGATTTCACATTCACTTGCACATAGGTTCAAGATAGTAGGGACTCATAACCAACTTTGGGATATAATAAAACAATTCATTAGTGGATCCTAAGAGGGTTTGGCAATCTTGAATGTTTGTACATGATACTAGAAGAAGGACTATGCCTTTTATAAAAGCAAGATCCCCTAGCATATTCATTAGGTTACACAAATCATTCACAATCTCATATATGCATTCATGCAAAACTGACAATGGAATGTTGATCAATTTCAAATGATAGGGAAAGAAATTCATTGCACACACTGAGCTAATACTTGATGATTCTGATGATTCATGTACTTCGGATCTTTGGGCATTTGTTTATATTGCTTATGTGCTAACACATGTTTTCGAGTTTGTATATGTTTCAGAGTTGGGTTCTCACTAAAATGCTCAAGAGCATTTGATAGCAGAGTCGCCATTTGTTGTGGCTGATCCACAACACACCCCAAAATTGGGGACCCACCTTTTTTGCAGGCTTTCAAAGAAAATCTCAGTGACCCAGATGCTAAAAATCAAGAAAAAGGGGCAAAATTGCACAAGGAAGAAAAGTGTCGCGATATCGCGACATGTCGCGCCATCGCTGCCAAAATTGAAAAAGTGTCATGAATCGTGACATGTTGCTCCATCGCTGGTCAAAAGCAGAAAAGTGTCGCGAAATCGTGACATGTTGCTCCGTCGCGGCCCAAAGAGGAGAGAGAAAAAGAAAATGAAAAAGTGTCGCGAAATCGTGACATGTTGCTCCGTCGTGGCCGAAAGAGGAGAGAGAAAAGAAAATGAAAAAGTGTCGCGAAATCGTGACATGTTGCTCCGTCGTGGCCGAAAGAGGAGAGAGAAAAAGAAAATGAAAAAGTGTCACGAAATCGTGACATGTTGCTCCGTCGCGGCCGAAAGAGGAGAGAGAAAGGCAAAATGGAAAGGCGTAGCGAAATCGTGACATGTCGCAAAATCGCGGGTCAAACCGGTCAAACAGGGCAAAGCAGAAAAAATGTCATGAAATCACGACAGGAAGCGGCAAACGGGGCACGAAGCAGAAAGGCGTAGCGAAATCGTGACGCGTCACAAAATCATGGGTCAAGGCAGTTAGCGACAGCAGGTGGACAGAACCGTCGCGAAATCGTGACGTGTTTGATTTTCACGGCCTGCAAGCGGGTGGAAGGCATGAAGTGTAAAATGGTCACGAAATCGCAACAAAATCGAGCGAAAGGGCACGAAGCACAAAAACATCGTGAAATTGTGACAGAAATGAATGAAAGGGCATGGAACGGAGAAGCGTAGCGATTTTGCACAACTTTTGGAGGAAACTTTCCAAAAGGAAAAACATCGCGAAATCGCGACAACATGCAGCAAAGGTGCCCGAAGTGGAAAAACGTCGCAAAATCGCGACAGGTTGCAGCGAAGGTGCCTGAAGTGGAAAAACGTCGTGAAATCATGACAACATGCAAGAAAGGTGCCCGAAGTGGAAAAACGTCACGAAATCATGACAGGTTGCAGCGAAGGTGCCCGAAGTGGAAAAACGTTATGAAATCGTGACAACATGCAACAAAGGTGCCCGAAGTGGAAAAGCGTCGCGAAATCACGATAGGTTGTAGCGAAGGTGCCCAAAGTGGAAAAACGTCACGAAATCATGACAGAAAGCAGCGAAAGAGCAAGAAGTGAAAAACGTCGCGATTTCGCGATAGGTTGCGGCCGAGAGTGTACGGAACAGAAAGGCATCGCGATTTCGTGACATGTCGCGATTTCGCGACATGTCGCGTTTTCGTTGGGCAAGAAGGCAAGAAGGCTGTTGGCCGAAAAACGTCGCGATATCGCGACCTGTCTCATTTTTGTTGTGCTGGCAGAGGAACAAGCTGCATGCATAAGGACGTCATGATTTACATGGGGCCATTACGAAACATGCTGGAAATGCAGAACACGTGGCATACAGGTGTCAGAGTTGCAGAAGCGTTACATGTAACAAAAAATTTCGAACGTTTCGGAATCGAGCGTGAATCAAAAGCAATGAAAAGGCAAGGAATTTGAAACGACGCATTCTGGGAGGTGAAACGAAGCGATGCAGGGAGAAGCCAAGAGCCGTGCCAGACAGTATAAAATCAGAAGCACAGATTGAACAAGGGGTTGGAAATTGCTGCTAGCAGAGTTGCAGAGACAAGGGCTGCAAGCCATTCTGGGCCTGCACTTGGAGCAATTTCCTTCATTTGTTCTGGATTTGTTAAACCTGGAACATTCTATAATTGTAATTGATACATCATTCTAATACAGAAATACAGAGAGTTGGCATCTCATTGATGAGAAAGAAGGAGTCATTTTTTGCATGCATGATTTAATGTCTTATCTTTCCCTTTCAGATTTCTAGGCTTTTAGGTGAAGTTTAATGCAAGTGTTCTTGGTTGCTTCATGCGAATGTCTAAGTCTGAAATTACAGTAAAAACCCCAAAAACCCGCACCTAGCTTATCTGGATTGTGCGAATTTGTAGGTTCAATAGGTTAGGTTGCATGCAGAAACCTCATTATCTTCGGTTTTATCAATCAGGATGGTCGCACTCTGGACGTAGTTTAGTTTCATTTTCATTTGCATTTCTTTATTTTTCAAACCCTTATTTTATTTTCTGCATTTTAATTACTGTCATTCAAATAAATAACTGAAAATCCATCAAAGCTCGAGATCAAAATATATTTATTTCTTAGATTTATTCACTTTGAGTCCATTGCAAATTCAAATTAAAGTAAACCATAGTGCCCCTTGTTAATATCCACTTGCAACCCTAAGGTATTCCTAGCATTCAAATTGAACAACATCATTGGTGATCAAAGAACCAGCATAACAAGAACCTTGGAGAAATTATTTTGTCATAATTTCTTTACAAGCAGAGGATTTTGGGACTCAGATCCTACCGGAGAGTGTGCTTTCACAATTGGGTGAAAACACCACTCAACAGAAAAAATGTCACGATATCACGACATGTTACATTTTCATGGCCAAAAGCAACAAAAGAAGACAAAGAGGCAGAAGTGTCACGATTTCACGACATGTCACATTTTTGCGATGCAAGAAGAAGAACCCAGCTAAAATAAGAAGTGTGACAAATGTCAGTACGACGGTTACGGGGGCTATTACAGAATGAAATCTTCAAATGGTGGATATACCGAACATCTTCATTAGTTAACAGACGGACAAAGTCTACAGTGGCAGCACTGAACAACACATAGCACCAAGGTGCAATGAAAGCCAACGAAGACCAGGAGTTACATTATGAAAATAATGAAATCCGACGAAGACCAAGAGTTACATTATGAAAATAATGAAAGCCGACGAAGACCAGGAGTTACATTATGAAAATATTGAAAGTCGACGAAGACCAAGAGTTACATTTTTAAAATATTTTTATAAAAGGAGTGTTGCTTGGAGAATTGAGGTGTGGTGGAAAAAGCACAGAGCAGCAGTGAAAAGAGCGCTAAGTGCATAGAGTGAGCGTAGAAGCGGCCAAAAGATGGCAAAGTGTGCAAAGTGAGCGCAAAGAGGGCTAAGTGCATAGAGTGGGCCTAAAGAGGACTGTAAGAGGGTTGTATGAGTGCAAAAAGTGTGTGTTGCAAAAAGAGGACTGAGAGGTAGCTGAAAGAGGGCGAAGTGTGTATGTAAGAGCGTAGAAGATGTGTGTGTATCGTGAACAGTGAGAGAGGTTGGGTAAGCAATAAACTAGTCAGGGTCTTGTAAAAGTGAAGGCATTTTTTTGTCAATCTTCTAGATTCAAAATTGAAGTCCAAGTTGTTGCTTGGCATTAGGGGTTGGTGCTCATTCTATTTGGTGCTAGTAAATTAGGGGTTGGTGCTCCTTTCTGTTGGTGTAGATAAATCAAGGGTTGGTGCTGGTAAATCAAGGGTTGGTGCTCCTTTTTTTTGGTGTAGATAAATCAGGGGTTGGTGCTCCTTCCAGTGGATGCTGGTAAATTGATTGTAAAGTTAGTGCTTTGCAAAGGTTGGATTTGGATGGGATTCCAAGCAGTCATTTTTTGAGGAGTAGCCAAATTGGTGAACCTCGGTAAATCTTGTGTTGTGTGATGTTCTCTTGTAATAATTGCTTTATTTGGTTTTAAGTTTTAGTTGTTTCGGTTTTGAGAGTTGTGGATTTAATTTTAAAGACTACACTGATTCACCCCCCTCTCTCAGTGCCATTGTGAGACTAACAATAAACATAGCTTCTGCATTTTGTTGGTTTTATTTATAGGTGCTTGTTCAATGTTTAATGGTTGCTCTCAAATGATTCGTCCATGGCAGCTTTCCTTTCTTAAGTGCTCCTTCAATGACTATTCTCTTGGATGTTGTTAGGGTTATTTCCCCCTATGTTCTACTGCTATTCTAGCACTTATTCAATAGTGCTCAACCTATGAAATATGATGGTGATTTCGGTGATAGATCTTACCACCATTTTGGTTATTTACTTCACCACTATAATCTGCAAGTTTGGTATTTTTAAACACCTTATATCTACCTTCAATTTGAGGACTCTTTGGCCTCAAAAATTTACTTTGCTTTGAGGGTTATTTGACCAAATTAAAAGATGTAGAATATATGTTCTTTTGCTTACTATAAAATAGCATATACCAATATCCTTATTGCTCCTTTTTAAATTCTTTTCAAGCTCCAATTCTAGCTACTTTATATATATATATATATAAATATAAATATAAATATAAATATAAATATAAATATATATATATATATATATATATATATATATATATATATATATATATATATATATATATATATATATATATATATATATATATATATATATATATATATATATCCTACAAGAATAATGGTGTGCAATGGTGTCTTTTCCTTGGCTTAATGACACTCTAAAAAAAACCTTTCTCTAGCTCTTAAAGAATGATGCTCTAAAAAATATTAATAATCACTTTCAAAACTTTTCAATAATACTTTATATCGCATAAAATTAATACACATTTTTGTAATTTATTTTGTATCTCTTTTATTAATAGGTTGCTATCTCGGATTTGTAGTAATATACCTTTAATTTTGCTACTTGTAGACTCTTTATCTTGCAGCTGTAGTTGCTGCACAAAATATGTTTTCTTCACCTTTAAATGTGTGCTCCAAGTTCTATGCCTTCACTATCTAAAACTATAGTATAAATCCTCCTTATATGTTGCTAAGTATACTTGATATTTTCTCTCTAAAGCTATTCCAAAACTATCCTAAAACATCTCCAAAGTGTATCTCAATTTTCTCTTTCAATGGTGACCAAAATGGTAGCTTCAAACCTCTTGAAATGTTGCTTACAAAATATGATTTAGTGTTGTTCACAAGTCTCAAAATCTAGTGCTATATTTAATGTCAAACCTCCTCTAATTTGTCTATCAAAATATGCTCCAAAATATTTTCAAAAAGTTTCCAAATCATAGCTTTCTGCTTCTACAATTTGTTGTCCTATGACTTTTTGACTTCAATAAATCAGCAATTCGTGCTTTTACAAATCAGCCTACAAAACTTTTATGGTTGTCTCTAAATCTCTCAAAAATATGACCTATACAATATTATTTATTTCTTATAACTCATTTATAAATTCTAACTTCAAATATGACCCCGTTCTCTATCTTCTTTCTCAAGAATATGGATGTATTGAGATCTCTATAAACTTCTCAAAATTTGACAAACTTCTTGCTAAATTCTCTTTCCTTTTGGGCTACTTGTCATATGGTAACAATTGTACCAATATCTTCTAGTTAGGTGCTCTATCATGATATTTGCCTTTTGTAGTCCCTCTCTATTTTTAATATTCGATCTTCCAAAATTGGAATTTCTTCAATGTGACCTCATATTGGGTCTCTTCAATATGCAATATTGCAATTAGAACCTTCTCCTTGGTTTTGCTCAATCTCCAATGAGGCCTTCTTATTGGACCTCCTTCAATATCTACTTTTCTACAATAAAGAGTTAATCCCTACACTAGGGAAGCACATAAACGTTCAGGTAATCGAATATCAAATTATTCTCTATACATTGTAGGAAGATTCTCAAATTCTAAAAACTAATATTATATAATAAAAATTAGACAGTAATAGTTAGATATATCCAAAGTTCCAATAATAATAATCTTCACCATCTATCTTAAAAACAAGTGGAATCAAATCTATACTGAATCCTAGTCTTCATGGGTTTTCCTTCAACCTTGTGGAAATATTCTAGCCAAATAATAATCTAGAATATTTTCTCTCTATATATCAATATTATAAATAGGACCTCCTCTAGGTATCTCTTTATCTATTTAATGACAAGGTATATATTCAAGACTTATTAATCTTCTTATATTCTAAATTTGCTCTTGGAATAGGTAAATTCTTAAATATCATTGGTTTTCCTTCAACATAGTGATAAATGCTATCTTCTCTGGTTTTCATTTCCATAGGTAATTTCTTTATTATTACTGGTCTCTCCTTAACCAGTAGAAATATTCTTTGCAACTAAGAACTAGTGTAAGATAAATCTTGTTGTAGCTCTGATACCACTATTAGATTTTGATGAGTGAATACTCAAAATAATATTGCCTCAAGATAAATAATAAAGTTGCAAATATGAAAGATATGATAATGCTAATCAATTAAGCATATAAACTCATAAACTACTATAGAAATAAACTCAAATAATGCTAATGATAAATGCTCAAAATACTATGAAATCTTATTGAATAAAGACCTCAAATACATCATACTACATCACCTTCCATCACTACCATATATGATTCTCTATCACTCTGTATTGCTTGATATCCCTCTATTACATTAATATATCCATATATAGAATGGAATGTGACTCTTCATATGGAGGACTCTTGGTCATCACTTTTATTATGACTCTTTATCTTCCTACTCTATTGACACATGTACATAGGTATAACTATACACATTTACATTACCAAAATATCTTTGCACACTTGT
Organism: Wollemia nobilis; assembly: GCA_028583015.1. Classification (NCBI taxonomy): domain Eukaryota; kingdom Viridiplantae; phylum Streptophyta; class Pinopsida; order Araucariales; family Araucariaceae; genus Wollemia; species Wollemia nobilis. The sequence goes on from JAQPPZ010002865.1 coordinate 700,721, forward strand.
GCATTTATTACATTGCATAAAATAAATCCTTTCATCCTAATCTAAGATACTATTTCATAATCTATGAATGCAACCATGGTGGTACATTGGCATGTACCAAATAATATAATAAACTCCAACAACAACCATAGGTTGAATAGAGGATTTTGTATCTCTATTTTATATGGTAATGGAGACTGCTTATTACCAAATATAGGGAAAAGTTTTCCTAGAGAGATTAATAGGTTTTTAGCTTTAATGTCCACCTAAAAAATCCAAGGAAACTTATTTTATTTTTCTACTAGATATCTAGGATCAAGTATAGATTCAAGGCTCAAATATAATACATATATACATGTTCTTGAGATGGTCTTACCTCTCCAAGAATCTTATCCCATATCCTTTTGAATATGATGTTGAAATCTGGGAGCCTTTCTATAGGATGTCTTTTAATATATGACAACTGCATGAGCAACTTAAAGATATAATGTAGATGATCAAATACTACTATTAGAGGTTCCAACAGGTCTATCCGAGCCTTGATGTTGTTATATTCCAAATATCTATATTAGTACAATGCTTTACCTCAAAAATATTGAGCCAAAATTCTAACCATAACATATTCAAAAAAATATTATAGACAATAGCCAGATTTGGATCATCCTAACAATACTCGTAAGCAATTTTACCAATGCCATCATAGATAGGCAAAATTTTCAATGCACTAGTTGGGATTTGATGAAAAAGTATAAGGTCAAGTTGCTTGACATTATTTCAAGGTAGATAAATTTATCCAACCATGGCTCTAATATTCTTGTTATTGTGTTAATAAGTTTATCTGGTTGGTGCTTAGTGCACTATATAAGCTTTTTAGTATTTTTATAATTTCATTCTGAGTGCACTTTTCTAGCAAGGTTATTAGTTTTTTAGGATTATTAGGTCAATGGAGTCACCAAGTGAACATACAATCTTTGTAAGTGAGGACAAGACTATTCACCAAAATCTTAAGTCCTCTAGGATAAGACTATTCATGAAACTCAAAATTCCTTAGAGCATAATATCAAATTACCTCTCAATGGAAATATTTTCCTTGGTCAAAAAGTTTATTGGAGGAAAACCTAGCCTAGAAACCATCTAAAAATGGGCTCATTCCAAATGGGAAACTATTGGTAAAATAGAAATATATGGCCTCACCAGAGGATTTTTTGGCATCCACCTTAGCAACCATGATGATGCTAACTAGATTCTCATAAGAAGTTCATTGCTCCTGGGGTGGCGTAGCTTATTCCTACATAAATGAGTACATAATTTTGAACCAAAAAATCAAAGAAAAAACCATTCTCCTATCTAGGTTTGTATGCCAAATATTCCTTGGTAGTTTTGGCATGAAGACATCCTTAAAGTAATTGCAAATATCATTGGTTATCCAATGGCCATTGACCATGCTACTCTATCCTAATCAAGTATTATGGTTTCCAAAATATGCATAAATGTAAATTTAGATTCAGAGCTTCCTACATTTGTTGAACTAGAATACGACTGCTATTATCACAATCAAGCCCCGAACTATGAGAACAAGCTAGTGTTTTGCATGGAGTACCACACCCAAGGGTACCTTAGAAGCTAATGACCTTGATTGAAGGTACAACCAAAGAATAAAAATCCTAGGTTAGGGATTGAGGGTCCTAATCATAATGCCCAAGGTTGGAGAAATATTGGTCCTAAAAAGGACTTTAGATAAACCAAAAATGGCTAGATTTAAAAGAATAAAGGAATCAAGATTTGATAACCTAAATTAGGAAAAATGCCTTAGGCCCCCCACCAATTAGAATATAAAGGAAATCAAGGTACTACATCACCCCCTAAAGAAAATAAGGATGAGGTATGTACTATATTTAACATCCCAAACAAATTTCAAATACTCTCTAATTCATCCTTTTTTAAGTTAGAAAATAAAAAAAATATTCAATGCTCATAACCTAAACTTCCCCAGAGCCTAGACTCCCCTAAAATATCTGGGTCATATCATCCTCCTCATATATTCTTTAGCCCTGCAAAAAATAAAAATATTGCAGGATGATCAAGCCTTGAGATTGAACAATTCGCCCCCTAAAAATTCAGTCCCAACCAAACAAGAAAATCCATGAAGTTGTCTATTGACTATGTAAGTGATAATAAAAGGGGATAAATTTCAGAAAAATGAATAGTGAAAAAGAGGAATCTAGGAAGACATATAATATGGAATTCAAAAACCCTTATTTCCTCCATTCATTACACAATCTAGAGAAGGAAAAATCACCAAACCTCCCCAACCTCTTGGAAAGGGAGACAGTAAAACATACAAGGTTTCCAAATTAATATCCTCTCATGGAATGTGAGAGGAATTAATAGGCTAACCAAAAAAAGGATAGTTAGCTCATTAAGAAGAGAGTTAAAACCCACAATATTCTTAATGCAAGAAACCAAACTAGATGAACATAATTCAATTAATGCTACGAAGAAATCTTGGAAAAAAGGAGAAGTTGTTTTCAATCAAGATTGAGGTACTTTTGGAGGCCTTATGTGATTATGGGACCCAAGAAAAGTAGAAGGTATACTGATTCAGTAAAATGAAATAATGATAAGTGTTTTTTCATGACAGAGAAAATAACATCTCATGGATCCTCTCCAACATTTATGCTCCAAATACTATGTCTAGAAGGGCTCAATTCTGGGATATCTTTTTTTTGGTAGATAAGATACTATAGCATTAATATCGGGTTTTACAGGTTGACCCAAAACCTTTTACAAAAATCAGCCCAGGGCTGTTGATGAACATATCCTTACTAAGGATCCTATATATGTAAAATCTACATGCTGCCAAAGCCATTACATCTAGTAAGGTACATAGCCTATTATCAAAAAGAAACTTCCCATACAACATTTTGGGTATACCCCTAGAAAACACACATGCATCATAATTACAAAAAGAAAATAGACACAGATCTCTTCCTTGAGATAATGGAGAAATAAAAAGCTGCAGACACACATAGCAGAGTTAAGTAACATAAAATTCTCCTTTTATAACATTCCTTGGATTGTAGCTAGAGATTTCAACACTCCCCTCTACCCTTATAAAAAATGAGGAATATGATTCCCTCTAAAAAGCATGTAATACTTTTATAAATTTTTCAATTCAAACAACCTCATGGATAGGTCCGAGGTGTAGACCAATTGGTTCATCCAAACCCCATAAGGGAGGTGGAGGTCCAAGGTTCAAATCTCGGGCCTTTTCAAACTAAATGCTTGTCCCTTTATTGGTGCTTTCAGTGGTGTAAAAGGTTTAAAATGATTGTGGCATGGTGGTTATAGGGGTGGACTGCACGAAGATATATGTGGTGGATTCGGGGTGGACAACGTAGAATACTATGGTGGCCATAAAAAGTCGGACAGCCTACCGGATTTGTGGTGGCTACCGATTCCACCATGTAAATTAAAAAAAAAACAACCTCGTGGATGTCAAACTCAAGGATGCCAAATTTACTTAGAGTAAAAGAAGAGTGGGAAATAAGCTTATACAAGTGAAATTGGATAGGTTTTTCCTTTCTTAGGAATCCATTCAATTTTTTGGTGATGCAAGCCTTCAATCTCTACCTAAAGTATGATCAAATCACAACCTCTTATTGATGGAAGTAGAAAAATACATTCCTTTCAAAAGGTCTTTTAGATTTGAAGTAATGTGGGTTCAACATCCTAACTTTAGAAATAGGATTTCTCAATGATGGCATCATGTAGGATAGGGATTTCATTTTATACTTGAACAAAAACTAAAACATGTGAAAGAAAATCTCAAAATCTGAAATAGGGAAGTGTTTGGGAACCTTTTTGAAAATAAGAAATCCATTGAGGAAAGATTAGCCTTAATTGAAAACAAGATACAAAATGGCTAGTGTGATGAGAAAACTATATTAGAAGAGAGAAATTTTTTGGATGAATACCATAACATCCTTATCGTTATTTTCAAATTCGTAGAGTAATTCGGCAAGGGGACCCTATCAGCCCCATGTTATTCATCAATGTGGCAGAAGATTTAGGCAAAACCATAAAAAAAGATTGCAGTTCAAGGCTAATATTAGGAATCAAGGCAACATATTTCACTAGGGTTTTTTCTTACCAACAATTCGTAGATGATACCCTTCTATTAACTAAGGCATCGGTGGTTGAGGTCAAAAGAATTAAATACATCCTACAACTCTACGAGGACATTGTTGGTAAAAAAGTTAATTTTAGTAAAATCAAGTTATATTTCTTGAACATCCCCATTCAAAGGTAAGGAAGGATTGCAAAAATTTTAGGGTGTGATATAGCAAACCTCCCCACTTTGTATCTTGGTCTCCCTCTTTTCATTGGTTCTCCGAGAGAGTCAATGTGGGACAGGGTTATTGAAATAATTCAAAAAAAAACTTGTTGTATGGAAAGGTCATCTTCTATCTCAAGCAAGAAATTTTACCCTCACTAAGACCTCTCTTCAGACCATTCCAGTCTATTTCCACTCCATTTTTAAAGCCCCTATAAAGGTTTTCCAAAAAATTGAGAAACTCCAAAAAGAATTTTTATGGACTGGATCAAATGAGAAAAAAATGACACACCTTGTAGGATGGACCAAAGTGTTCAAACCTAGGGAAAATGGGGGCTTAGATCTGAGGATAATTGCTCATATGAATTTATCTTTACTAGCTAAGTAGGCGTAGTGCCTCATTTTTTGTGAAGAAAATGAATGGACAACTATCATCAAACGAAAGTATCTTCAAAATATGGAATTTCTAAGTGACTCAGTTCCAATCAGAGGTTCTGCTTTTTGGAAAGCAATTCTCAATTGTAAGGAAATCATCAAAAATGGTTTAATATGGGTTTTAGACAATGGTGAGAGGATAAATATTTGGAATGACAGGTTGGCTAAGGATGAACCACTGACACAATATCCTAACTTAGCCTGAATAAGAGATATCATGGAAGAACTCATTGGCAAAAAAGTCTTCGATTATATGGTTGAGGACAGAGGCAGAATGAAGTGGAAACAAATAAGGATTCAAGGATTTCAAGTGGAATCAAATGATATTTATAATATTCTTGAGCAACAGTTTATCCCCATGAGACCCAAGGAAGATCAAGTGACCTGGGCTCCTACGGAAAATGGGTAGTTCACTGTTAAATCAGCTTACAAGCTTCTGCTTGATGACAAGGATTTTGTCCTCCAAAAGGACTTAGTTTGGATAAAAAATTTAATTCCAAAAATTGTAGTCTTTTCATGGCTGGTTATCCAAGGAAGAATTCTAACCATTGATAATATGATGCATAAAGGTATTTGTATCACTAATCATCATTATCTGTGTAGGGCTAATTGGGAGACCATTTATCACATTTTCCTTGAGTGCCCTTTTTCCTTGACTATCCAAAGTGGGGTTTTTTAGGCCTTCAATATTTCTTGGGTTAAACCAACCATCGTACTTGATTTGTTTGTCTAGTGGCATTGCCCCTTTTCAATCCAAAGACTTAGATACATGTAAAAAATTTATCTCAATCACTATCTTTGGCAGGTGTGGTTAGAAAGGAACCATAGAGTCTTTAATGAGTCTATCCATGATCATCAAACTATCATTTCCAGGATCCTATCCTTTTCCAATGAGAATATAAACCTTATCCCTTTTGATAGTCGTAAAACTCATCTGTAGGAGACCATGATTGCTTAATATTTAAGCTTAACCTTGTTAGATGAGTCTGTGTCTAGGGTAGTCAACCCCAGAGCCAATTTTAAGTGGTCCCCACCTCCTACGGGTTGGTTTAAGATTAATTTCGATGGAGTAGCTAAGGACAATCTTGGTAGAGCAGGCATTGGTGGCATTGTGCGAGATCATAATGGGAATATGATGTTTGCATTTTTTGAATATTTGGGAACAAGGACGAACAACGAAGTTGAAGCTAGAGCTATGTGGAGAGGCCTTCAAATGACTCAAGACTTAGAAGGCAATTTTATCATAGAAGGAGACTCTATGCATGTTATAAATCTCCTCAATAATTGTAAAACACCTCCTTGGAGGATTAAAACAATTTTTAAAGAGGCTAGGGTCCTTTTCCAGGGAAGACAAGACAAAAAATCTCAATGTGTCTTTTTGTAGGCTAACAAAGTTGCTGATAAGCTGGCCAATTTGGGTGTTGATGGTGACAAACTTTTCAAATGGGAACATGGTGTCTTGAGCGAATTAGAGGAGCTTATTCAACAAGAGTTCCAAGAATGATATTCAAATTTACCAATAGGAAAGACACTATAAGTTTGAAGGCTATGAGTATTCCCATCTCTTTTTTGAAATGGACTCCTAATAAGAATTATCCAAGCTATCAATCTTGGTGGATGCTACTTGGAAATACCACAAAGACTAATGGGGACAATCACATATTAGATAACATGGCTCCTAGTTGTCTTAGTAATTTGAGGTTGGTTGATAATCATAGGGTAGGAAAGAACGATAATATAAGACTTCGAACCAGATCCACGTGGACCACCAGATATCTACCGCCATAAATCTAGCCAGCAGGTTCACTTCTCCAAGGATGATTAGCCAAGATGAGATGTGGTCCCAAAGCATTTCATATATGAAAGAAAGCAATTACCAAAGAATTATTAAGAGTAACTTTCAATACAGAGCTTGTGAGAGTTTTTTTAGTACTCTGCTATGTGTGTCTGTAGCTTTTTGTTTCTCCACTGGTTCAAGGAAGGGATCCGTGTCTGTTTATTTTTTTGTAATTATGATGTAGGTGTGTTTTCTCAAGGTATACCCAAAATGTTGTATGGGAAGTTTCTTTTTGATAACAGGCTATGTGCCTTACCGGATGTAATGGCTTTGGCAGCATGTAGATTTTACATATATAGGATCCTTAGTAAGGACATGTTCATCAACAGCCCTGGGCTGATTTTTGTAAAAGTTTTTGGATCAACCTGTAAAACTCGGTATTAATGCTATAGTACCTTATCTACCAAAAAAAAGAAATATTTTGGAGACAGAAATCCATAGCCCTATGGCTCAAAAAAAGGGATTCAAATATCAAATATTTTCATGGCTCAACCTTGAGAAACATAAGAAATAATAAGATCAAGGAAATCATTAAGAGTGATGGATCCACCACTTCTGACATCATGGAGATCATATTTGAATTTATTTCATACTTCAATTCTCTTCTTGGATACTACAATCCTACTTCAGATCTAGAAAAATATTCTATGCTCTATCACATCCCTCGATCCATCCAAAAAAAAGTCAATACCAAACTTATTGCACCTTTTTCTAATGATGATATCAAGCAAGCCTTATTTATCATGAACCCATACAAATCTCTAGATCTAGATCGATTTTCTCCTCACTTTTACTAGACCTTCTAGGATATTGTTGGCCAAGATGTCTCCTCCACTATTAAAGAATTTCAATCCTCCAAGTCTATTCCTTGTTGCTTTAAATCCAATTTATCTTCCTAATTATAAAAATCCCCACTACCAAACTCATGAATGATTATAGACCTATAAGCCTCTGCAATGTAGTGTAAAATATTCTCACTAAATCCATTGCCAATAGAATGAAGGATATCCTACCCAACCTCATTTATGCTTGTCAAGGAAGCTCAGTCCAAGGTAGATCTATCCTAGATGGAGTTATAAATATCTATGAAGTCTTACATTCTATGTTTGAAACCAAGAAATCTGCTTTCATCCTAAATATTGACATGAACAAAGCCTATGATAAGATTAAATAGAATTTCCTTATAGCCATTCTACTCAAATTTGGTTTTCACCCAGATTAGGTTAAACTGATAAAAGGATACATTTCAAAACTCTACTTATTTGTTCTTATTAATGGATCCACAATAGGTTTATTCTAGAGCAATAGAGGACTGAGACAAGGAGACCCTATTTCTCCCTCATTATTCATCATTGTAGCTAAAGATCTTGGTCGAACCATCAAAACTACCTACAGATCAAAACTTATATTAGGAATCAAAGCTGCATCTTAGACCAACCCTGTAACTCACCAATAATTTGTAGAGGACACCATAATTTCCATATTTACCTTTTTTTTTGAAGCCAAAGTCATCAAATATATATTGCTTTTATATGAATAAGCAGTTGGTCAAAAAGTTAATTTCAATAAAAGCAAGATATACTTTTTCAATACTCTCGCTCAAAGGTAAATAAAAATATCCAAAATTCTTGAATGTTTTGTGTCATCCTTTCCTGCTACCTATCTAGAACTTCCCCTATTTATCACTAATCCTTTTGACTCAATGCAGAACAATGTGATTGAAATAATACAAAAGAAATTGGAAGGATGGAAAGAAAATATGTTATCATAAGTTTCCAAAGCCACTCTCACCATGGCATCCCTTTAGAGCATCCTAGATTATTTCATGTTTGTTTTCAAGGCTGCTGCAGTAGTTTGCCATAGAATTGAGTAAATCCAAAAAACAAATTTGTGGTCTGGGACTAAAACCAAGTAGTGCTTCCATTTAGTGGCCTAGGATAATGTTTGCAAACCAAAGAGCAAGGGAGGAATTGGACTTAGAATATTCCATTTTCTAAATTTAGTCCTCATGGCTAAGCAAGCTTGGTGCTTGATTAGTAATGTGGAAAATGAATGAATAACCATCGTTAGAATAAAATACTTATAGGAAATAGATTTCCTTAATGAAATGACACCCACTAGAGGATCTGCATTTTGGAAGTCAATAATGAACACTAGATTTCTAGTGAAAAAATGCATGCACTGGAGATTAGGACATGGTCATAGGATATATTTTTGGAATGATAGGTGGATTAAAGGATAACATCTCATAAATTATCCTAATCTAGTAGTCCTAAAATTTCTCACCAATAGCACATTTGGTAAAAAAAATTCCAACTTTTTGAGCTCATTCAACAACAATAAGATCTGGAAACCCATAAAAAGCATCACCCATAAAAAAGAGTCTAAAGAGTTGCCACTCCTTCTGAACTCCACCATAATTCCATTAAGTAATCCTAGCGATCAACTATTTTGTAAATTCACTAATAGTGGGGAGTTCTCTTTTAAGCTTGCCTAAAGTTTGATCTTGAATCATGAGGAACCTTTATTCCCTTGCCATCTTGTTTGGTCTAGATTTATCATTTCCAAAATATCATTTTTTTCTTGGGTTGCCATCCAAGAGAATATCCTCACCATAGATAACTTGCTAAAAAGAGGCATGGTTTTTCCCAATAGGTGTTTTCTTTGTCTGTATGACTAGAAGTACCCTCACCACCTTTTCCTTTCATACCCTTTTTCCTCCTCCATCCTTAACAAGATCCTTCAAACCTTGCACATCCTTTGGGCTAGGCCTTGTTCCATTATTGAGGTATTCCTTCAATGACCTAATCCTTTCCACAATACTCATGTCAAGTTAATTTGACAAACTTGTCTTGATCATTTTTTGTGGTAAATATGACTAGAAAAAAATTGTAAAATATTCTATAACAAGAAGATGAATCTTGACCTTGTCACTAATAAAATCCTATCCTTTACCACTAAAAAATTTATCCTCATTCTTCTCTCCACTCATATTACCTCCAACTTTGAGACTTCCTTGAGCCGCTCCTGGAATATTCGTATTGTGGAAAATCAAATTCAGCCTTCCCCCAATTTAAAATCCCACTCAAAATGGATCCCCCTTACAGTATGGATTAAACTAAAATTTTATGGTGCAACCAAGGGTAACCCTAAAAAAGTAGGTTTTGGGGGAATCCTTAGAGATCATAAAGGAATTGTCATCCTTTCCTATGAATAATACTTGGGGATTTAGATAAACCAGGTTATTAAAGCCAGAGCCATATGGAGAGGATTATTCCTCACAAAAAATCAACCAAGAAGGTTCATGGTTAAGGAAGACTCAGTAAAAATAATCAAATACCTAAAGAATAATAGAAATCCTTCATGGATGGTTAAGGACTGCATTGAGAATGTTAGGATTTTGAGTCAAAATTAGTAAGATATTATATTCTGGTATACATTCAGAGAAAGCAACAAGGTTTTTGACAAATTAGCTAATTATGGTGTCAACACCATGATTCTAATGACTTGGATAAGTGGCATACCATAAGAAATCACTGATATTGTGGATAAAGACAAATATATAATAACTAGTAATGATGGCTGACCAATTAGTTGTAATGTTTTATCTTTTGTTCCTCCTCGACATCGATGTATCTTTGATACTTGGTGCTATCAGCATTAGTGAGGTTTTCAAAAAATTTAGCTTTTTCATTGCCAATTTCCAAGAAATATTTACCTTTTACCTCAACTTCCTTAGCTATCACACCACTCTTAGTCTGCATCCACATTTTCTCTTTTCAATACGGCAATCGTATCCTCATTGGTCATTTTCACACATGCCCTTTATCCACCAATCATCTCTGCCTCTTCCTTTGCACCAACAACCCGATCCTTCGTATCCTTGCCCTTGCCTCCATATTTCCTATTACACTTCAAATTCACTACCATTACCTTAATTACCTCTTCATGTGGTCCATCATGGTGGTTAGGTCTTTAAATTGTAAGGTTTTTTCCATGGCTTTTTTAAGTATGCATGGGAATCCCCACATCGATATCTGCAATTTCCAAATTATTTGGATTTTTTGACTCCTCATCCAAGAAGGAAATTTCCCTAAAACAAAGAGTGGCCTCTGCTTGTTATATCTTTATAGAAAACCTGGATCTTATCACTTGTATCAATTCTTCCTTTGCTCCATTCCCAAGTGCCCCCTTTGCCTAGTAACCATGAGTTTTGTTGAGACAACCACTATTGCCATGGATCCTATTGCTGAAGCCATGATCACTGAGAGATGTTTTATTCCTTTCTTTAGAATCTTTTTATAGGATGAATTTGAGATAACCATGACAATCCTATATAGCTAGAACAAAAATAAGCTTATCATCTATGAGAAAAATTACGAGATCGATATCAAGTTTCTCACTAAACTCATAGGACAACCAGTGAGAGGGAGGTCCATTCAATGTGAGAAGGATAATTTTGATGAGGAACTGAAGGACATCAAGGATAAATAAATATACAAGAAAGCGAGTATGGTAATAAAATTAACAGAGCTCCCTAACCCATGAAATAGTGTAATGAATCCAATAATGGAATTTTTTATAGTAGATGATCTTGAGAAGGTATTTTGCAGTTTTCAATTTGCATTCTACAATCACTTTAGGGATGTCAATTCAATGAACATACCCCAATTTATCTTTAATTCCATTAGCTATTCCATATATAATATATGAAAAAAGAAAAGTGATGACTTTCCCTCATATCAAGACCTCTTCAAAGTCCTTTATAACCATTGGATAATCCACTACCCTAAAGGCATTACAATCATTTTTGTTCATTCTACCAAAGGAATACCTATCCTTGTCCCTACCAAATATATCCATACCAAGGATAGTCTATCGCCCTCTTATTCCTAGGCCATGTCAATCAAGAAAAGAGTGGTTGTAGAGGCAGTCAAAAGTCTGAGAAATAAAGTAGTTAAGAAAATCAAACTTTAGGTCCTTGAGAAATTAGAGCAACCTGTAAGATCCTCGCCATGTATGGAAAATATTATGTAGAAAAAGAAAACCTTGGTAATCAAATTAGATGAGGAGGATAAGGATGTACCTGACCAATGCATGAAGCGGTATATCATAAACTTGATTTCCAACTGCATTTATCACATTATGGACCTTCGTAACACCATGAAACTTCTATTTTTTAAAAATAAGTTCTTCAAGTATGATGGCAATGACAACACCATAGATGAATACAAGGATGAAGACAAAAACTCTGTAGCTTCTAACAATGTTGAGGATGAAGGTGATGATGAGTTAAACAAAGAGCCTAAGGATGAATATGCTAAAGTTTAAGAGGAGGCTTAGTGCCTTATTTGTGTATGATCTATTTTTTGTCTCAGGGCATCCTCATGTTTTGCCCATCCTCTCTTTTTTTATTCCATTTTTTCCTCCTTATTGTGGGACTATGGTCCCCCATTTTTACTTCTCGCTTTATCTTATGTTTGTTTATCACTTTTGTTATTGATGTAATTAGGTTTTGAGAGCTTGTCAAAATCCATTTTGAATGAAAATTTTAAATCATCAAAAAAATTAGTATTCATGAAATCTTGTTTTATATGGTATACCAAATTTACTCTTGGTAGTATGGTGGGTAGATACTCTCTTAAAATATTCCAAAATTCTTGACACGCTATATAACTTTTGTTGAATATAATATTTGCTATTAAATAAATGCTACCTATTCAAGGGATTGTGAGATTTGGGTCCCACATGTCATGCCAAATTTACTCTTGATTCAAAATATGCCTAAGTGAAAGAGATGCACCCTCAAGACTTCATCTAAGAGATTGGATTCCTTATAAATAGGGTCTTTGAGTTGACCTCTAGAGAAGGCCAATTCCTATATGCCTAACTACTCTAACTAAATCAAAGTTTTTAATACTATAGTAAGAAATACAAAAAGGATAGAAAATTAACTTGAAAGTGGTGTATATTCGATAACATCAAGATATATAGTGCAAAGAGTCTTACAATTTAAATTTAGATTAAAACACCTAACATAAAAACTTACTTTCCTTATTCTTTAAGAAAATTTAAACATGAATATCCTTGAGCATTGCTAAGTCATTCTATAACTATAATGGTCATCTAGGTAGAAATATAGAATGCATAATAACTTTAGAAAAATTATCCCTTCCTAGCTTTAACAAAAATGCTTAACTACCCAGTAAAACATAAATACATGTTTAGCACAAGAAATGAGCAAGATTCCATGTAACAATTCAATCTTCATTTAAAAGGTGTATAGCCTCAATTAATATAGTTATACCAATTGTAAATGCCAAATAATCAACTATTATAATGCTAAAACAGTAATGGCTAGATTTCATCACTAGCCATTTCTGGATATTTTGTGATGGTAGGGGTCATTTCCATTCACCAATCTTTGCCTTAGACACCATAGGTCACCCCCGAGCAAACTTGTTGGAGGTCATTACCAACAAGAATCTCGTTGTCCTTGCCAGCCATAGTTTTTACCTTTGTTTTTTATTAATTAATATTAGAAAAATCAAAACACACAAACCTATGACTCTAAAAATAATTTCACATTAACAAAGAAAATAATTAATGTATGAGGTAAGCCACACAAGGTAAAAAATTAGCATTGATTGTTTCTTTCATTTCTAATTTTGTACAAGTTTTAGATTTTGTGTTCATTTTTATAGTTCTAAGTTTTGATTTATTTACTTTATGGTATTAACAAGAAATCAAAACAACTTAATGGAAAACACTTCCAATTACCCTTCTAATTCAGTTCCAAATCCATCCAATGAGGTACAAACTACTTTATCTGGGCCTCTATACCCATCCCTACCATAAGTAGGTTTCCTTCCACACAATGTGGAACATCACACCACCTACATAGACATGGACAAGGTAGAGGCTATTTACAAGGCCTTTAACTATGTTATTGATCCCCTTAGTCAATATTGGGTTGAACAACTATACTTGGCTATAGCTTTTCCATACACCATCACCCAAGGATATCATAATTCTACCTATGAATATGGTATACCTTCTTCTTCTAGAACAACCTAAAACACAAGTGTTTTTAACACTTACCCTTCATCTAGCCATATCTAAACCCATTCCAATCCCTTGTATGAGGAGTATGTGAATGTTGCCTTACAATCCCCAACCCCCCAAATTGCCACATCAAGCATAACTTGTGCCATATACATTTATTCTAATCCATCTTCTTCACTTCATTCATCTTCCAATCTAGCCACAACCATGTTAATTTCAACCATGTTCAAACAAGAACTACAAGATATATCGGGTTACGCAAAAAAATTGCTCTCATAGCTTAGAAAGGCTAAACAAAAAGTTCACATAGACCCTATGATCTAGGTGGTTCCAACCCAACCCATCATAACCAATCAAAATCCAACATGGGTACCCCAATATTCGATGGTTTCCATCCCAATCCTCCATCAATTTATATCCCAACCCAGCCAATTGCCATATCTTCCAGCCAACCTCTCAACAAATTCTTCCAACATCCTCCTCATCAATCATCTCCTTATTTCATTCATAAATCTTTTTTCCATGTTCAAACCAATCCATTCCACCAAAATCAACTAATAACTCCACAACATTTTTCTTCCAGACCATCTCCCAATCATCAGGTAATCCAAGGCTTCCAAATTCTTGGGGAAGATCCGAGAATACAAGCCATGCAAAATAAAATTTATCATTTGATTGAGAACACCCTTGAGATGTCAAGCCATAATTGACCTTAAGCCAACTGATTCACCAACCAATTCATCCTTCAGTGCCATCACCACCATATCCAATAGATTTCACACTAATGAAGTTTGATAAATATAGGAAAATCGAGGATCCTAAGGAGCATGTGAGCTCATTTTTTCAAGCATTTTTTTGAATTCAAACCTACGATGCTCTCATGATCCAAACCTTTCCTCAAACATTAGGGGGAGATGCCATAGAGTGGTTAAATCAATTGCCAACACACATCATTTACACCTTTACTCAACTGATGGATTTATTCATGGAATTTTTTTCCCTAAACATTAGAAAGGTCTCATTATCAGACATTTATTATCTAAAACAATGGGATGATGAACCTATCTACGAGTTTGGAAATCGTTGAAGGGTAGTCATAACAAAATTACCATTCTCCCTACCATTGGATGAAATTATCAAATTATTCACCAAGAGTTTCTTAAAACCCATATCTTGGATGCTTTAACTTAATACTTATCACACATTTTTATGAAGCTTTAGCATAGGCTAGCGTCATTGAGGAGATCAAATCCAAGAAGATGTCATCAAGCCTAAAAAGAAAGAATGGAAAAATAAGAGCCAATGTTGAAGTAATCAATCTAACCAAAATAAATCATCGCAAGCCTCTTTGGCTAATGCACCTAATCAAGTTAATCAAGTGGTGATGATCTAGCCCGAAATGACTCAACAACCTATGCAACAGCCAATTTATTATGATACAGTTCCATAAGTCACACAAGCACCAACAGTGCAAAACACAATTCCAGCTATGGAACAACCTCCCTAATGCCAATACACCTAACCTCAACATCAATACACTCCCTTAGCAAAGTCATATTATTCCCTTTTCCAAAGTTTGTATGAAACAAACAAGCTAGCCTTACCTAAAGTTAGACCTGATGACCCCACAAAACATCCTAGGGGTTATAGAGAACACCTATTTTTCCCATACCATAGGCAAAATGGTCATGACATCAACTCTTGCCATGTTTTTAAGAATATCATCCAAGACCTTATAGAGTTGGGGGCCATAAATGTGGGTAATCCTTTAGCTCCACAAAATAAAAATTTGGGAATTTTTCAGACACCTCTCCCTAACCATGGATAGGCCCAAACTAATGTAGGAGGTAACAACCATAAAACACCTTCTAATCAAGTCAACCATGTCCAACAATATAAAAATTTTGTAGGATCATTCCATGTGGTTACAAGAGGGCAAAGTAAAATTTAAAAAAATGTACAATAACCTTCAAATCGACCACCCATACAAACATTTCCAAATGCATCCCTACCAATTCATCTATCGAATCTACCAAATTAGCCTACCCTTCATCCCATAATGCCACTGGTAACCTTAACTAGCTGGTTAACCACTAATTTGAAAATGGCATCAGCCAAGTTGTCTATATATGAGCTTTTCCAACAATCCCCTAGACATAACGAAGCTTTAATGGAGATCCTTAAGTCTATTGAGTTAGAATCCCAAGACTCCAATGCCTTCAAAATTTTTGTAGGGAGTGTTAGGACATGCATGGAGCCATCCATTACATTTTATGACTTTGAAATAAAGTCAATGAATTCAAAAATTGTGGATCCTCCATTGCATATCATGGCCTTAATAGACAAAAAGCCTTTCAAAAGAGTCTTAATTGATACCGGATCATCCATAAATATCATCACTACCATTGCCCTTATCCACCTCAAATTGCCACCTTACCACATTTCCAATTCATCATTTACCCTCAAATCATTTAACAATGCTTTGTGTACCACAGTTGGCATTGTTGTTTTGCCCATTGAAGTAGGGGCAGAACGTTGCATGCAATGTTTCATATTTTGGAAGAAACCATGGTGTACAATGTACTCCTTGGTAGACCATAGATGAGGGAAATGAAATGTGTTCCTTAATTCTCCATCAATGCTTGAAATACATTCATAATGGACAAGTCCATTGCATCCTCGTGGATGTAGAACCTTTTAAGTATTGCAATTTTATTTCAAATTCTTATGAATCCATGTTTCCTTCCACTCATTTATTTTTATTGCCATCTCCATTCAATATGCCTTCTTCATATTCTCATCCATATTCTTCTAACCAATTCACATCTTCTTCCAAATATCCTATTCTTGAGTAGTTACCCATCATTGAGCCACCTAAATCATCCAATTCTTCTTGTACATGTCATCAAAGTTGGTTTACTTTCACCACATCAACCATTCCTTCTTCCACAACCATTTCATATTCTTCATCACTATCCCATCCACCTTCTTCTAATTCCACACCGCCATACAACTTGACTTCATCAATAGATGTTTCACAAGTTGAACTTTTGGATTGTGAAATATTCAATTCACCAATAGCCACATCCAATCCTGAGTCATCCATGCCCACATCATCCACCATATCAGCCCAAGTCAAATTCCACATCACTAATCCTGGTATTGGTGAATACGTGGTCCAAGACATCACCATCACACCCATAGCCATTCCCACTTCAAAGTATTTTGATCACCCATGTGACCATAATTTAGCCATAAATGATGTATACGACATGGGCTCCACACCGAATAGTATCAACTTTGTTTATGGAGGGTTAGATTCCTCAATTGGGATAAACCCACCCGATGAACCTAAATAACCATAGGCTAACATAACAAATATCATAGGATCTCCATCTCGATACTTTCATATAGTTAATTGGAAAGGTCAAGGTCTAGGTTCCCATAAACAAGGGATACATGACATCATTGATCTTCCATATCGAGGATCACATGATCGTTCAATCTTAGGGTATACCCTGCTTTCCACAACTGCTTCTCTTGAGCAATCTTTTCAAAGGCTTAGCCTCAAGGATGAAGATAAATCCCCCATGCCATGTTCCTCAAACACTTCTCTAGAGTAAGCCCTTCAAGAGCTTAACATCGATGAAGTGAAAGAGGATGACCCCATCAATTTTTCCCACCCATTCCCAGATTCTGATGAGGAAATTTATGAAGAGTTTTAAGTAATTTCAAATGCTTTTGATGATTCTAAAGAGGATGCTCCACCCATTTTCTCCATTACCCAATAGGATGAGTTTTATCTCAAATCAGCCCATTTTTCGCTTGCTTCTTCCACAAGAACAAATTGACCCACCTAGTGAACCACCTCCCATATAAATTCCATTGAGCCATTCAACCAAATCCAAAATTTGTAACATCTGTATATACAAAAAATAATAAAAATTCCAAAATATTCAAAAAAAACAAAAACTTTTCTTTACATGTACATATAATTTGATTTCATGTTTTTTGATGCTACCTAGGGTTAACAAGACTCAACATTGATTTAAATCCAGTCATCCCACTTGTCCATTTGTCCAAGCCATCATGTTTGTCTACCTATAAGTCAATATGAATCATGTTGACTTATTTACCCCACTCTGCAATCCATACAATTCAGCTAAGCCAATTCCAATTGACATAAGCCTTATTGATATGAACTAGATTTCCTCACAACCCTCCTTTTCAAAGTTCATCCTGTTTGAGGAATTGTCAAAGGCTTCAGCCAATTACATGCCTCCTTCCCCTCCACCTTTTCCCCCATCTTCAACCAAGATACTTGAAGTTTTTAGGAAAAATTAGAGGACGATAAGTAGGAAGAGCTAGATGACATCATAGGCTATCCCGACTGTCTCTCAAGCCTTGTTCTAAATATGATCCCGTATGAGGAATCTATACCCAAAACAATGAGGGTAGGTCTGGCAGGATTCTGCCTTTCCTAGACATGTTTTGGAGCCTCTAATGTAGATCCGGTGCACTGTTGAATATTTTTTGTTGGTGTACCTAAAAAATAGATGTTATTAGAAAAATCCAAAATCCTCCATGGTTTATTCCTTTTATCTCCTCCAATGGTAAACTTGCAAACACAATATCAAGAAAAAAAACAACAATATTGAATAAAATTTTAGTAGAGTTTTGTTATAATTTTGTGCCCACATGAGCATGGAAATGGATATCTATTTGTAAAGTATGCCATGAGTGGAGTAGGGAGATGAGGATGTAAGAGAGTTGATAACAAGTGGCATGTGTGCGTAAGAGATGAATATTATGGATTTTCCATTTGGGTGGACAAATGTGCAACTTTATATATTTGGGCTATGACATCCTATGACACATTATTACACATTATGGCATGTCATAACATGCCTCAATAATGCTCTTTTTGTGGAGAGATTCCTCACCCAAAAAAATTATGTGTTTGATCAATGTGTTTGGGTGGAGGGAATACTCACCCATGTGCATTAATGCACTTAAAATATGGAGGAAAGAGGGGAAATAAATACCAATCGAAATTAATGTGAATTAGAGTTAAAAATAGGTTAAGTGTAGGAAGGGGGTTAAGTGGGTCAAAGGGGCTAGAATAGTCAAAATTAAATAATTTATAAGGTTGTAATATATTAATTAAAATAATTTCACACATTATTAAATATTAATATCAACCATTGTAAATGTGACACTTTTTAAGAGTCTACAGATACCCTTTTTTGTACCACATTGTGTGAGAACACAATATGGTACAAAAATCAAAGGCATCAACTATTGTATTGATGATGGAAAATGACTATGATTGGTCAATAATGAAATTGAATCTTGCCTTAAGGAGTGTGACACAAGATTATTTCAAATCAATAATAATGTAAGATTCCCTAATAATGGAAGTGATAATTTTCCTTGAATATTTTCTTATGATAGATTGAAAAAATAATTGATTTGATTAGAATTTTGAGTGTTGGAATTAGGATTTTGATTAGAAATTTTAAAAAATAGAAGATAAATTTTGTTATTTTACCCAAAGAGAGAAGGTTAATGATATATTTGAGCAAAGGTTCTTAGACACATGTGACTTCAAAATTAGGTGTTTGTATGCTAAACTAATTTGAAACAAAATTTGTGGGTACTTGTCAACCCCCCCAAATAGTGAGTGGATGGTGATAAATGGGTGATCAACAAGAGATAATTTAAAAAATATGGATGAGAATCACAACATGAAAGAATAGAAGGTGCACAAATTTTGATTTATGGGACAATGCAAAATTTGAATGCTTTTTATTTTGTGTAAAATTGTTGTGTGTTTTTTATAATGGTGTGATGTGTTATGAAGAGATGATTAGGTATGATGATGTATTATGATATCATATATATACATATTTTGGGTACAAAATTTTGTAGGTTTTTGATATGATGTGATATGACTTGATGTGAATTTGATTATGATGCATAAATGTATATAGTGATTGAAATGAGATGCATGTGAGGATTCTCATGATAGATGGTTATATTTATGACATGATAAATGTGATGAACATGAAATGTAATTATTATGAAATGATACACACATTGATATTCTAGGATAAATGTAATTTTGATAGTTTTTCAAAATTACTTACACATTGCTTACTCATGACATGATTGAATAATCAAGGGTGTCAACAAAATGGCATTGACATAATTGTCAAGTGGGATCGAATGAATGTGATACTATGGATAAATGGGATTAATAAACTATAAGAATAAAGGTGACATGACTTTTCAACTTGCCTATCCTAGGAAAGGAAGTACCAAAAGGTGGTTTTAGGAATCTCAAACACCTTAGTGATATCAATCAAACTCATCTACTGATCAAATAAGCTCTTGAAGATACTAATACCAACTAGGAGAGTCAAGTTGCTTAGAGATCAATATGTGTGTAGTGATGTTCATTGCCAATTTTGAGAGAGGTAGGACTGAAAAATTATAAATCAAGACATTATAAGCTACCTCATACATCAGCGGATATAGGTCTATACAAAAGAAGTTAGCTAATGTGACATACATATCACCATGCAAGTGCATACTCACTACCAATTAGGCATCTATAGCCCTAATGGAGATAATCCTATAATCCTTTGACATTGCTCCACTACCAGCCAAGCATCTATAGCCCTAATGGAGATGTCTAAAATTCCCTAGGATCCATGAAAATTGATAGAAATGATGGTGCTCTTATTTTATTTGCTCTTATTTTGTAATTAGATCCTTGGAGTTGTATTATGGCATGCTAGGATGAGTAGGGGAAACTGTTCACTTTATGACCTAAATATATGCATGGCTTCAAATTTCCTAGACTTAAAAAATGATTAATATGTGAAACATACATGGTCCAAGAGAAAGCCTATAGTAACTAGGAAGGCCTATAGCACTCAAGGAATAAATGATTGTAAATGAAGGTTGATTGAGACACTAGGTATAGTTGAACTGAAATAACCCAAATATTCTCCAATCCTATGAGATAAAAGAGATAAAGCATGGCATATTATGAATCATGAACATAGTTAATGTGATGGAAAACTACATATATAAAAGGTTAGACAACTATGACTATGAAGACACCCTTGATAAACACAACCAAAATTCTTCGTGATGACATGTGTCAAACCTAATAAAACAATGATCAAAATAGCATTAAGATTAAAATTGGAAGTGCAAAATGAAAGGATGATGAGTTGGTGATGGCATAAAATCCAGTGTATAAGGAACAAGCAATAAAAAAGAGAAAAAATAGGGAATGAAGAAAGAGGAAAAAAAGAGGAAGGGAAGAGGAAAATACACCGGTCCATGGTACATAGCTGCTCAAAGTGTGATTGTACAGTAAGGAGTTATGCGCAAGGAAAAGAAGAGAAGTAAGGAGGAAAGAAATAAATAAAAACTACAAGGATGCAAATGGTAAGTGGTTGATTGAAACATGAGTAGAGATTGTCACATGAGTGCATTCTGTGTGTGATTCTCTTGATTTTGATTTTAATTTTTTTATTTATTTTTGGAAGTTTTGATGAGAGACATGCCTCATTTTCATCCAAACATTCCACAACAACTTGCAGTGTTTCCATTGTAAATGTGGTATAATATGCTGGTAATATGTTCATGATTCTCTCATATTAAGACATTAGAGAATGGTTGGATAAAAATGAAGGATAACAAAGAAAAATCCTTTTTTTATTTGAATTTATATTTTAAATTTTTAATGAAAATTGATTATGTTACAATGTGATAGTAGTTAGACATTGAACATGTATAAATAAATAATGTTAATGGGTTCACATTCCTCAAATCCTTTGATATTCATAAGATTATATGCCCTAGAACTAAATGATTTCTTAATGATAAATGGACCAAGCTAGTTATTAGAAAAATTATCATGTAAATATGGTGGAAGACTTGAGTTTTGTTGGTTCTCTTTAAGCATGAGGTATCCAACTTGGAATGAGGTAGTTAATTACTCATGATATAGTAGATCTTGTACTAGATGCCAAAAATATTGATATTCCTTGATTTCATGAACTTTTTGATGGTGGTAGATGCAATAGTGATCTTATTTATAGAATTTATGTTTGGGCTTGTTGATTCACTCTAGATGTATGTCAACTATAGAGATGGATTTTGCATTATTCAATAATTTGAAGATACTACACAATGGCTTTGATAGGGGTGTCCAAGGATGATGTAGGCAATAAGGTTATATGGGTTGGACCATATGAGAGGTATGAGAATGAGGGTGAGGTGTTGGAAGAAGAGGTGGAAGAGATGGTGTTGGAAAAAGAGGTGGTAGAGATGGTGTTGGAATAAGAGGTGGAAGAGATGGTGTTGGAAGAAGAGGTGGTAGAGATGGTGTTTGAAGAAGAGGTGGTAGATATAGTTTTTTAAGAGGTGGTAGATATGGTGTTGGAATAAGAGGTGGAAGATATGGTGTTGGAAGAAGAGGTGGTAGAGATGGTGTTTGAAGAAGAGGTGGTAGATATAGTTTTGTAAGAAGAGGTGGTAGATATGGTGTTGGAATAAGAGGTGGAAGACATGAGGGGAATCAATACAAGTTGTTCATGGTCTTCTTGTGATAATGTTTGGGTGACATGGTTGGAGGGACCTGATGTATTAGGTCTAAATGTGAGGGTCCTAAATAGTCCATGGCATGGAACTATGGAGAATGGAAAGGTATGGATGGATTACATGGAAAGGTATGGGGAGTCTCCTTTGGAAAATTTGAAGGGGCCTTGGGTGGATGAAATATTTATCCATAATCTAATGTGTTAGGGGAAATGGTATGGATGGTTGTGACTTGGAGAAATTTTGGAGGAAGCAATTGGACACATTCAAAATTGACATACTCATAAAAATTATTATCTTAGGGATAAAAAATAAGACATTGGAGGTCATTCTCAAGGAGGACTATCAATGAGATTTTATGGTAGGGAGGGTTGACAATAGAGTACGGATCCTATTCATATTGACCAAGGCCAAGTCCATGCCAGTTAAAATATTTGAAATATTTTATGGAAAAGGACAAATTGGATAAATAATTAGTGCTACCATAAAATGACACTGTATACTTGATAGAAATAGGTGGTTCAAAGGAAGCTTCAAGACCCCCATAGACAAAGTTGGTATATTTGGTGGAAGAACTGATGGGTATGACATCGATAGTTAATGGGATGTCATAGGGGTGACCAAAATTCTTAATTGACTTGATAACAAGGGAGATATAGTGACCACATGGACAAAACACTCCCCCAAACCAAGATTAGATGTTTGGATAGAGACAAGAGGGGACTCTTGATGGAATGAATGGAGGGAAGACTTTGAGAAAGGTAGTGTTGAGTGGTATTTTCACCCAATTGTGAAAACACACTCTCCGATAGGATTTGAGTTCCAAATCCCCTCTTGCAAAGAAATTAAATGAATAATTTCTCCAAGGTCTCCGCTATGTTAGCATTTTGCATAAATAATAATATTCAATTTGAATGCTTGGAATACCTTAGTGATTGCAAGTAACTGTAAACAAGGGGCACTGCTGGTTTATTTTATTTTAAAACTTTAATGATTGTTCGTTTAATCAGAATGAACTCAATGTGAATCGATCTTAATGATGAAATATTTTATTTTCAGATTTCGGAAGATTTTCAAGTGTTTATTTTAATGACTGTAAATTAAAACAAAGTTAAACCTTCTGGAAAATAAAAAATGTAGAAAGAATGAAAATAAATGTAAAAGAAAATGAAACTAAAGTACATTCAGGTTGTTACGATCCTATTTTGACAAAACCGAAGATATGAGGTTTTCTACATACAACCTAACCTATTGAACCTGTAGAACATGCACAATCCAGATAAGTTAAGTGCTGGTTTCTAGGGTTTTAATTGTGGTTTTCAGATTTAGACATTCGCATGAAGCAACCAAGATAACTTGCATTAAACTCCACCTATAAGCCTAAAAATCTGAAAGGGGAAAGATAAACATTTAATCTTGCATGCAGAAAATAACTCCTTTCTTGTCAATGAGATGCAACTCTCTAAAATTTTTTGTATTAAAAATGTATCAGTTTACAAATAACAAAAGTTTCCAGTTTTATCAAAACCAGAACAAATGGAGGAAAACGCTCCTAAGCAGGCCCAGAATGGCCTATCGCCTTCAGCTCTGCAACTCTGCTCATAGCGGTTTTCGACCCCTGTACCTGTCATTTGCTTCTGCTTTTAAACTTTTTGGTATGGCTCTCTGTTTCGCTCTGTGACGCTTCGTTTCATTTCCCAGATCCCTTCATTTCGTCTTCCCCGCCTCTTCGTTGTTTTTGACTTTTTGCTCGGGCATCGAAACGTTTGATCTTCTCTTGCTAACTGTAACCGTTGGTCATGAAGCGTTACACCATAGCCCTTACACCTTTGTGCCACGTGTTCAGCGCTTCCCTACATACTCTGTAACGGCCCGCCATGAATCGTGAAAAAAAAGGTATGTCGCGATATCGCGACATTTTTATGTCCGTAGCTTAGCTCTTCTTCTTGTATCATGAAAATGAGACATGTCGCGATATCACGACACTTTTCTATTTTTAGTCACAAGCATGCAATATGTCATGATATCGTGACACTTTTCTATTTTGGGTCGCGATGACCCAACATGTCGCGATATCGCGACACTTTTCTTATACATTCACTTTGGTTGCTCTCGATCGTGAAAACGTGACATGTCACGATATCGCTACATATTCTTTCATTTGCTCCTTCCTCGCTTTCCTGTTGTGAAAACATGACATGTCATGATATCGCGATGTTTTTCTTCCTTGCCCTGTTTGACTGCTTTCATCGTGATTTTATGACATTTCGTGATATCACGACAATTTTTGGTCAACATTTCTTCCTCTTTGCTTTGATCGTGATTTCATGACATGTCGCGATAACATGACATGTCATGATATCGTGATAATTTCTGTACTTAGCTCTTTTACCCATCGAACATCGCGATAATGGAACACATCATGATATCACAACATTTTTGGTGTCTTGTTCTGTTTGACCACTTTGACCGCGATTTCATGACATGTCGCGATATCATGACACTTTTTCATTTTGCTCTATTTTGTTCTTCCTTTGTTCTTTTAGCATACGGGCCGCTTCGGTCTTCTTGAAAAACATGCAAAAAGGTGGGTCCCCAATTTTGGGGTGTGTTGTGGAGCAGCCACAACAAATGGTGACTCTGTTGGGAAATGCTCTTGAGCATTTCGGTGAGAACCTAACCTGAAATATACAAACTTGAATACAGGCATCAGCACATAAAAGATAAAACAAATGTCGATAGATCAGAAATACATGAAACATTAGAATCATTAAGTATCAGCTTGGTGTGTGCAATGTGTTCCATTTTCTATCATTTGAAATTGATCCACATTCCATTGTCAGTTTTACATGAATGCATATGTGAGGTTGTGAATGATTTGTGCAACATGATAAATATAACAACCTGCTTTATAAAGGCTCAAACCTTCTAGTATCATACACAAACATTTAAACCTTGTCAAACCCTCTTAGGATCAACTATATGTATAATGAATTACTTTATTAGATCCCAAAGTTGGTTATGTGTCACTACTATCTTGAACCCATGTGCAAGTGAAAGTGAAATCAGAGCTTTGGGGAATAGGATTCCCAACCTAAGCGAGATGGGAATTTAACCCTATCCTTACTACTACGATCTGGAATTCATTACCTCACTTTGAGCAAAATGATTTAACCAGTTATGGATGAAATTGTCAAGCTAGTCTGTCCATTTGAGCAATTAGTGGTCTTGCTTTTAGACAAGACATGTTGCCACGCATGAGCATAATTAACCCCATAATCCATGATTTGGCTTCATTTTTTTTATTTCTTGGACCTTGGGGATGACTACCCATCCTTGCGAGGGACATGTAGTATGATCCTTCCAATCCAATATTAATATGAAATGGAAAATATTAGTTTTTATTTCTTGGACCTTGGGGATGACTACCCATCCTTGCGAGGGACATGTAGTACGATCCTTCCAATCCAATATTAAGATGAAATGGAAAATATTAATTTTATTTTTATTTCTTGGACCTTGGGGATGACTACCCATCCTTGCGAGGGACATGTAGTACGATCCTTCCAATCCAAGATTTATGATGAAATGGGAAAAATAGAAGCTTTGGGGAATCGGATTCTCAACCTAAGCGAGATGAGAATTATGCCCTATCCTTACTACTCCATGTAGGTCAAATCAGAGCTTTGGGGAGTTGGATCCTCAACCTAAGTTCGATGAGGATTTAACCCTATCCTTACTACTCTGTTTTAGGCTTTAAGCTTTATGGAAGTGGTAAAAACCATTGTTTTAAGGATTATGTTGCATGATAGGATAGACACGAAATACTCCTTTTGCCTGACCTTTTCTTCCAAGTATGGTTTTGATCATTTTTCTCAAGATCCTCTTTAATGTGCATAGAACGTGCTTGGTTCAAGAGAGTTCGGGCATCAGTTCCCAACCTTAGGATTTTTTTTTTTATGTTTTATGTTATAGAATAACCCTAAGAGGATTTGACATATTTTTAATGATTTGTATTTGAAATGCATATGCAACTAAGATGGCATGTATATGTGAAGTAATATGAATGCATTGCTCTTCTGAATTGCGGATGGAATATTGCCAAAAACTGACTACTTCATGCATCACAAATTTCAAATGATACTATTTAACTATTTGTGTTACTTGCGGAGCTTTCTACAACACAATTCCAATGTTTCATATTTTCCTGATCTTAGGCATAAGTTGACATCTCAAATCTCTTTATTTTTTTTTTTTTTTTTATAGACAAACCAAACATGTCAAATGAAAACACACAACTTAAATCCTAACCAAACTAGCAATCCTAAAAAAAATGAAACTTGAAAATCCATACCAAAACCAAAAAACATAATACCAATCTCATACGACTTATGGGCTAAAATAGTGCTTTAAAACATGCCCATTAACTGGTAACGTCAGATCCTTCCCATCCAAAGCTCTTAATCTGAAGGTATTCTTCCCTAGGATTTTTGAAATTTGATAAGGGCCTAACCAAAGACAATCAAACTTTTGGTGATTCCCCTTCTCCTCATGTCTTTTATCCCATAGTAAAACCAAATCTGAAATTCTGAAGGACTTGATTTTAGCTCTTTTGTCAAACCATATTTTAACCACATCTTGATGCTTGCTCATGTGGAGCATGGCTTCTTCTCTTTTTTCATCAAGGTGCAGTAGATGACTTAATCTGGCCTCAATGTGATTATCTGTTCCCAGGTATTCTTGCATGAAATGAAGGGTTTGCAGCTTCAAGTTTGCAGGAAAAATTGGATCTTGCCCATAAACCAAATGATAGGGTGTATTCCCTATTGAGTCTTTTTCTCTGGTCCTATCTGCCCAAAGAGCAAACTTTAACTGATTATGCCAATCTCGAGGGTTCTTTTCCAGTAATTTCTTAATGATGTTCAACAAATTTTTATTTGAGGATTCTGCCAAACCATTACCTTGAGGGTAATAGTTAGATGCAAACTTTAAACTCACCTTATTGTCATATGCCCAATTTGCAAATTGAGTAGATACAAAAGCCTTACCATTATCACTAACAATAGAATCAGGCATTCCAAACCTTGTTATGATATGATCCTCAAGGAATTTTATTACCACATCTGTAGTGGAATGCTTTGTAGGAATTGCTTCTGTCCACCTTGTGCAATAATCTGTAGCCGTGAGTATAAATTTATGGGAATCTGAAGAATTTGGGTTAATAACCCCAATGAAGTCTAATCCCCATTGTGCAAATGGTCTCATCTCAACTACAGGTTGCAATGGCATAGCTGCATTTCTTTCTCTATTGGCAGCCACTTGACAGATATGGCAAGATCGTACGTGAGCATGTGCATCTTTAAAAATACGGGGCCAATAATATCCTGCTCTTAGGATTTGATGCGTTGTTGCATTTGCCGCACCATGGCCAGTTCCATATTTCCCATGAAATTCTTGCAAAACTTTGGCAGCTTCTTCTTGATTCAGGCATCGTAAGTAAATCCCCTCATGATTTTTCCTATACAGAACACCAGATCTAATCAGATAATTGGCAGATTTAAGTCTTAATGCTCTTCTTTGAGTGGAATTCATATATGATGGACACTTACCATTTAATAGAAAATACACAATATCAACATACCAGTCATCTTTAGAAATATGCTCTGCATTTGAATATTGGCATGTCATTTGAGGATTATTCTCAGCAATCGTCTTCACAAGTCCTTGTCCATGAACTAGTTTCATAGGTTGGATTTCAAGATCAAATTCTTGAATAGTAGAAATCCATTTACCTCTTCTCTCACCTAGCTCATTTTGCACAAACATTGTTTTGACAGCAGGGTCAGGCACAATGGCAAAGACTCTACTATGCACAATGTAATGTCAAAATTTTTTTACCATTTTGAAAAGTGCATACATCTGCTTATCGAGGATGGAATACCTCAATTGAGCATCCTTCAAAGGAGCACTTAAAAATGCTATGGGATTTTCTGCGCTATCTTCACCTTTTTGAGTCAAGACACTCGCAAAAGAGTGTTCTGATGCGAAAGCATAAATAAAGAAAGGTTTAGAATAGTCTAGACTTATGAGGGCAGGGGCTCTAGAAATAGCATCCTTAATGTTTTGAAAGGCCACCCTACTTTCTTCGTTCCATCTGACATCTACATCCTTCTTGAGCATCTTGTTCAACGGTTTGGCTATCTCAGCGAAGCTCGAAATAAACTTCCTCACAAAATTAATTTTCCCGAAGAAAGATCTCAACTCCTTTTTACTACCTAGGAGAGGCAAGTTTTGGATAGCTTCTATCCTTTCCGGGTCAATGGATATACCTTCTTTCGAAATGATGTGACCAAGTAATCTTCCTTCTGTTACTCCAAAGATGCATTTTTTGGGATTCAAAGAAATTCCATGCTCTCTACATCTTTGAAGAACCCTTTTCAAATCCTTGACATGGTCTTCTCTTTTCTTTGAAAATACTGGAATATCATCCACATACACAATGATACATTTACCTATAAGCCCTTTGAATGCATAGTCCATGGCGCGTTGAAATGTTGAGCCTGCATTTAACAATCCAAAAGGCATTCTTCTGTAGGCAAATGTTCCCCATTTGGTTGTGAAGGCTGTTTTCATCCTGTCATTGGGATGAATAAGAATTTGATTATATCCAGAATATCCATCAAGAAAAGACATCATTTCAGATCCATTCACTGTTTGCAAAATTTCATCAATAGATGGCAATGGATAGTTATCCTTTTGCGAGGCTTTGTTGAGATTTCTAAAATCTATACATAGCCTAATCTCTCCGTTCTTCTTTCTCACCGGAACGAGGTTAGCAACCCAGGTTGAGTGCCTAACAGGAAAAATGATCTTTGCTTCCAATAATCTCTTGACCTCCTTTTCTATTAAGGGCTCCAATAACGGGTTAACAGTTCGTTGCCTTTGTCTGAAAGGTTTGGAGTCCGGCTTTAGAGGGATGGTGTGTGTAATGACGTTTTGATCGTATGTTTTCAACTCGTTGTAGTTCCAAGCAATGCAATCCACGTAGTATTTTAGTGCATGTATTATATTTTCTCTTTCTTCAGTTGTACATGCCTTTGCGATGTATACTTCCCGTGGATCGTCTGCACTCCCTATATTAACTAGATCACAAGCATCTTTAGGGAGTGGAACCCTTTTTCCTTTTCGAGCCTTATATCCCATATCGAACATTTTCTCCAAAGAAACTATGTCCTTAGGTATTTTGTTGGATTGACATGTAGTTTCACTTTCGTTTTCTGCTTCTTCTTGCCATCTTTGATCCTCATCAATCACTTGGTTTTCAAAAATACCTGAATTCATGACAAATTTAAATATGTGTCTGTCATTTTCAAAAACTTGGAAGTTCTTGACATTATCAGGTATCGATGGACAAGGGACTAATTCGATGGAGAACTTCTTGCACCTTTTTATGTCAACTGGATTTAACATGCCTGCAGCGACTGCAAGAGAATCAGCTATGCGATTTCCTTTTCTAGAAATAAGGGATATATTAAAGGCATCAAATTCCTCAATGAGGTCCATTACCCTAATTCTATAAAGGCTCAGTCTCTTATCGTGGCATGTATATTGTCCTTTAATCTGTTTGACCACCAATTCAGAATCTCCCAGTACTTTCAAGCATTTAACTTTCTTGCTTAACGCCAGTTGTAAACCAAAGATGAGTGCTTCATACTCTGCCATGTTGTTAGTGCAAGGAAATTGCAATCTATAGGCAGCAAGTAATGGTTTACTTCCTGGACAAGTGAGCTCGACCCCAGCTCCTGCTCCTTGTTTTGATTTGGATCCATCAAACCTAAGCAACCATATGAGATTATCTCCTTCAAGAGAGCTACCATAAAAGGTTTCCTTTTGGGGCTCTTCGATAGCTTTTTCAACATCAAAAGCATAAACCCCCAACTCTGGTTCAAAAAACTAAACTTCATTTGGCTTGTTGAATTCTGTTATGATTTCTTTAAGCCTTGGTTCATTTTCTACTCTGATTTGATTTGCAATCCCCTTCCAAGGTAGCCACATATGTGAGCAATCGGTGGAGAAATAACCATTCAAATTTTTCATCCAATCCCTTGCAAGTAGCATTCCATATCTACTTGGGATATTGAAAACCAGAATATCGACCACTTGTTGGACCCTGGGTTCAGAATTGAGTTGGATTTTCACATCATAAAGGGTCCCTACCACATTCACCTCAGATCGATCCAATTGCAAAACTTTGCATTTAGATGAAACAGGTTGTAGGCCTAGCATTTGATAGATCTCTGAAGGCATGAGGTTGCTTGTGGCACCCGTGTCTACCAAGCAATTGTGCAAATTCTTACCAGCAATTCTCAGAGTCAATAAAAATGGCGGGACATCCCGTATTTCCTTTCGTAAGATCAAGTGAGACTCAACTTCCTTTCCTTTCCATACTTGACTAGGTGAGTTCAGAGCCTTTATCAATGCTTCTTTTTGGCCAGGCAACCTAGCCGCCTCTAAAAATGAAAGGCTTGACTTGGATTTCCTTAGATCCTCCACTATGTCATAATTTGACTTTTCAAGTTTGACTGTCTTTTGCGTGTCCTTAGACGTTTCTCTTCCTAGTGGAGGAGGAGGATTATTATCCGCCTTAGTATCCGGAGGAAGGATAGAGTTGTTTGGTGGAGTTGATGATGTTTTAGGGGCTTTGAATTTACTTCTCAAATGATATCCGTGATTCCCCTTTCTAAACTCTCTAAAAGCTTGCACTTCCTGTTCCAATATTTCATCTTCTTCTTCCTCACTCTCACCTTCTTGATGATATAGAGTTTCCACCACCAAAATGTTGTCATCTTGATGTTGGGGTGGACCCTCATTTGGCACAAGCTCCAAATCATCCACTTGGGCTTGGAGGCAATGGGTATATCTGGCGATTTCGGGACAATTCCTCTCATTGTGCTCCTTTGTATTGTGCAATCTGCACCCCTTTTCCCACGCAAAATCAAAAATATTAAGAATGGAACTAGATTGACTTGGTCATGCAGAAGTATCTATTTGATTAGAAATAGGGGCAGGTACACCCCCATTGTTTGGCTTCGTGTTCCAATGTCTCCCTCTATTGTTGAAATTTTGATTTGGGTGAGGGGCATGGGACTCATACTTCTATTTTTGAACCATGTCATTACTCAGTTTGTGAACTATCTTTTTGAGCTCTTCAACCTCCGAATAAATCTCTTTCGGTGGAGCTACATTATTGTTAGTTCCCGTGGGGTTTGCATAATTGGTGAGATCTTGATTTAACATTTGAGTCAGATTTTGAGGAACTTGATTCGCATATGGATTCACACTTTGTATCAGAATTGGATTTGGGAAAGGAACTATAGCCTGAGAATTAATTGGACTGGCTCCTTGCATATTCTGTTGACTATTTTGCAAAAATGCAGGAACGGGAGGAATGGATGTGATCGGTTGAATCGGAATGGGCGCGTAAGCGGGTGCTGGTGGATATGGTTGTTGATAGGGGAAAGCATTCATGTTTGGCATTTGTGGTGCCATGATTTGATTCATCATAGGAGCTTGACCATATGGACCATATTGTCCCATCATAGGTATCTGGGGAAACCCATAACCCTGTGGTGTCATTTGTTGCTCGATGGTCATAGCTTCATTGTAGGCTAAGGTGAGCGTGGTGACTTGAGGATTTTGCCTTGCAAACATTGTTGTCATCGAATCCAATGCCCCAAAATATATTTGCAAAGCTACTGTGGGATCTATGGCAAAATGTCGAACTGCTCTGTTATAGCATTTCTAAAATCTTTGATTAAAGGTTCTGATTGGCTCACCCGGGCCCCTTTTGCAAGTAATGAATTGATTGTAGATGGTCGTGGGATCCAAAGGTGACCTGAATTGATTGACAAATGCATTCTCCATTTGTGTCCATGAAGTGATGGAACCAGTAGGTAGGCAAATATACCATTCATAGGCCACTGGGTCTAGGCTCATGGGGAAGAGTCTGCAAGCCACATCTTCATGTTGAACTTGCAATCTTATCAAAACGTCCCTATAGGCCTGGATATGCTCTTCTGCGGTCCTTGGGCCATCTAGTTTGTATTTGGGCAAGAATATTTCTATGTTCTTAGGGATCTCATGGATATCCCCTGCAATATTCAAGGGAATATTATTAGCTCCGTACCAAGGAGCTGGTGGAGGTTGGGCCATCTGATTCAGAATCGATGAGGATAACCCTACAAGAGCGGTGGAAATGGTACTGACAATGGGTACACTAGTGGCAATTGATACCATCGGTGCAGGTCCGCTAGATGCTCCTGAGATAGAAGAATATTCAGTAATAAGGATATCTGGGGGGCTCACAACTTGCTTGGTTTTATTTCTTGGACTACAAGTGAGTGAAAGGTCATGGAATATGGTTTCCTCAGTTGTTTTGGACCTAGTTGCGATACGATGCGGTGGGTCCAGCTTGCCTGACAAAACTCCCAATACCTCCAAGAAAACCTGCAACACAAAAAAAAAGCTGTAGTTATAGCCGTTAATGAGATTGAAAGAATGATTTCAAAATCAAATCAAAACACATTATTTTTGTATGAACAATCAAACAACGTTAGAACAATGTATATGAATTTCTTAACAAAATCAAATAAAGTAAACCAATTCAAGGCCCTCCTTCTAGCGCCAATCTGTTGAGTGGTATTTTCACCCGATTGTGAAAACACACTCTCCGATAGGATTTGAATTCCAAATCCCCTCTTGCAAAGAAATTAAATGAATAACTTCTCCAAGGTCTCCGCTATGTTAGCATTTTGCATAAATAATAATATTCAATTTGAATGCTTGGAATACCTTAGTGATTGCAAGTAACTGTAAACAAGGGGCACTGTTGGTTTATTTTATTTAAAACTTTAATGATTGTTCGTTTAATCAGAATGAACTCAATGTGAATCAATCTTAATGATAAAATTATTTTATTTTCAGATTTCGGTAGATTTTCAAGTGTTTATTTAAATGACTGTAAATTAAAATAAAGTTAAACTTTCTGGAAAATAAAAATGCAGAAAGAATGAAAATAAAATGTAAAAGAAAATGAAACTAAAGTACATTCAGGTTGTTGCGATCCTATTTTGACAAAACCGAAGATATGAGGTTTTCTGCATACAACCTAACCTATTGAACCTGCAGAACATGCACAATCCAGATAAGTTAAGTGCTGGTTTCTAGGGTTTTAACTGTGGTTTTCAGATTTAGACATTCGCATGAAGCAACCAAGATAACTTGCATTAAACTCCACCTATAAGCCTAAAAATCTAAAAGGGGAAAGATAAACATTTAATATTGCATGCAGAAAATAACTCCTTCTTTCTTGTCAATGAGATGCAACTCTCTAAAATTTTTTGTATTAAAAATATGTCAGTTTACAATAACAAAAGTTTCCAGTTTTATCAAAACCAGAACAAATGGAGGAAAACGCTCCAAAGCAGGCCCAGAATGGCCTATCGCCTTCAGCTCTGCAACTCTGCTCACAGCGGTTTTCGACCCTCTGTACCTGTCATTTGCTTCTGCTTTTAAACTTTCTACTATGGCTCTCTGTTTCACTCTGTGACGCTTCGTTTCATCTCCTAGATCGCTTCGTTTTGTCTTCCCGCCTCTTTGTTGTTTTGGCTTTCTGCTCGGGCATGAAACGTTTGGTCTTCTCTGCTAACTGTAACCGTCGATCCTGAAGCGTTATACCATAGCCCCTACGCCTTTGTGCCACGTGTTCAGCGCCTCCCCTGCATACTCTGTAATGGCCTGCCATGAATCACAAAAAAAAGCATGTCACGATATCGTGACATTTTTATGATGGTAGCTTATATCTTCTTCATGCATCGTGAAAATGAGACATGTCACGATATCGTGACATTTTTATGTCTTTAGTCACAAGCATACAACATGTCGTGATATCATGACACTTTTCCATTTTGGGTCGAGAGAACCCAACATGTCGTGATATCGCGACGTTTTTCTTATACATTCACTTTGGTTGCTCTCGGTCGTGAAAACGTGACATATCATGATATCGTGACACATTCTTTCATTTGCTCCTTCCTCGCTTTCCTACCGCAAAAACATGACATGTCGCAATATCGTAACATTTTTCTTCCTTGCCCTGTTTGACTGATTTGACCACGATTTTATGACATGTCGTGATATCACGATAATTTTTGGTCAACATTTCTTCCTCTTTGCTTTGATCGCGATTTCATGACATGTCACGATAACATGACATGTCGCGATATCGCGACAATTTTTGTACTTAGCTCTTTTACCCGTCGGACATCATGATAATGGAACACGTCGTGATATCGTGACATTTTTGGCGTCTTGTTATGTTTGACTACTTTGACCGTGATTTCATGACATGTCACGATATCATGACACTTTATTTTGTTGTATTTTGCCAATCTGAGCCGCAAAAACGCGACATGTCACGATATCGCGACACTTTTTCATTCTGCTCTATTTTGTTCTTCCTTTGTTCTTTTAGCATACGGGCCGCTTCTGTCTTCTTGAAAAACATGCAAAAATGTGGGTCCCCAATTTTGGGGTGCATTGTGGAGCAGCCACAACAGGTATATTGGGAGAAGTAGAAGATGAAGTTAAGGACACCCCTATCAAAGCCATTGTGTAGTATCTGATGAGATCGTAGACATGATGGAGGAAGGGGATGGTGGTGTATACTAAGAGGAGGATAAATTGGAGGAAAATATGGATGGAGTGGTTTGAGAAGATGATGTGATTGAAGGAAGATAAGTAGCTATAATAGATGATGTAGAAGATGAAGTTAAGGAGGAATTTGATTCAATAAACTATGTTGTGGTAGATATAGAAGTGGATGGAAGGAGATTTGTTGGTTGAAAATAATACTGGATAGTGCATTGCTCCCAACATTGATTCTCTTGAGGAGTGATGGATGGGATGAATGAAGTAGAAGTAGAGTGGTCATGACTTATTATTCTCAAGAAACCTTGGAAATATGGGACATTATTAACTTTATTGAATTTATTTGGTTGAGAGAAAATTATGGTGTTTATTGTTTTGTTGTGTTGTGCCATGTTTTGGTAATAGGGTTTGATAGATATCTAAATTTTGATTAAGGGGAGCAAGAGGGTTTTCAAATTTTATAAAAACTCCTTCAATCAAATCCTACATTTTGTGCTTAACAAGCAGGTTTTCAAATTTGATAAAAACTCCTTCAATCAAATCCTGCATGTTGTGCTTAAGTAGGATGCACCTATCAATATAATGACCAATTTTTCAATGGTAGATGCAATACCTATACTATCTATACCCTCTTCATTAAGGTTTGTTTGGATCCTTATATTTTATTTTGAGTAAAGAGATCAATTGTGCATTCATGAGTTTCTAAAATATGTTGGACAAGGTATCTAAGAGGGGTGTAAAATTGTGTTGGGGCTATTGAGGGCATGGGAGCTAATTGGTATTTTAATTTGGTTTAGGTAGTGGCATGGTATTGTATGTCAATTATTATTGTGGATGAGGGGGTTGTTGGGTAGTGGCACGATGTTGAGGTTGTTTTTAGGGAGGTTGAGTGGTCGACCTCTACAACACTACTTGGTTGACTTGCGCAAGATTGGATTGATTGTTTGTGTTATTTTCCATGGTATTTCTACCTAGTTATTCCTTCTTTTGGAGCTTGATTTATTCTTATTGGATCTTGATATCCTTGGTAAATTTGGCTTAAGTGATACCTTCCTCAATATTTTAGTATTTTTGGAGTTGAAAAAGAAGATATATTGATTTGGAACAACTCCTAGTAAATATCT
This sequence comes from Wollemia nobilis, assembly GCA_028583015.1. Classification (NCBI taxonomy): domain Eukaryota; kingdom Viridiplantae; phylum Streptophyta; class Pinopsida; order Araucariales; family Araucariaceae; genus Wollemia; species Wollemia nobilis. The sequence continues at coordinate 736,824 of JAQPPZ010002865.1, forward strand.
AAGTTAGCTCAATGATGGGGATGGGGAAGGATAACTTATCCAACACCACTCTCCATCAATTTCCATAATCGAGGATGGACTCATTGTCAAATTGATGAATTTTAGTGGTTTTAAGGTGGTTTTATTCTTAATATTTAGAGTGAAATAGTCTAGGAAGATATTGGCCAATTGTTTGAAATTATATAAGTTGTGTCTAGGCAAATGGTCATACCAATCCAAATCTCCTCCCATAAGGGATAGCAAAAAGGTACAAAGCATGAGGGGGTCTATCTCATTGATTAGATTATAGGTATTTATGAATGTTCTCAAGTGATATTGAGGATCCTCTTTGCCCCTTAACTTTTTGAATTTAGGTATTTCAAACAAGGGAGGATTAGGTAACACTAAAACTATGAGGTTGATGGGGTAATTTTGAAGTTGAATCAAGATTGGATTTTGATACCTCATGCTTGTAACTTGTGATTCCAAGCTATTTATATTTTTGGCCAATTGTTGGAATGTGTTGATAGTGTCTTGGGGTATTGAGTAGTGAATACCATGATGAGTTGGATGAGATGGCTTGATGGAGGATATGATTGGTGTGAATAGATATGATAATTATGGTGATGAGGGTCAGAAGATGATATTTGTGGGACTTGGTATCCCAAGGGTAGATATTGATGATTTTTATGAGAATTATTATGGGTGCATACGGAGTGTGATGATGGTTTTTTAGTGTGATACTGATGATAAGTGGGAAGTTGAATTAGGGATATGATGATGGGTATTGTAGATCCAAAATTGCCACATACATAGAAAATTTTTGAATTTTTTTACCTAAGGTATGTATTTCCCATTCCACACATATTCTAGTGTATTTTAGAGTGGATTCACAACAAAGGTTCTCAATCCACCTAACACTTAGTGTATTTTTGCACTGGGAGTGATTTTACATGGTTTCTAACACTTTTGGCTGCAAACTGTTGATGCATCCTGAATCCACAAAAGTTTTTGGGGAAAGATGATGTCAGCATAAAAAAAGTGTGGATTGACAAACACTTATTATTTTTAACATCCTTCAAGTAGATAAGTGTTGGAGAGCCTGATATCGGGGAGCACATAGAGCATATTTGTCTAGAATGGTGACAAGAAAGTGGAAGGCAAAGCAAAGGGATACAAATTCATGACAAATTATTTTTGAATAACTTTTTTTTTATATTGACGATAAGCAGTGTTTTACACTAATGTTAGTGTGGAATGAAGGAAGAGCTACTTTACACTACGGTGGGTCTAGAATGATGTTATAAGTTAATACACTTGCTTGGGTCTAGAATGGTGTCCGTAAAAGTTTTGAATGAAATATGACATCATCAACTTTATAGTGCATATTTTTGAATGTTTCATCACCAACAAAGGAAAAGAAGGGATATTGAGAAGATTTCATCCCACTTCATTCTCAGTGTATTTTGTGCCATATTGGTGTTCTGTAGAGTCATAGGCATAAAATGTGGCATTATTAATTTTAAAATAAAAATGGTTCTTTGGTCTTTCCCTGCCAATGTTTCAAGTATATTCTATATCAAATTGTATCTGTGTGATGGGAAAGATCAATGGTCGAGATTTTGTCAAAGATTTTGAAGTATATAAAGGCACTTTATTTCCATATTTTAAGCACAATTAGTTGGATATTGGAATTTGAAGCATCATAGGGTATCAATAAATTAAAACCAAAGATAGTTGTAGATCGATGACAATGAAGGCTTCCAAGAAAGGTTAACAGTACATATGCAATATCTAATAGCCTAAAGTCTAGTTGACATCAAAAAACCAGCAATTTGTAGAGGCTTTGAACTGCCATGGTGGTCTACTTAAAAAATATTTCCTAGAGGTCAAACTAGTAAGAAAATGCTAGCTAGAACTCTCTGCTAAGCTATAAATAATAATATTTGTAATGTTTCTTTAATAATTTTCATTTCTACAAACTATAAGTAGAGGTCAAACCCTCATTTTCAAGGGTTAGCTCTAGTGTGTTTGCCTGCACTATTGTAAATATTCCCAAGAGCTAATGAAAGAAACATTACATTGATATTTGCCTCAAATTTGTGTCTTCATAATTTGATATCAAAGGTTCAAATTCATAAGTTTTATTTCTATAAATACTTGAATGGTTAGTTTGTATCATATTAATGGATCACTAACTGCTAGGGTAATTGAAATCTACTTCTAATTAGATAATTGTTGTTAGGGAGTGCATTTCTATAAAATCTAAGCATTTATTAATTCTACTATTTGGATTATTAGTGTTTAGATATTGAAATTGTTGTCTACAATATTTCTCTGTTGTGTTTTAATGAATAAAGATGCATTTTATTTGATATAATGTTGATCTAAGTAATGTGTATCTAAAATGGCTCATGGGAGCTTTTTGATGTAGTGACATTATTATTAGCCTATCTATCCATTGTTGTTCACATTTTCTAACCCTAATCCTTATCCTAACCCTAATATCCAAAACACTAAGCGATCGTAATTGGTTAAAAACCCTATTTAAGTTGAAAAGGAACCAACCTACTTTGGAGGTTGGATCAGAAACTATGTTTTGGTTCATCCAATTTTGAGTGTTGAGTTGTAGCTATCGGGTGCATGCCTGGACAGAAAGTATGAATATAGACAACAACAATATTGAGTAAAACTTGATGCAATTTAGTGCCCAATAGTTTGTGGTATGCCCTATGGGATGAGTTCACAAGGAACACAAAAGCCCATCATATGAGTTATTGTTTATCTCTACCCAAAGGAATCAATATTTGGTTAATTGTCTTGACCTTTCTAAGCAAAGAATAGCAAATTCACTTGGTGACTCCCTAGTCTATGAGACTAGAAAATAACTAACCCTATAAATCAATTCCCTTTCATGTATACCAGTTCATTCAAGAGGAATAATCCAGATCATTTCTTCTTTACCTTATAGAGGGACAACTGTTATAAGAAGTTTGCATAGAGATTTTTAAAAATATGGAAGTCCCCCTAAAGAAAATCCTACAGTTAATCAGAACATTGCCCCAGTAGTAACCCCATATCGAAACATGGCAGGAAATGCAACTCCAGATTAGGCAAATACAAATCAAAATTAGGGGAATGCACCACCCAATAGGCCCCTATAAAAGTACCCCAACTAGAATAGAGTTGGCCCACTTAGATTATCCCAAATGCATTCCATTTTCCAAGCTGTATCCAAAGCTATACCCACATATCATGGAACAGGGAAGACTACATATGAGCATTTTCAAGATATCTTGAATATTGCAATAATCCATGATATAAAAAATGAGGATGTTATTGTGAGAATACTAGCCCTCTCATTTAGAGTGAAGATTTTACACTGCTTTAGGACTCTTGAGGACAATACCATTACCTCATGGGTTTCATTATATAAACCCTCTATAGAAGAATTCAATGAGTTTATTGACCCCTTTTCTCTCCTTAATCAATTTACTTCCATTGAAAAGGGTACCCAAGAATCAATATCAGATTTCAACCTAAGGTTCAATAGAACATGGAAAATAATTCTCCCTATAGGTAGACCAACTACAAGCTTAGCATATATGTACTATATCAGAGCTCTTGGATCAAATCTAGGTTTACAAACCCAATAGTATGGAATAGAGGATATTTTCCAAGTTTATAATGTTGCAATTCATGTAGAGAATATCTTGATAAATGTATGGGGTTACCCCCTAAAGTTGCCTTACCTTATAATCAAGAGACCGGTAGTTTCCAAGATCAATCAACAACTACATCATGCATGGATCCCCCTCAATTGTCATCTCCATTTCTACAAATGGCCCCTATTCCTCAATCAAAACCCACATCCACTACAATTTCTTTTCCTCCACTTTCCACTTAGGTTTCCCAAGAATCCTTTGTCCTCCTAGACATCCAAAACACCTTGAAAACCCTTACTAACAAGATGAATTCTATGGAGAAAAGAGAAATGGAGATATCTTAGCAAATAAGATTCCCATATATAAATAAGGATCAGAGACCAGGTCCTAGCAATAGTTTAGGCATCAAGGTGAATGTAATATATGAAGAACCATAATGTTCTTTAGATACTACTCTTACAAATGTTTGGTATTTAGTATGTAATGATCCACATGATTCACAATCTTGTGTCATGTACCAACACCATGTACAATAAGCCATGGAACAAGTTGAGAGAAACCAGAAAGGGAGAGTGAACATGCTTTGGTAGAAATATCAGATCATGGTAGGAAAAGAATCTGATGGGGACGGTCCCATTACTATTATGACGAGGTCAAGGAAGAAGACTTTGCATGTAGATCCACAAAATATGGAACAATTCCAAATTATATCTCAAAAGAGGAATGATCAGCTTCCCCAAAGCAATGATACTTTTCCTATTCCTCATGATAAAGGGAAAGAAAATACAGAAAATATACCTAAGAGGTTGGAAAATAAAACTGAAGGAGATCCGATGAGGTCTAAATATGAGGTACAAAAAAGGCTTAGATTCCTCTCTTTACCAAAAGGTAAATAATAGAAGCCACTCAGTAGTACAAAAGAAAGTATGGTGAGCTAGAAAGAAGACCTAAAAGATTTAACCTGGCTAAGCCTGAGTATAATATTGTTGAAGAGATGAAAAATATTCCATAAAAATCTAGTTTATATGATACTCTTTTCATTCTTGGCTAGATAGACTTGCTTAAGGCTTCTCTCAAAAAGTATCCACAATATAGGTAGGCCACCACAATCCTTAGTATGCTCTCAAAGAAAAAGGAAATATCCCCTACTACTTTGAAGAACAACCCACCCCTTTCTATATATCCCTAAGGATGGAAGGTTGGGTTGTCCAAAATTATATGATAGACTCAAGGGCATCAACTATAGTTATGCCTAAAGTGGTCTATGAAGATATGGGTATGGAGTATACCTGATCTTGCCCTAGAGTATTACAATTGGATGGGACACCTATTCAAATAGTGGAAGTCATAGAGGATGTTTTAATGAGACTACATAGAACCCCTGATGTGAAAATAGTGCAAGAAAAAGTAGTGGTTGATCTTGAGTCTTATTTTAGTTTATGCCTTTCTAAGGAATTTACTACAATGCTGGGAGAATGTATGCATATGGATTATTCCAGTATGGTAATTCCTTTCAAAGGAAAGAGAACCAGGATAACACCAAAAAATCCAATGTCTTATCATATTGAAAGGATTAAGGAAGATATATGTAATCTTAAACCCTTGGAAGAATTTGAGCTAGTTGAAAATTTTTAGGAGTTATATATCAAGGATGAGTTACCTTCCAGAGAGGATTACAGTCAGTTTGGAATTGGTATGGGAACATATAGCATTTCAACTAAATTAGAGAAGAAAATTCTTGCTATATCCAATCAGGATATGAGAAAAAAGGAAACATGGATCATGCACTTTGATGGTGCTAAGTGCAAAAACGGTGCAGGAGTTGGTGTTGTGCTACAATCCCAATAAGAAGGAATAAAGATTTTTGCCTATAGACTGACATAGTCATGTATAAATAATGCTAGAAAATATGAGCCCATGTGCCTTGGACTAATGCAAGAAGCATGGGAATTAATATGTTGAACACATATGACAAATCAAAATTAATCATCCATCAGGCAATAAATAGATGTAGTAATAAGCACCATTATCTAAAATATTATAGAAATAGGGTATGCGATCTGATGGAATCCTTTGATGCCCTAAATATAAATTTTGTTCCTAGAGAAAAGAACACTTTGGCAGATTCCTTAGCAACAAAGGGAGCTAACTTCAACCCTTATGTAAACTTTGGAATCAAGAAAACCAAGGGGATCAAAATTATTTTCAGACCTACAATACCAAATAAGTATATTTTCTGGTAGGTTCTTGAAAGTGATGAGTAGATAATTAAATTTCTGGTAAGAGAAGCATGTCTCTCCATTATCCAAGAAGAGAATATAGAATAAATTAATCAACAAGATGTTATTCAATTGAGGAACAATCATATTCCTAAATGTTTGGTCACCCTAGAAGGCTTGTTTAATAATGAGGATAGAAAATATATTAGAGCCATGAAATTCAGTGAAAGATTTATAAACAAGTTGAAGTCAGTATTGAAAAGAACTTAATGTTGGAGTTCGATGTTCACCATAGGATGCAAAAGATATCAAAGCCTTATGCTTAAAATACCAAGACATTATGGCTTGGTAATATGAATATATCAAGGTGTACAGCAAGAATATTATCCAATATACTATTGAGCTAGAGTCTGATGTAAAGCCTTTTAGGCAAAGGTAAAGGTTATTAAATCCAAGGATCGAAGCAATTATGAGAGAGGAGCTCTTAAATTTATTAAAGGCTAAAAACATATATCCAATAAAACATTCAACCTTGGTAGCCAACTTGGTACCTATGAGAAAAAATAATGGTGATATTTGTTTGTGCATAGATTTTAGAAATATTAACCAAGCATCTCTTAAGGATCACTATCCCATCTCATATATTGATCAGATATTATATATAGTGGTAGGGGTAGAAAGGTTCTCATTACTGGATGGCTTCTCTAGATACAATCAGATTTGGATGAAGATCAGTATAAAACAACATTCACCATAAAATGGGGCACATTCACCTACCAGAGAATACCTCTTGGGCTATCCAATGTAGGAGCCACATTTTAGAGAGCCATAGACTATGCATTTGGTGAACTTATCAATAAATTCATTTTGATCTATTTACATGACATTATTGTGTTCTCCCATGAAAAGCATGACCACTTAGCACACCTAGAGTAGGTTTTTCAAAAGTGTAGATACTTTGGTATTTCACTCAATCCTAAGAAATCATTTTTTACATTCCATAAAGGAAAATTGCTAGGTCATGTGGCCTCAAAAGAAGGTATGGCAATATATATAAATATAATTAAGTCCATTCTTGCTCTTCCATTGCATACAAACAAGAAGGCCTTACAGTCCTTTTTGGATCAAATAACATTTGTTAGAAAATTTATTTTTGACTTTGCACAAAAAGTAAGGCCCATATCTAATTTACTCAAGAAGAATGCCAAGTTTAAATGGACTGAAGTGAGGAAATAATATTTTAAGATAATCAAGAAATCCATTGCAACAACCCCAGTGTTGGTAAACCTAGATTTTGGTAAGAATTTTATCCTTTATGCTTATGGAGTTGAAGAAAGTTATGCCTTAGTGCTCACTCGAAAATATGATCAAGGCAAGGAACATCCTATATTATTTGGGATCCATACACTCCATGACTACTAGGGCAAATATAACTTTACCAAAAAAAAAGTATTTGTTGTGATGAAGTCATTAAATAAGTTTAGGCAATACTTTGTACAAAGTAAGACCTTGGTGTATGTTGTTCATCCATATGTGAGGAGTTTTATTTTGTAGGATGAACTAGGAGATAAAAGGTTTGGGTGTATTACCAAAATACAATAATAATAATATATATATCCCACCAAGTTGGTGAGATGCAGGACCCTATGCCAAGACCTAACAAAGTCAACAATATTAGCAGAAGTGATAGCTTACCATACAACACAAGAGGATCAGGTTGAAGGAGTGCAAATAGTAGACTCTGATTGGGTTGATCAGATGATCAAATAATTTTAAACTGGAGTATGCCTCCTAATATAAATGCATCCCAAAGGATAATATACAGGTTGTAGGCTTTGAAATATGTATTACTTCTAGAAGGCCTGTACAAAAGAAACTTGGATGGAGTCCTTTTTAAATGCTTAAAGGATGATCAACAATAGAGGGTTATTGAAGAGTTTCATGGAGGACTAGCTGGAGGACATAGCTTAGGAAGAGTTATAGCTTTGAAAATCATAAGAGTTGGCTATTATTGGCCTACTATATTTGCTAAAACTTTTAGGGTTACCAGAGCCTATGACAAATGTTAACGATATGTTGGAAGGACAAGGAATGCTTCATTCGCCCTCAGGAAAATACAAGTTGAAGAACCCTTTCAACAATGGAGACTAGACTTCATAGGAGTCATAAAACCTAATTCCTTAGTAGAGCATAAATATATTCTAACTACCATATATTACCTTACCATATGGGTAGAGGCTATTCCTACAAAGAAATTAGATCAGGAAATTGTGATCAATTTTATGGAAAATTTGATTTCAAGGTTTGGGGACCTAGAAGCATTGATGAGTGACAATGGGCCAACATTTATAGTAGCCAAGTATATTGAGTTTACTAGCAATTATGGCATCAATCTTAAGAACACTTCAAATTATTACCCTCAAGGGAATGGACTTGTTGAATCTACTAACAAGAACCTATTAAGGATTTTGAGGAGATCACTTGAAGAGAATAAAATAAGTTGGCACCTGCTGCTAGACCATGCTCTGTGGGTTGACAGGATTACTATAAATAAGTCCATTGAAACTTAACATTATGCTCTGGTGTATGGCAAAGAAGCAGTGTTGCCTGTTAATCTAGAAATTTTGGCACTCAAACTGGTAAATATAGAGGAAGAGTTAGAGGAAAATCTAGTGGAGACAAGGCTAACTCACTTACTATAGTTGGAAGGCAACAGAGCTCAGGAATATGAAAATTTTCAAAAGCATTCCTTAGATATCAAGGCATGGTTTGATAGAAAGGAAATATTTAAGAAATTCTAGGTTGGAGATTCAGTTCTTAGGTGGAATATTGATAGAGCAAAACTGAACAAACATGAGAAATTTGATTCCTTTTGGGATGACCCTTTCAAAATAGTGGAGGCAAAATATTCCAATGTGTTCTATCTTGAATATCTAGAGGGGAACATACAAATTATTATAGTAAATGGTTTTCATCTCAAACTCTACTATGATTGAAATATAAGCTCATTGTAATATATGTATATACATTGTATCATGTTTCCCTTTCTTTCTGCACTTTGTATTCAGTTTTATTTAACATGTTAAAAAAGAAAAAATATTCATAAAATAGCTAAGTGTTCTAGAGGATATAGTGAGGTTCCATTCCAAAATGTAGTGGAATGTTGAGTGCCTTTAATCTATACCAAAATGCACAAAAGTATTAGTGGAATGACGTCAGTGTTATTTTTCATGCATGAAATAAGTTAAGTTTCAATGGAAGTGAAAGCATATCTAATCCATGGATTTTTGAGACTAGAGTGGAGCAAAATGATAACTTTGTTTTGGTACCACATGGAAAGAAAGGAAATATCTTGCATTAAATATTAAAATCCTATGCCCATAAGCAAACAAACAAGTTGATGTCATGAGGTGGTAGCGTAGTTTGAATTTTTGGCCAATGAAAATTTAGAATACCACCGTTGAGCCACCAAGGGAAATGAGTGGGAGTTGAGAAGCGTGCTAGTGGGTAGATTGCATAGTAGCCACATTAATGGCAGAGCATGTGCATGCACTAGAAAATAAAATAACTAAAGCACAAGCTATGTTCATTCAAAGGCATACTGTATTCATAGAGATAAAAAGAGTAAAACAGTACCCCAAAGCATTGCCGTAAATTATGGAGAAAATTCAGGTTGTTACTAGCAAAATGGCTTTTGAAGATACTCAAGAAGCTAAAACCTTGGAGAAAATGGTGGTGAATCCCTACATCGATAAAGCAGAAGTTGTGGTGGATACCGAGTTGGTCCTTATAGAGAGAACAAGGCTAAAAAATAACGTTAACGATAGATTCAATAAAAGAGCAACCTTTTTGGTTGAAGGTAGATGTGTTGTGCTCTCTTTCTTGTCTTTTTACATTTGTGATTCTATTCACCCTTGTCCAGAGTTAATAGCTGCTATAGTTCAATTTTATTATCCCATGGCCAAAGTAGTAAAAACTTCCAAAGGACTCATTTTGAAAAGAGACCTAGGACTCATTTTGAATAGGGCAGAAATAATAATGAAAACACCCTTTTAGAGTGGAATGTTTCAAAAATGGATCAACTACCTCCGTGGCTATGAGCAGATTGTGTATTTTGATCTAGATAAATAAAATAAACATCGTCTTACATAATCTATCATTAATGATATTAAGGATAAAACTAGAAATAAGGACCCTCAACCTGAGGAAGCCACTACTAAAGAAGTATAAAAGATAGAAAAATGTAATGATGCCAAAATATCATATTGGTAGAGAATGAGAATTGAAATTGGAAAACCTAAGTCCAGGTTTGGAATAAAAATTGAATATGATTTTTCTAAGAAGTATTATGAAAATATCAAAACCTGGAAGCCTAAGGACATAAAAAATATAGTGCTAACTTGTGAAAAGTCCCAGGCTGGTTTTGATTCTCTCTCTCCACCCATAGACCAGGAGGCTCCAATAGAAGAGCATGAAAATACTTTGACAACTATTGAGGTCTCGAAGACATTTTTCCCCACCACTGAATAAGTGGAAAAATTTCCTAAGGTATCACAACTTTTGAGAAAAATACAACATTTTGATAGAAGAGTTGTCAGTTCTCCAGTCATAGAAGTAGTAACTAGACCTAAATTCTTATATCTATGGGGATAGCCTCAAGATACAAACATTAATTGAAAAATGAAGGATGAAAGTTTCAGGTTCACACCCCTCACTTTCACCACTGCAACATCTGTAGAATTGTACCATATTTTTGAGCAAGTGTTGCTTGAGGAAATGACACAATAAGAGGTATCTAAAGAAGATACAAAGAGTGAGTTGGATACATTTCAATTGATCCATATAAGGGGTAAAAGAGCTCTAGAAATATAAGAGAAAGAGATTTCTAAGAAATAGAGGATTGAAAAAGGAGAGATTTATAAAGAGGTAGTTGTTTCAACTACAGAAGAATTGACACAAGAAGAGTAGCAGGATACAGAGACAGAACAAGAACACCCTACATTTTTAGGTGAAGATATGGTCTTTAATCCCTCTTTTACTTTTCTTCCTCTAGAATCCCCAAGGAATTATCCCTCCCCTTCTGGTCAAGAAAAGGTGATAAAAGTACCTTCTCTTTATCATATTTTACCACATGTTTCATCGGTCACCACTGAGGTACAAGTCATCCCTTCTACCCCAAACTCATCCTAGATTCCACTTTCATCATCTAAGGTTCCCACTTCATAATTTCCCATCATTTAATCTTCACCATTGCAATTACCACTCCCATAAATGGAGAAAATTGTTCTAAGCACCCCCACTCATCCAATTATTAGTCTTGTTTCAATTTCTATGAGTTTACTATTAGCAAACACAACAAAAGTTACCAAGTCCACTATTGTTACAGAAATTGCTATAACTAGTTCCACACCACCACTATCAACGATTGATTTTACCCTTGCATTCCTAGTATCTTCATCTCCCTTGGCTATAATTTATACAAGTCATGTAACTTTGCAAAAGGAGTAGGCATCTACACAGAAAATAAATGATTTCTGGATAGAAAAGTTATCTAATCCTTCCAGTAGGATGGCTACAAGGAGGAAGAGCATGATTTTTGATCTAGTTTCAAGGTAAAGGATATCCAGGTCCATGGTTCCCCTTGTAAGTAAGCTTGAAACTGAGATGACTATCTAGGATTATTGAGTTGAAGAAGTCACATAATACATTGAGAAGTTACTTGAAGAAGATGAGCTAATAATAGCTAGAGCCCACTTAAAGACCTATGTGAAGAATGATATATTCAAGGAAAATGTGGGAAAACTAAATAAACAGATTGAAAAGCTTTAAAATACTGTGATCAATCAAAAGAAAGTGGAAAAGGCTTTGAAAAAAGAGGTTAAGAGCTAGCAAGAAAAGTTTCAAGGAGCCAATAAGCTCAAGTATCAACTAGGAGAGCAGAAGAAGCTAAATGAAGAACATGCCAAAGAAATAAAAAAGTTTGAAACAATAAATTTATATTGAGAAAGCTAAGTCTTATGGATTTTCTAAGGCTACATTAAAGAATATTAGAAAATAATTGCTCTCTGAGGTCTAAGAGAAATGTTTAGGGCTTTAACTTATCATTGACTACCTAGATGATGCCAGTCGTTTACTCCAAAATATTTAGAAATATTTAGATCAAATCATTGGAGAGCTACAAACTATGGTGATTCTAGTAGAGCATATGTACAAGTTGATTGATAGCATACTCAGTAATTATGCTAAGCTGATTCATAACAAGGAATGGAATCTTGACAGAGTTGCTGTTAGGACTATGGTCAAGAAACACAAAGCACTTCAAAAAGCCTAGATATTATTTGATAGAGTTGGAGTTATTAAGGACATTGTGGATGTAAACAAAGAGATGATTCAACTTGGCTTCAAAGTTTTATGGATGGAGGATCATAGCTCGCTATTTGTGGAAGAGATATATAAGAGAACTGATGATGAATCTAAAAATTGACTCTCTGGAAGAGCCATTAAACCAAGAGCAAGTTGCTCAATTTATCATTGATTTTACGAGGCTGAGAGATCTCTGGATGATATGGTAAACAAATGGAATGTTGCTAACTATGAGGATATTGGATAGTTATAGTATGTTTACAAGTATATTAAAGAAACATTAAACCCCTCTGAAGCATCCTGGAATCAGGCCTTACAAACATTGAAGTTGATGGTTCAAATATTTGGTGATGATTGTAGAGGAATAAATCAAGAACAATCTTCTATAGAAGAAGAAGTTGAAGAGGAGGCCAAATAAAAGTCCCAATAATAATAACAATATGGAACCACAACAGGACTTGAAGGGGCACACAATTAAGTCATTTTTTTTTTTTTGTACATATACACAAGTTTTGTATTTTTGTTTTTGCTCTGACATTTTCAGAAATAAAAAATAAAGTCATGAAGACAGAGAGGCACAGAAAGTAGCAAATTTTGTGTGAAAACATTTTTGTAAGAAGGCCTTATAAGAAGAGTAGAATTGTATTTTGCAAGTGTAGTGAAGCAGTTTTGCAGAGTAAGGGTACAAATATTGATGTTTTCGGCATAGTCTCAATATGAATGTTTATCCTTGGAAGATTTTCACCAAGTATTCTAAGGGTAATGTTCTTATTGAAATTATTCTTAGAGATAAATGTTTTGGAGACAATGGAAAAAGAGCTATATTTATTGCAATGTCTCCATATGATTAGTTATCCTCTATGTTTTTTAAAGCATGGTATCAATGTGAACTTCTATCCTTTAATTAGACCATCAAATTTTTAGAGGGTAGTGTTCATATGGAAATTATTCTTTAAGGCATATTTTTGAAGATGAACTTTTTTTTTTACTCTTGTTGCCCAATGTATAAGACTCTGAATTCTATGGCTTTGCAAGCAAATCCATCCAAGAGGTGCCAAAATGTAGGCCTAAAATGGCCACATAGAAAAGTTTTGATAATTTTTACCTAAGGCATGAAGTTCCCATTTTGCACATGTTCCAATATATTTTGGAGCGGATACACAACAAAGGCTCTCAATATGCCCAACACTTAGTGTATTTTTGCATTGGGAGTGATTCTGCATGGTTTCTAACACTTTTGGCAGTGGACTAGCGATGCATCCCGAATCCATAAATTTTTTTGGGGAAATATGATGTCAGCATAAAAAAGTGTGGATTGGTGATCGCTTGTTATTTTTAACATGCACTAAATGGCTAAGTGTTGGAGATACAGATCTTTGGGAGTGCATAGAGTATATTTTTTCAAAATGGTGACAAGTAAGTAGAAAGCAAAGCAAAGGGATGCAAATTCGTGACAAAGGTCATTTTTGACTAAATTTCTTCTAGATTTGCAACAAGTAGTATTTTACACTAATGTCAGTGCAGAATGAAGGAAAAGCTACTTTACACTATGGTGGGTCCGTAATAGTGTTTCGAGTTAATACACTTGCTTGGGTCCGGAATGGTGTCCACAAAAGTTTTGAAGGAAATATGATGTCATCAACTTTATAGTGCAGATTTTTGAATGTTTCATCTTGCTTCATTCTCAGTGCATTTTGTGTCGAAATGACATTCCATAGAGTTGGAGGCATAAAAGGTGACTTCATTAATTTTAAAAGCGGAATGGTGCTTTTGTATTTTCCCACCAATGTGAAAGCATGAGATTTCGGAATAAAGAAAACAGTGTTCAGATGTAATAAAAATAGAACCAGATTTATACGTGAAATGACACGGATACAATCAAATTAAAAGAACAGGAGCACAACCCCTTTTATTAATAAGATTCCAGCCCGGTTACAATAAATCTCTTTAATGCAATATTCTCAGTTACACCGGATGAACGGTGATCTCTTTCCGCATGCCCACATTTGAAACGGACGGGCTGAGAGTGTTGCCGCCGCTGGTGTAAGTGAGTCTTCAGTTGCTGCTGTTCTTCCTGCGTCCAAAGAAACAATCAACTGTTAGTAGCACCTGCGTAAGAAAATAGAACTTTTGACTTTAAAATCCATGAGAAATACATGTAAAGGTTGGTCAAATACGTGAATAAAACAGCTCTATGTAACCTCGCAACTTTCACGAAAAACAGCATACATAATCGAAAACAACATATATCATGGAATCATAGACTGTTTTAATCATATTTGAAGGTAGCATGTATTCTGAAAGCATTAAAACTTGAACTGTGCTTCAATATACTTGAAAGATATATATTTTAAAACATAAACATAAGCTATTTTAAAACTCCTGTAGACAACATATATCGCTTTTAACCAAAGCATGCGAGGAAATGCGTAGGATGCCCCAAGCGGGCCGACCCGGTAAAGCTTGATCTCGGCGCCAACCCACTGGGAATGGGCCCGAAATCTCTAAAGCAAGAGTTGTCGTCGAATTGATGGATTAAGGTAATCCAATGCCGGAATTGCAAGTTCAGATGAATACAGTCGGATATTCAGTTTAACAGAGCACTTCGTTATGTTTCCGAAAAATACTTCGTAACGTCCCTATTACGTATCGAGCCGGTTTTTTATAGAGGGTTCGGCCTCTGAGAACATTAATGTTCGAAACCCTAAATTCGTAGGCGCCGCTCGAATTTGATCCTTATCGGGCCATTATGGGACATGGCTCGCACTGACAGATCGTAGTTATGAGGCGTGGCCTCGGATCGGATATTTTCGCTAACACCGCTCGTCTAATTAATGTCGGCTATAAAAATCCGTCGTTTCACAGGGCCATGGGGTCTCTTCGAGAAGGGACACGTAGAGGTGCCACGTGGCGGTCGTTCCTTGGATGGTTGAATGCATGCTTTTGACTTTGGTGACGTGTCGGCTTGAGGCCCAAAGTGTCGCGATATCGCGACGCTTTGGGCCGGCTTTCTCGGGGCCCAAAGTGTCGCGATATCGCGACGCTTTGGGCCGGCTCTGGCTCGGGGCCCAAAGTGTCGCGATATCGCGACGCTTTGGCTCGGGGCCCAAAGTGTCGCGATATCGCGACGCTTTGGGCCCGCTTAGTCGGGGCCCAAAGTGTCGCGATATCGCGACGCTTTGGGCCGGCTTTGGTTCGGGGCCCAAAGTGTCGCGATATCGCGACACTTTGGGCCGCGACACTTTGGGCCCGCTTTGGGTCGGGGCCCAAAGTGTCGCGATATCGCGACACTTCGGCCAGGGCTTGGTTTTTGACAAAAGGCTTGGCTTAAAGAAGGCTTTGAAGAAGGCTAAGAAGTTTGTTAAAGGCTCTAGAACGACCGACTTTGCTCTGCTCATTTTTCGATCTTTTAAACTGCTGTGCGAGTGGTTAAGACCACTATTTGACCTCTAAGGGCTGCCCTAAAAGCTGTGATATCAATGTGATCAATGTTTGTAATCACTTAATCGAAATGGTGCCGTTTTGGTGTCTACAGATGCCCCTTTTTGGGAAGCGCTGCGGGTGACGCAGTGCTGAGCAAAAATATACGACCAAAGCACTAATGATTAGGGTTTCTTGGTAATCTAACCAACTTTTAATGCCCCAAGTATGGAAAGGGCATGCATTCTTGAATCCTTGCTTCTGACGAGCTAAGGAATTTGATTTCAAGTGTTAACCTATTTTGGTGAGGTGTGACTTGAGCTTGGACATTGATCAGTCATGATTAGGCAAAGGGCGCAACCTTTTATCCACAGGGGAACCTTGTGTTCATGCTTCGGGAATGCCAAGTGTTTAATCAGTTTGTGATAATTGCTTGTTTGCTGCCCCAAGCAGGAGCGTGATTGTCTTTGTCAATGATTCTTTGAATGCATGTCATTGCCTTGATTGGGTGTGTGCTTGTTGATTGGTGACTAAGTGTGACTACCCCCTCAAGCGACGAATCGATGAGGGAATGACCTTCGTGAGAAAAGCGACGAGTCGCTTGACCCAAGATGACTTAGGTTAGGGTGGCTTTAGATGTTTTTCCATTTGAGCACGTGCAATTTCCCGACATTTGGACCTATTTTTGGTGGGTGTTAACCCTTTTGGTGATGCCATAATGGGGTGAAATCATCAAAAACCCGTCTTCCCGTGGAGCGGTCCAGCTATGATAGCCTTCTTAGGGAAGTAGGAGAATGAGAATTTGAGCCCCGACATCGATTTTCTATGCCAAGAGGTTGAGTGCAAGAGCACTCGTGTCCGGCAATGCTTATTGCTTCTTTTTGTGTTGCATTTTTGTGATGTTTTTGTTGTTTTGATTTTCTTTCTTTACGTATATGTCATGATTTTATGCACAATGATTGATGTTGATGGGTGCATGCTACTTGATATGGATGGATGCATATGGTATGATAATTACCAATGTTGTATGTTGATTTAGTTTGATGGATGCATGATGAATGCAAATGCATGTGATATGCAGAAATGAAATGGATGTATGGACTTGGTGAGATTTGGTTATGGCACCATAGACTGTTTTAGATCTCCATTACTTTGCTATGTACAAATGTGGTGTTTCTTCTTTTTGTATTTTTTGATGGTATTGCAAGGATGAAAAGTAGTGCAATTGGTTTAGAAATGTAGCTAAGGTTTTCCGAGACAGACAATTTTAACTCACTAGCCATGACTGTACTTTATCTTACAAGACTTTTGAACAAGGTATGAATCGGACTTGTTTTTAACCAAGTTATTTCACATCCCTGTGTGTGCAATTGAGTTCATTTATGTGGTATTTGTCAGGATACCGCCAGTTCCAGATGGGCTTTCAACCGAACCTGTACTGAGGATCACCTAATTAGCTCCACTAACTCCTTTGTTGTATGTAGTTAGATTAATCTGCGGTGTTCTCCAGGATACCATAAGCTAGCTCATCCACATGCAAATATTGATCTATACACAAGTTAATGTGATAGATATATCGTCATGCGAGAAGTTTACCGCCAATGACCGATAGGCTATCAACCAAACCGGTACTGAGGCTTGCCTCATGACCTGTCAGAATGCTGAGAGTTCCAGGGATTCAAGGTCAACTCCCTTCTTTTTTTCAATTGTATTGGGATACTTGCTCGTTATAGTGATAATAATCACTGTTTATTTTGATTTGTTTTTCTTTTCTCTTGAGCAAGGGATATGGAGTGACGATAATCACTATTCTTTGTGCTTTTTGAGATGTGCACTCGTAGGGTGTCAAATTTTGAAGTTTTGACATTTTGCAAATTTTTGACGTTTTGCAACTTTGGGATTCTTAGGGAATTGGGTAGGGAGGATGCTTGTCCTTTTGCCAACTCTCAGCATTCTTGGGGTCATTCGCACAGGGGGATGAGCAAGATAACCGTTTCGCTTATGGTAACCTGGATTACCGTGCAGGTTTCATCCTTCGTTCACACAACTCGGGAATTTTTATGTGTTTTAATTTGTGTTGGGATGTTACGTAACAAGGTGTATTGCAAGTGTAACTCTACCTTCGTAAAATCTGTTTGACTTGATACATTTCATTGCTAAAGAGCAAAATGATGACTGGATCACGAAAAACTCTTGATACATTAAGAGACCGCTAACTCTAGTGTGGTAAAATGAATGGTGTTTTTGCTATTTTTGTAAAATGGAACAAGTGTGGAACAAGATGGACTAGTAGAACCATGATAGCCTATGGTGCCGTTGGACTCGTACGACCATGAATATGCAATGTATGGATGCAATGCTTGGATGCAGCTATGTATTTTTGTATTTTTGATGGATTGATTGTGGTGAATATGAAGATGAATTGCGAGAAGAATTCTCTATTTGATGAATTTGAATATGCCTAGAAATGAGATGCAAATTTTTGTTGTTTTTGGTGATTTTTGTTGTTTTTGAATTTTCATGATTTTTGACCAAGTGATTGTGGAAATCCTTGGAGCGTTTTGGGATTGACCAAGCGATTGCAAGAATCCTTGGAGCCTTTGGGATTGACCAAGCGATTGTGATAATCCTTGGAGCATTTTGGTTTGACCAAGCGATTGCAATAATCCTTGGAGCTTTTGGGGTGACCAAGCGATTGCGATAATCCTTGGAGCATTTGGGGTTGACCAAGAGATTGACGATAATCCTTGGAGCTTTGGGATTGACCAAGCGATTGTGATAATCCTTGGAGCTTTTGGGGGTGACCAAGCGATTGTGATAATCCTTGGAGCTTTTTGGGGTGACCAAGAGATTGCGATAATCCTTGGAGCTTTTGGGGTGACCAAGAGATTTCGATAATCCTTGGAGCATTTTGGGGTGACCAAGAGATTGCGATAATCCTTGGAGCTTTTGGGGTGACCAAGAGATTGCGATAATCCTTGGAGCATTTTGGGTTGACCAAGCGATTGCAAGAATCCTTGGAGCCTTTGGGTGATTGACCAAGCGATTTTGATAATCCTTGGAGCATTTTGGTTTGACCAAGCGATTGTGATAATCCTTGGAGCTTTTGGGGTGACCAAGAGATTGCGATAATCCTTGGAGCTTTTGGGGTGACCAAGAGATTGCGATAATCCTTGGAGCTTTTGGGGTGACCAAGAGATTGTGATAATCCTTGGAGCTTTTGGGGTGACCAAGAGATTGCGATAATCCTTGGAGCTTTTGGGGTGACCAAGAGATTGCGATAATCCTTGGAGCTTTTGGGGTGACCAAGAGATTGCGATAATCCTTGGAGCTTTTGGGTTTGACCAAAGGGTTTATGGACACCTTTGGAGCATTTGGTGTAATCCACTTGCTCTTCGGGGAATAGAGGTACCCCGAGCTTGACAATCTTTGTGCACCGGATCTTGCTCAGTAGGAATTGGCACGAATGGATCGGCCTTATGCACGGATAGGAAGACAGGGTCTGCCTTCGACACTGATGGTGCTATGATATCTCTGGGTGGAAGTTGCTCGCGACCTTCCCCAAGGAGTGGGATGGACATGTGATGCTCGGTAGGTTGGGTCTATGCGCCACTCATGCCCTAGTATTATGTTTATCATTTGACATGCTTCATCGATATTTATGGGATGTCGATGCTGCCGTATGTGATTGCTGTGAGCTATCTCTCGTTTCATCCTCACCTTCGAACAATGTGTATAGCTCTTTAGAATCTGGAGATTCTGAGATATGGAGGACTGCATCATCAGGTAGTCCTACAACCAAGGGTTGATCCTCTTCGAAAAGAGCCTCATGTAAGTTGGGCCTTGGGAGCTCCAAAATCTTGGTCTCCACCAACTCTAAGTGCTCTAGCTCTTTGCATGTATCGGGAGATTTGAGCTCCTCCTCTTTGATTGGTTCGTGTTGAGAAACTGGGGACCTATGGAGGGGTAGCTGAATAGCACCCCCCATGTCTTGGTAGGGCAGTTCATCCAGCTCTTCTCTTTGCTCTGATTCCTCAGAGGCTTCTTGGTGACTTTCTAAGGGTGGCCCATAAACCTGAGTGGGTTCCCGAGGAAGGCACTCGTCATTGTTTATAGGAGTAGCCTCCTGCTCATGTCTAGGAGGCATTGGGGGTGATGCTTGATAAGGTCACAGAGACTCGTCTCGCACCTGGGGGTTGTGCTCCTCATACTGTTGTGCTCTTTGGATGCAAGGGGTTGGCACCTTCTCAGGTAGTTTATAGCGCAACTTATCCGCTTTGCGCTGCATGTATAAGTTTTCTAACTCCTGGCGACCTTGTTCAACCTACGTTATTTGAGCTTGGCGGATGACTTTTCTGGTGACTGCCGGGTCGATGTGGTCTACCCTATTTTGCTCAAGAGGTTCGGATTTGTGCCTCTCATAATGTTTTGTCTTATGTGTGTGAGGGGTTGGAGTCCTTTCCTGCATAGTGTGTTGGAACAACTCATCCTTCTGGCGCTGAAGGCGCTCTTCGTTAATATGGTACAGTTCCGCTAACGATAGTCGGTCTCGCTCACGTTGCGTGAGTTGCACCCGACGTGCGAAATGCTTGACAGGCTCTAAGATAGTTGGTCTTGTCGCCTCATGTGTAGAAGGCCTAGATGCCTCTCTGACATATCTATCTTGGTCGTAGTGATCCAAGATCTCTAGAGGCCATCTCTCTCTGATGGGGGTAGCGGCATTTATCTGAGGCACTGGCCTCAGAGTGTGACCATGATATCTAGCAGGTGCGAAGGCGTATTGCTCCCGTGATGTGTATTGTTTTTGAGGAAGGTAGGAATCTTCCTCATGCTCTCTTTCATAAGTGAGCACGATTTGGCGGACGGAGTTGGCTTGGCCTGCCTGAGGAGCCTTGTGCTCTGAATTTGTCATCGTAGTCCTGACAACTGGAGGGGTTGAAAGAGGGATAGTGTAACCATGTGGTTCCTCTCGTCGAACCCTAGGTTGACTCAGCGCTTCATCGCACGGTGACCGCTCATAACGAGCATCTAAGGTAGCTCTCCTATGGATGTACCCCTCATGGGAGGATGTGTGTTGAGTGCTATGCTCGAACAGGAGTGCTCCTAGAAGGGGTACCCCCATAGTCCTTATCTGTTAAGGTGTGGAGGGGACCGCCTTGTGTGTCAGGCCGCCAAGGTGGTATGACCAAATCCTTGGGGTTAAAGCGAGGGCGACTTGTGCCCTCCCTTTGTGCACCTTCCACAACTTTCGCCCTTGATTGGGCTTGGCTACGGGTGTACACCATTGTGTTGCTTCTCTACTATCTAAGCAGATTTTATCTCGTTTATGATGATTTGTCTTTTTGTGCACACCAAGCAGAAATGAACACACACATACACAAAACCGTGATTATCTCTTTTAAGGATTGATAGTGTGTCCTAAACTCGGTTTAGTGCATTTTGATGTTTTGTTTTGTGTTTGCAATTTTGGAAGAACGTTTAAATGCATAATGTTGGCTCATATGACTCCCATAAATGGTCGCCCCTTCAATATACCATTGTCGGACCGATATACCAACCTCTCTATATACCCGCCCTTACGTGAGGGAGACTATAGGTACGTGAGAGCAGATGGTACGTGGAACATAGGCGGTACGGAAGGGGAATCGCTCTGTTTATGACACCTACCATAGAAGACTTATCCTCGCGTGCATGGGAATCACCCCAACAACACTCGGTCAGCTTTCATCAGGATTTACGTCTAGCAACAGTCGCGATCGAGGTAATGGATGCAATATCTCAAGCCAAAGTGATAATGGAATCCACCTTTGGTCTTGCTCAAGGGTTGGGGTTTTACGACCAACGCCTTGGTTTAAAGTACCACGTGGTGTGTGGGATTCATTTTACTTTGCAAATTTGAAACAGGAAACTGAAAAAGAAATCTTTCCCTATGCCAGACAGATAATACTAACTGAAAACAGCAAGTAAAAATTGCAAAGAAATTTTCTACCTTTCTTTAAATTTTTTTTTTTTTTTTTATTTTTTTTTAAATAATTTTTTTTTTTTTGAATAATTACGCAGATAACTACATAATTAAAGAAAGCAAGAAAAATTTTTAAGAAAAATTTCTCTACCTTACTGTGATAATTAAAAGAAATTAAAATGACAGTAAATGAAATAACCCGAAACTTCGCAACAGAAAATGATATGGACGGCTAGAATCGTTACCTCCTTTCTGCCCGAAATTGCTGTTTCTGACCTCCGGCTAAAAAGAAGTACCGTTAAGCACAAGACACAACAAGTTTAATTAACTTCTGTGATTTTTAAAAATATGGGAACCGGTCCCACCGTGATCGCCACTGAAAGCATGAGATTTCGGAATAAAGAAAACAATGTTCAGATGTAATAAAAATAGAACCAGATTTATACGTGAAATGACACGGATACAATCAAATTAAAAGAACAAGAGCACAGCCCCTTTTATTAATAAGATTCCAGCCCGGTTACAATAAATCTCTTTAATGCAATATTCTCAGTTACACCGGATGAACGGTGATCTCTTTCCGCATGCCCACATTTGAAACGGACGGGCTGAGAGTGTTTCCGCCGCTAGTGTAAGTGAGTCTTCAGTTGCTGCTGTTCTTCCTGCGTCCAAAGAAACAATCAACTGTTAGTAGCACCTGCGTAAGAAAACAGAACTTTTGACTTTAAAATCCATGAGAAATACATGTAAAGGTTGGTCAAATACGTGAATAAAACAGCTCTATGTAACCTCGCAACTTTCACGAAAAACAGCATACATAATCGAAAACAACATATATCATGGAATCATAGACTGTTTTAATCATATTTGAAGGTAGCATGTATTCTGAAAGCATTAAAACTTGAACTGTGCTTCAATATACTTGAAAGATATATATTTTAAAACATAAACATAAGCTATTTTAAAACTCTTGTAGACAACATATATCGCTTTTAACCAAAGCATGCGAGGAAATGCGTAGGATGCCCCAAGCGGGCCGACCCGGTAAAGCTTGATCTCGACGCCAACCCACTGGGAATGGGCCCGAAATCTCTAAAGCAAGAGTTGTCGTCGAATTGATGGATTAAGGTAATCCAATGCCGGAATTGCAAGTTCAGATGAATACAGTCGGATATTCAGTTTAACAGCACTTCGTTATGTTTCCAGAAAAATACTTCGTAACCTCCCTTTTACGTATCGAGCTAGTTTTTTATAGAGGGTTCGGCCTCTGAGAACATTAATGTTCGAAACCCTAAATTCGTAGGCGCCGCTCGAATTTGATCCTTATCGGGCCATTATGGGACCTGGCTCGCACTGACAGATCGTAGTTATGAGGCGTGGCCTCGGATCGGATATTCTGCTAACACCGCTCGTCTAATTAATGTCCGCTGTAAAATCCGCCGTTTTACAGAGCCATGGGGTCTCTTCGAGAAGGGACACGTAGAGGTGCCACGTGGCGGTCGTTCCTTGGATGGTTGAATGCATGCTTTTGACTTTGGTGACGTGTCGGCTTGAGGCCCAAAGTGTCGCGATATCGCGACGCTTTGGGCCGGCTTTGGGTCGGGGCCCAAAGTGTCGCGATATCGCGACGCTTTGGGCCGGCTTTGGCTCGGGGCCCAAAGTGTCGCGATATCGCGACGCTTTGGGCCGGCTTTGGGTCGGGGCCCAAAGTGTCGCGATATCGCGATGCTTTGGGACCGCTTTGGGTTAGGGCCCAAAGTGTCGCGATATCGCGACACTTTGGGCCGGCTTTGGGTCGGGCCCAAAGTGTCGCGATATCGCGACACTTTGGGCCGGCTTTGGGTCGGGGCCCAAAGTGTCGCGATATCGCGACACTTTGGGTCGGGGCCCAAAGTGTCGCGATATCGCGACACTTCGGCCAGGGCTTGGTTTTTGACAAAAGGCTTGGCTTAAAGAAGGCTTTGAAGAAGGCTAAGAAGTTTGTTAAAGGCTCTAGAACGACCGACTTTGCTCTGCTCATTTTCCGATCTTTTAAACTATTGTGCGAGTGGTTAAGACCACTATTTGACCTCTAAGGGCTGCCCTAAAATCTGTGATATCAATGTGATCAATGTTTGTAATCACTTAATCGAAATGGTGCCGTTTTGGTGTCTACACAATGTTCCAAGGATATTTTAGATCAAATCGTAGCCATGCAATGGGGAAGATTAATGATCAATATTTTGTCAAATATTTTGAAGTATATAGAGGCATTTTCTCACCAGATTCAAAGCACAATTAGTTGGAGACTAGAAGCCAAAGAGTCAAAGGGTTTCAAGAAATAAAAACTAGAGATAGTTGCAGATCGATGATGATGAAGGCTTCCAATAAAGGTTAACAACATAAATTAGTATCTAACGACTTGAACTCCAATTGATTTCAAACAAACAGCAAGTTGCAGAGGCTTTGAGCTGTCGTGGTGGTCTACTTACAACAGATTTACCACAGGCCAAACTAGTAATAAAATGCTAGTTATAACTCTATGTTGAGTTGTAAATAATAATCTTTGTAATGTTTCTTTAATAATTTTTATTTCTACAAACTATAAATAGAGGTTGAACCCCTATTTTCAAGGGTCGGCTCTAGTGTGTTTTCCTACACTACTATAAATATTTCCAATATCTAATGAAAGAAGCATTACATTTATCTTCGCCTCAAATTTGTATCTTCATAATTTGATATCATAAGTTCAAATTCTTAAGATATATTTATATCAATACTTGAATTGTTAGTGTTGGGCATTGAATTGCATCAATATTTACTCAATACTACAGTTGTCTATCTTTCTACTTTCTATCTAGGCTTGCACCTGATAGCTATAGCTCAACACTCAACATTGGATGGACCAAAATAGGGGTTTCAGATCCAACCTCTAGAGTAGGTTGGTTCCTTTTCAACTTAAATAGAGTGTTGAAACAATTATGCTCACTTAGGGTTTTAGATATTAGGGTAAGAAAATATTAGGGTTATAAATTGTGAATAATAGTGGTTAGTTAGGATAACAACATTGCTGCCATAGAAAAAAACTCCCATAAACCAATTTGAATGCACACTACTTAGATCAAAATTATCCCATATTAAATGTACTTTCATTCATTCAAGAACAGTGGAGAAATATTGCAGACAACAATTTCAATATCTAAACAATGATAATCCAAATAGCAGAATTAATCAATATCTAGATCTTACTGAAATGCACTCCCTATAAACAAAGATCTAACTCAAAGGCATATTTCAATTACCCTAGCAGTTAGTAATCCATTAATCTAGCACAAACTAACCATTCAAGTATTCACAAAAATACAACTTAAAAATTTGAACCTCTGATATTGAATTATGAAGACACAAAATTTGAGGAAAAAATCAATATAATGCTTCTTTCATTAGCCCTTGGGAATATTTATAGTAGCATAGGCAAACACACTAGAGCCGATCCTTGAAAATGAGAGTTCGACCTCTATTTATAGTTTGACAAATTAAAATAATAAAGAACATTACAAAGATTAAATTTTAACAACTCAGTATAGATTTCTTGCTGGCATTATTTTACTGGTTCAACCTCTCGAAAATACACTGTATGTGGATCACCATGGCAGCTTGAAACCTCTGCAACTTACTAGTTGTTCGACTTTAACTGAAGTTTTGGTCGTTGGAGACTGCATATGCATCATTGATCTATCTTGAAAGTCTTCTACCATCATCGATCTACAACCATATATGGTTCTTGTCTTCTTGAAACCCTTGATGCTTTGGCTTCCTCCTCCAACTGACTGTACTATGAATTCCAATGAGAGATCCTTTTTATATGCTTTGTTATTTTTGGCAAAATCACAACCATAAATCTCTCCCATTGTATGGATATAATTTAATCTAAGATAAGCTTGGCATAATGGCACAAAGAGAACACAGTGCCATTCCACTTTTAAAATTGATGATATCACCTTTCATGCTTTAGAAACTGTAGAATGACAATATGGCACTAAAATTAATTGAAAGTGAAGCGAGATGAAATCTGCTTCTTATCCTTAATTTTTCTTCCTTGGTGATGAAGCATTCACAAATCCGCACAAAAAATTTTATGATGTCATATCTCCTCCAAAATTTTGTGGATTCCATTTCAAACCTAAGCAAGTGCATTGGCCTTCAAATACCATTTCGGACCCGTCGTAGTGTAAAGTGACTCTTCCTTCAATATGCACTAGCTTTATAGTAAAATGCTACTTGTCACCGTTCTAAGTGAAAGTTAGTCAAAATACCCTTTATCACAAATCTGCATCTCTAATAGTTCACTTTCCACCTTCTATCACCATTTTGGGTAAACATGTTTTTTGTGCCTCCTAAAATTGGGCTCTCCAACACTTAACCACTTCAGAAGATATCAAAAATATAAAGTAGTTCCCAATCCACACTTATTTTATGCTGACATCATCCTTATTCAAAAAAAATTTAGGATTCGGAGCTCGTCGCCAGTTTGAAACCAAGAACATAAGATATTATGTGGAATTGCTTCAAGTACGAAAATTCACTAAGTGTTGGGCAGATTTATGTCCTTTGTTGCGGATCTGCTCCAAAATACACTGCAAAGTGTGTGGAATGAGATCTTCATGCCTTACACAAAATTTTTAAATTTTTCCTAAGTATGTGGTAATTTTGGGCCTACATTCTGGTGCCTCTCAAGTGGAGTTTCTTGCAAATCCATAGAACTCAGAGTCTTATCCATTGGGCTACAGGAGTCAAAAAATGCTCATCTTCAAAAATGTTCTTAAAAGAATAATTTCCATATGAACACTATCCTATGAAAACAATTCTCTTACAGAGAATTTCACATCGAGACCAAGCTTCAAGCAACATAGAGGATAACTATTTATATGTAAACTATGCAATATACACATATTCCTCCACTGTTTCTAAAATTTATCTCTGTACCCTTAAAGCAAAAATACTTCACTGTCTTTGCAAAATATAGTTTTACTCTTCTTATAAGGCCTACTCATAAAAAACCTTCACATAAAATATGTTTCTCTCTGTGCCTCTTTAGGCTTCATGCCTTTATTGTTTATTTTTGACAATTGTCAGAGCAAAAAACAAAAATACAAAACTTGTGCATATGTACAAAAAACAAAAATGAACTAAGTGTGTGCCCCTTCCGAGCCTGTGACAGTTACATCCTGATCATCTTCTTGGTGGACCTCTTCCTTGGTCTCCTCTTCATTATCTTCTTCTTCTTCTTCTTAATTTTCTTCTTTTTGAGAAGATTGTTTTTATTTATTCCTCCATAATTATCACCAAACAATTGAATCATCAATTTCAAAGTTTGTAAAGCCTATTTCTAGGTTGTTTTAGAGGGGTTTGATTTTTATTTGAGTTGCTTGTAAATATACTATAGTTCTCCAATATCATCATAATTAGCAGCATTTCCTATGTTCACTAGATCTTCCATGAGATCTCTTAATCTGGAAAAATCAACAATAACTTGAGCAACTTGCTCTTGGTGTAGTGTCTCTTCAAGAGAATATATTCTAGATTCATCCAATAGATTTTCATCAATGCTCTTCTATATATCTTCTACAGATAACAAGTTGTGATCCTCCATCCATAAGCCTTTAAAGCCAACTTGAATCATTTATTTTTTTACATCCACAACATCCTTAATCACTCCTTCAATCTTATAAAATAATAGTTGGTATCTTTGAAGTACCCTATGCTTCTTGACCATAGTTTTGGCATAAAATATAGCGAGATTCCATTATTTATTGGGAATTATTTTAGTAGAATCATTGAAACTGCTATCAACCAACTTGTACATCTATTCTACTAGAATCACCATAGGCTACAACTCTCTAGTGATTTGATCTAAATATTTCTAAACATTATGGAGTAAGTGGCTGGCATCATCTAGGTATTCAATCATAAGCTAAAGCCCTGAACATTTCTCTCGGATATCAGAGATCAATTCTTTTCTAATCTTCTTTAATACAACTTTAGAAAAGCCAGAAGACTCAGCTTTCTCCATTTGAAGCTACTATTTCAAACTCTAAATTTCTTTTGCTTGTTCTTCATTCAGCTTATTTTGCTCTCCCAGTTGATCTTTGAGCTTATTGGCTTCTTGAAAATTTTCCTGCCAACCCTTAGCCTCCTTCTTCAAAGCCTTTTCCACTTCCTATTGATTACTCAAAGTCTTCTAAATCTTTTCAATCCATTTCTCCAGTTTACCCAACTTCTATTTGAATATATCATTCTTCACATAGAAGGTGTCTAAGTGGGCTCTAGTTATAATCAACTCATCTTCTTCAGGGATCTTATCAATATATTCTATGGCCTATTCAACTCGGTAATCATGAACAATCATCTCAGTTTTAGGCTTACTTACAAGTGGAGTCATGGATCTAGATATCCTCTGCCTGGAAACTGTATCAACATACATGCTTCTTCTTTTTACAACCATCCTACTAGAAAATTTAGAAATCTTCTCTTCCCAGAAATCATTTATTTTTTATGTGGTTTCCTAATCCTTTGGAAAAGATATATGACTGTAAAAATTGGTAGCCAGGGGAGATGAAGATACTATAAATGTAAGTGCAGACTCAAACACTGACAATGGTTATGTGGAAGTAATTACAACAGTCTCTGTAACAATAGTGGAATTTGTAACAACTACTATGGTTGCTATTGGTAAACTCATAGGAATTGAAGCAAGACTAACAATTGGATGAATGGGGGTTCTTGGAACAATTTTTCCCTTTGATGGTGGTGATTGCAATGATGAAAATGAAATGATTGAAGATGATGAAAGTGGAATTTGGGGTGACTTTTGGGAAGAAGGGATGACTTGTACTTTAGTGATGACCAATGAAACATGTGGTGGACTATGAGGGGGAGAAGGTACCTTTGTCATATTTTCTTGACCTAAAAAGGAGGGAGACTTCCTTGGGGATTCAATAGGATGAAGAGGATAAGAGGGATTAGAGACCATACCTTTGCCTATAGATGTAGGGTGTTATCATTCTACCTTTGTATCCTATTGTTGCTCCTGATGAGTCAATTCTTTTGCAGTTGAAATAGCTACCTCTTTAGTAATCCCCTCTATATCCAACCTCTATTTATTTGAAAGCACTCTTTCCCTTATTTCTAGAGTTCTTTTAGCTCTTCTGTGAATCAATTTAAAGGAAGACATATCACTCTCTAAATATTACTCATATACCTCTCCTTGTACAAATCTTGTAAGCAAGACTTGCTTAGAAATGGGATGCAATTCTATTGATGCTACAGTGGTGAAAGTAATGGGTTTGAACCTGAAACTCTCATCCTTCTTCCTCCATTCAATATCTATGTCTAGAGGTTATTACCCCTAGAGCTAAGCATTTAGGACTAGTCACTACTGCAATGATTGGAGTATTGATAGCTTTTTCCCTAGAATATTGCATTTTGATTAGAAGTTGTGCTCCCTTAGGAAACTTCTCCACTTGTTCAATGGTAGGACTAAATGTTTTCAAGACCTCAGCTATTGTCAAAGGAGTTTCATGATATTCTATTGGATCTTCTTGATTTATGGGTGGAGAGAGAGATTTAAAACCAACTTGGGACTTTCTAACTATTAATACTATGTTTTTGATGTCCTTCTACTTCTAGGCATAGATATTTTTATCATATTTCTTATAAAACTCATTATCAATCCTCATGCCAAACCTAGACTTAGGTTTTCCAATTTCAACTCTCATTTTCCACCAATCTAATGTTTTTGCTACATTCCATTGTTCTCCTTCTTCCACCCCTTCAAAAGTGTCCTCATTAGGTTGAGGGTCCTTTTTCTTTACGGTTTTCTCTTAAATGTCATGAATGGTGGCTTCTATCAAACGATGAATTTTCTTTATTTCTAGATAAAAATCCATAATCTATTCATATAAATCTAACCATGGAGGTATTTGACCCATTTTTGAAACATTCTACTCCAAAAGAGTGGTCTCTTCATTATTTCTATCTTGTTCAAAATGAGCCCTAGACCTCTTTTTAAATTTATAAGATTTATCTCCATTTAGGGATACATTACATTTGGTGAAAATTTTAGCAGGGTCGTAACTCCATATTTGGGAGATATAAAATAGACCTAATATGTCAATGTATTGGTCAATTTGGTCACTTTGCCCCTTCTTTGTGATAGTAATATCCTCCACAATGCAGTAGGTTAGCAAATATTTTCTCTTCCTTCTAGAACCATAATTCAAATCAATATACTTTGTCTACCTCAAATATTCTAAGGCAAAGAGCCTATCTATGACAAAATGGGGTAGGATTAAAGGTTTACCCATGAAACCATATAGTCTGATTACTATACCCTCAATCAAAAGATATCAATCTCCTTCTTTCGCACCCTCTGCTCTCAAAATTTTCTTATCCAAGAGTGGAAATCTATGAAACTCTCCATACATTATTTTTAAAGTAGGTCCAAGGAATTCCAAATTGAATATATAAAAAGACTCACTACTTCTCAAATGACTTGTCCAATAACAAACTGACAAGGGTTCCCCATCACTGGTTCTATCCTTAACCGTAATCCAAGGCATCTTGTCCTTAATGACAACATAAAACATCCATAATAAACTTGAGCAAATCCTAAAACTAGGAGTATCAGAGCCCCTTTTAATTCTTACCAACTATTCATGTATCATTTGGGAAAGAAATGCTAGCTAGTCAAAATAGATAACCCTATTCATTTTTTTCCTCTGCACCTTCATCATACATTTTTTTATTTGAAATACAATAGGCTGCAGCAATTTTCCATCCATGCACCATTCTATCATAATACAAACTCTCCATACATGACAACATAGAAAATATTTCGAGGTTTGCAAATTTATCAATGTGAACATGAACTTTAGGCATTTATCCTTGCTCTTTTATTATTTTTAAAGTATGATGAATCCATTTCTCTATAGCTCCATTTTCTTATAATGTTATTAATGCAGTATAAGCCCTTGATTGTTTTGCTATGTCAAATGGTTTGGGTTCTGAAGGTGGACCTACTTCTACGATGAATAATTCATGGCAAGCTCTTTGGTAATTGTGAATAGGGGAATACCTTCAGAGTTTTTTATCATCGTATTCTCAGAATCATAGAACTTGATCATAGCAAAGACTAACTTGAGATAATTATGTGTAGAATCATAGATATATAAGAACAAAAAGGATTTTATAGCTATAATACCTTGTAGTTGCATTGGTTTTCTTTTGAAATATATAAATTTAAAACTTGTTCTTAGGAGTGTCCTCCTTACTCATGTCATTATTGTGTCTACAATTCACCTGGTTTGTTGTACATGAGCCTAGAGCTTTGCTCCTATTTTATTTGCTTCCTTGAGTGCTTTCTTGGGTATCACTGGAATCCATGTTGATAGAAACAATACTATCTTCTCTTTGGTAGTCACAGTGAAAGCTTCTAAGTAATATTTCACTCTTTTCTCCTCTTAAATGGATGTTTCTAGTGCTTTTTTATTCTTTTATTTCCTAGTGTGTGCATATATTCTACCATTAATGTGGTTGTTGTGCAATATATCCATTGGCATGCTTTCCAATTCCCACTCATTCCTTTTAGCAACTTGAATATGGCATTCTGACCTCTCATTAGCCAAAATTAAAACTTGGCTACCACCTCATAGCATCTCTTCAGCTACTCTTTGGTTCAAGTATGGGATCATTATCATTGAACGTGGGCTTTTTCTTTCCTCTCCATGTGGCACGGTTGCCAAAATCATCACTTTGCTCCACCTTAGTATTGAAATCGGCAGATTGAAGATGCCTTTGACTCCATTGATACTTAAATCATTTCACACATGGATAATTACTTTGGTACCATTTTACTGAGACCTTTGTGCATTCCTAGATTGGAGATACTTTCTCTCCTTTTGACACTTGGCTCTTTTCTTCATGCTAAAAATAACACTTGCACCATTCCACTAGAAATTTAGTGCATTTTGGTGTGGATTTAGAAGCACTCACTGTTATGCTACAATTTACATGTATTTGCATGCAAAATGAAACCTCGCTGACTTATTTGTCAACACAGTAATTTTTTCAATTTTTTTTTCTCCAGATGTTAGAGAAAAAAATTGAATACAAAGTGCAGAAAGAAGGGGAAATATAACACAATCTATATACATATGTTACAATGATTTCATATTTCAAATATAGTAGAGTTTGAGATGAAAACCATTTACTGGAATTGGATGTATGTTTCTCTATGAATCTTCTATCTGGAGCACATTGGACTCCTTGGCCTCTACTATTTTGAAAGGGTCATCTAAAAAAGAATCAAACTTTTCATGCTTGTTTGGTTTTGCTCTATCAACATTCCATCTAAGAATTTCATCTCCAACCTAGAATTTTTTGAATATGGCCTTATTATCAAACCATGCCTTGATATCTGAGGAATGCTTTTGAAAATTATCATATGACTGAGCTCTATTATCTTTAAGGTGCAATAAGTGGGTCAGCCTATTTTTTACCATATTTTCCTCTAACTCTTCCTCTGTATTGACAAGCTTAAGTGCTGGAATTTCAAAATGTATTGGTAATATTACCTCTTTTCCATACACCAGTGTATAAGAGGAAGTTTTAATGGACTTATTTATAGTAATCCTATTAGCCCATAGAGATTGTTCCAACACAGATGCCAATTTATTTTATTCTCTTCAAGAGATTTCCTCAAAATGCTTAACAAGTTTTTGTTGGTAGATTCAGCAAGTCCATTACCTTGTGGATATTAATTTGAAGTATTCTTGAGAGCGATGTCGTATTTTCTAGTAAAATCAATATACTTGGCTCCTATAAAATCTAGGCCATTGTAATTGACCAAGGCTCCTATAACTCCAAAACTTGAAATCAAATTTTCCATAAAATTGATCACAACCTCTTGATCTAATTTCTTGGTAGGAATAACCTCTACCCATTTGGTAAGAAAATCTAGGGTAGTTAGGATAAAATTATGATCTATTTAGGAATGGAGGTTTATGACCCCTATGAACTCCAACCCCCATATTTGAAAGGGCTCTTCAACTTGTATTTTCCTGAGGGGGATGAATCATTCCTCGTCCTTCCAAAATATCTCGAACATTTGTCACAAGTCCTAGTAACCCTAAAAGCATCGATAAATATAGTAGGTCAATAATAGCCTGATCCGATGATTTTCAAAACTTTAATTATACCTGAGCTATGTCCTCCATCTGGTCCTTCATGGAACTCTTCCATAACCCTCTGTTGTTGGTCATTTTTTAAGCATTTGAGAAGGGCTCCATCCAATTTTCTCTTATATAGACCTTCTAGCAGTAATACACATTTCAAATCCTACAACCTGTATCTTCTCATTTGAGAAGAATTTATATTAGGAGGGAATATTCTAGTTTAGAAGTATTTGATCATTTGACCAACCCAATCAGATTTTACTATTTGTACTCCTTCAACCTGATCTTCTTCTGCTATCTATCAAGCTGTCACTTATACTAATGTTACAGCCTCTGTTAGATTTTGGCATAGGTATCTACCTCTTACCAACTTGGTGGGATGTATCTCTACATAATATTATTAGATTTTAGTAATCCATTCAGCCCTTTTATCTCCTATTTCACCCTACAGAATGAAAATTCTTACATCTGGATGAACCACATATACTAGGGTCTTGCTCTGTACCAAGTACTGCCTAAATTTCTTAAGTGACTTCATCACAATAAATGCTTGTCTTTCAATAAATTTGTACTTGAACTGGTAGTCATGGAGTGTTTGGCTCCAAAAGAATATATGATGTTCCTCACCTTGATCATCTTTTTGAGTGAGTACTAAGGCATAACTCTCTTCAGCTCCATAAGCAAAAAGAATAAAATCTTTACTAGAATCTAGGTTTACTAGTACTAGGGTTGTTTCAATGGACTATTAATTATCTCAAAAGCTTGTTTCTTGGCTTTATTCCACTTAAACTCGATATTATTCTTGAGTAACTCAGATATAGGCCTTAATTTCTATGCAAAGTCAAAAATAAATTTCCTGACAAAATTGATTTGACCTAAAAAGGATTGCAAGGCCTTCTTGTTTGTAAGCAATGGAAGAGCAAGAATGGACTTAATTCTATCTAGATCTATGGTCATACCTTATTTTGATACCACATGGCCTAGAAGTTTTCCTTCATGAACTGCAAAGAACGATTTATTAGGATTGAGTGAAATACCAAATTCTCTACACTTTTGAAAAACTTGCTCTAGGAGTGCTAAGTGATCATTCTTATTATGGGAAAACATAGTCATATCATCCAAATAGATTCGAATGACTTTTTTGATTAGTGCCCCAAATACTTAGTCCATGGATCTCTGAAAAGTGGCTCTCACATTGGACAGTCCAAAAGGTATTCTCTAGTAGGTAAATGTGCTCCACTTTGTGGTGAATGCTATTTTATACTAATCTTCATCCTTCACCCAAATCTGATTGTAACCAAAGTAGCCATCTAGTAATGAGAAACTCTCTACAATTACCACTACCTATAATATTTTATCAATCTGAGGTAGTGATATTTAAGGGATGCTTGGTTAAGATTTCTAAAATCTACTCACAAACGTATATCACCATTATTTTTTCTCATGGGTACCAATTTGTCTACCTAGGTTGAATTTTTTATTGGGTATATGATCTTAGCATTTAATAACTTTAAGAGCTCTTCTCTCATAATGGCTTTGATCCTCAGATTTACAAGCTTTGCTTTTGCCTAAAAGGCTTTGCATCAGGTTCTAGCTCAATAGTATATTGGATAACCTTCTTGTCATATACCTTGAGCTCTTCATATGACCAAGTCATGATGTCTTGGTATTTTAAGCATAAGGCTTTGATATATTCTGATTTCTTTAGTGAACATCAAACTCCAACATTGTGTTTCTTTTTAGTACTGACTTCAACTTATAATTTATTTTACTAAATTTCATGGCTCTAGTCTTTTTTCTATCCTCATTTTCAAACAAGTTATCTAGGGTGACCAATCCTCTAGGAATGTGATTTTTTTGTAGTTTAATAATGTATTTTTGATCAATATATTCTAAATTATATTCTTGGATAGTGGAAATACATGCTTCTCTTACCATAAATTCAATTATCTATTCATCACTTTCAAAAACCTACCAAAAAAATTGCTTGTTTGGTACTACAAGTCTGAAAATCATCTTGATTCCCTTGGCTTTCTTGATTCCAAAACCTATAGAAGGGTTGAAGTTAGATCCTTTTTTTGCCAATGAATTTTCCATAGTATTGTTTTCTCTCGGAACAAAATTTAAATTCAAGGCATCAAAGGATTCCATTAGATCTCATACCCTATTTCTGTAAGATTTTAGGTAATGGTGCTTACTGCTACACCTATTTCTTACCCGATGGACTATTAACTTAGAATCACTATATATGTTCAAAATATTAATGTCCATGCTTTTTTCTTGTATCGGTCCCCAATCAAAGGGGGCAGATAATTTTGCCTATAGACTAACATGGTCATGTACAAATAATGCTATAGAATAAGGGTCTCATATTCTATAGCATTATTTGTACATGACCATGTTAGTCTATAGGCAAAATTATCTGTCCCCTTTGATTGGGACTATAAAACCACACCAACTCCTGCACCATTTTTGCATTTAGCACCATCAAAGTGCATGATCCATGTTTCTTTTTCTCTAAAATATTTATTGGATATAGTAGGGATTCTCTTCTTTGATTTAGCTGAGATACTATATGTCCCCATACTAGTTCCAAACTCACTATAATCCTCTCTGAAGGGCAACTCATCCTCTATATCCAATTCATCAAAATTATAATCTTGCTCCAGTGGAGTAAGATTACATGTCTTCTTCAATATTTTCAATATGATAAGCTACTAGATTTTTAGGTGTTCTCCTCATTCTCTTTCCTTTGAAATGAATACCATACTGGAATAATCCATGTACATACATCCATCCAGTTTTATAGTAAACTCCCTTGAAAGGCATAATTCAAAGTAGGATTCTAGGTCAACCACTACTATTTCTTGTACTATTGTCATCTCAGGGGCTCTATGTAGTCTCATTAATACATATTTTATGACTCCTGCTATCTTAACAGGTGTCCCATATAATTGTAACACTCCAGGACAAGATAGGGTATACTCCATACCCATTTCTTCATAGATTGCTTTAGGCATAATTGTGGTTGATGCTCTTGAATCTATCATACAATTTTGGGCTATCCAACCTTCCATTCTTAGGGATATATAGAAAGGGGAGGCTTATTCTCCTAAATAACATGTGATATTTCTTTCTTTTTTGATGGCATACTAAGGATTGTTGTGGCCTGCTTATCTTGTGGATACTTGTTGAGGTATGCCTTAAGCAGGTCTATTTGACTAGGAATGAACAAAGTGTCATACGAGCTAGATTTTAATGGAATATTTTTCATTTCTTTGATAATATTATACTCAAACTTAGCCAGGGTAGGTCTTTCATACTTTTTTTGGCTCACCATATTTTCTTTTGTACTATTGAGTGGCTTCTATTCTTTGCCTTTTTGTAATAGAGGGGAATCTAAGCCTTTCTTGAGCCTCATATTTAGATCTCGTCCGATCTCCTTCAGTTTCCTTTTCCAATATCTTAGGAAGACTATCTGTATTCTCTTTCCATTTATCCTAAGGAATGATAAAAGTATCACTACTTTGAGGAATGGGGTTAGTTATTTTTTGACAAGGGACTTGGAATTGCCCCATTTTTGGGGGATCTACCTGCAAGGTTTTATTTTCAATCCTAGTCATAACAATAATTGGGATTTCTTCATCTAGCTCTTTTCCAACCATGATTTGATTAGGATACCATAACATGTTTACTCTCCCATTTTGATTTCTTTCTTCTTGATACATTGCTTGTTGAACATGTGTTGAGCAAGGTGTAGAAACAATATTGTCATTGTTGTCAACACAGATAGATAGATCAGTTGATGTAGTGGACAGGAGTTCAGAGGTCAGTCAGAGCATGTATAGTGAATTTTCAAGAAGACAAAAGTGGCTTAGATTCAAAGGATCAAAGAAAAAGACAAGTAAGAAAACTATCGCGATATCATGACATGTTTTCTATCGTGATTTCGCGACATATCGGAGGAGAGAGAAAATGCTGGCAAAACTGTCACGATTTCGCGACATGTTTCATTTTCGTAGTCCAAAGCGAAGAGAAAGAGGAGAGAGAAAAAGATGTCATGATTTCACGACATGTTGGATGAAAGAGAAGTGCAAGGAAGACTGTCACGATTTTGCGACATGTTTAGAAAGTGCAAGGAAGACTGTCACGATTTCGTGACATGTTTAGAAAGTGCAAGGAAGGCTGTCGTGATTTCATGACATGCTTAGAAAGTGCAAGGAAAACTGTCATGATTTCGTGACATGTTGGAAGAGAGAGAAAGCACAAGGAAAACTGTCATGATTTTGTGACATGTTGGAAGCAAAGAAGGCAAGTAAGGAAAACTGTCACGATTTCGTGACATGTTCAGAATGAAGGTGCAAGCAAAGAAAACTGTCATGATTTTGTGACATGTTCGAGGAGAAGGAGCTTGCAAAGAAAAGTGTCATGATTTCATGATAATCTACAAGAGAGGCAGTACGAACGAAAATGTGTCGCGATTTCATGACATGATCGAGAGAAAGAGCTAGCAAGAAAAAGTGTCATGATTTTGTGACATGTCTGGTTTTCGTGGCTCGAGGGAAGAAAAGCACCAAGGAGAAAAAGTGTCACGATTTCATGACATGTCTGGTTTTCACGGCCCGAAGGGAAGAAAAGTGCCAAGGAGAAAAAGTGTCACGATTTCGTGACATGTCAGGTTTTCATGACCCAAATAGGAGAGAGAGTGTACGAAAGTGAAAGGTGTCACGATTTTGCGACATGTCATGTTTTCGCTAGTGCAAGAAGATAAGAGTGCAAGGAAGCGAAAGTGTCATGATTTCGTGACATGTTTCGATTTCGTGGGCAAAAGGTAGAGAAAGGCACAAGGCAAGAAAGACACAAGGCAGCGAAAGTGTCACAATTTTGTGACATGTGTTTTCGCAGGCCAAAGACAGAAAAGGCACAAGGTAGCGAAAGTGTCGCGATTTCATGACATGTTCTATTTTCATGGGTGCAAGCCGATAAAAGGACAAAGAGGAAAAAAGTGTCGCGATATCGTGACATGTTGTGTTTTTGCTGGTTGAAGCCAAGAAGAGTAGCAAGGAGGAAAAAGTGTCACGATATCGCGACATGTTGTGTTTTCGCTAGTTGAAGCCGAGAAGAGTAGCAAGGAGGCGAAAGTGTCATGATATCGCGACATGTCATGTTTTCATGGGTAAAAGGTGAGAAGAGTACAAAGAGACAGAAATGTCATGATTTCATGACAGGTCACAACAGCACGATTACGGACAGTTAACTGAAGCAGAACGATAGTTAAAGGGGTAGTTGTAGAGGAAAAGCATGCAGTAAAAATAATAAGAGTTAACTGGAGTCAATGCGATAGTTACAGGTGTAGTTACAGATAGATATCATGCAGCTATTTTAAGAACAGTCGAAGAAGGAGAAATCGAACAGTCGCATAAATAGAATCAAAAAATGCATGCATGCACAGAAAAGAATACGAACAGTCATGACCTAGAAGACGAATAGTCATAGTAGAGGTATATGTTGCATGTAACGTGTTTAACAAAATGACCACTCTATATATACAAAAAGAGTTACATAAAGAAGGAGTTACAGTTGACAAGTGGCTGAAGTGAATATTAAAGAAACAGTTACAATTGACAAGTGGCGTATGAGGAATGAAAGAAGGCATTATAATTGGAGTTACAAAGTGAAAGCCTGTTATAAAAGGAGGTCTGCATGAAAAATCAAGTTGCCACTGAATGTGAGAAAGTGCTGCCGAAATAGGGTTAGAAGAGTGTTGTAAGAGAGTGACAAGCAGAGTCGTAAGTGTTTACTGTGTTTTGATAAAATTGTAGACCAGTCAGGGTCTTGGATAAGGTAAGGCATTCTTATGTCAATCTGATAGTTTCAAAAGTGCAGTTCAAGTTGGTGCTTGAATTAGGGGTTGGTGCTCCTTTCTGTTGGTGCAGATAGACCAGGGGTTGGTGCTCCTTCCAGTGGGTGTTGGTAAACAGATTGTAAAATTGGTGTTTTGCAAATGTTGGATTTGGATCGTAGTCCAAGCAGTCATTCTTGAGGAGCAGCCAAATTGGTGAACCTCGTTACATTATGTGTTGTGGTGTGCTCTCTTGTGATAATTGCTTTACCTAGTTTTAAGTTCTCTTTGCTTCAGCTTTAAGAGTTGTAGATTTGAATTTTAAATAGCTACATTGATTCACCCCCCCTCTCAGTGTCATTGTGAGAACATCAATTGGTATCAAAGCAAGGTTCCTGAATAAGCTTAATCAGCTAAAGTGAACTTGGAAGAAACACAATGGTAGGTGGTGAAGGATTCTCATCAAACAAATATCCTTTGTTCGACAGAACTAATTACTCATTCTAGAGACTCAGGATGCAGACATATCTATGTGCGTTGGGATACGACATTTGGGTGTCGAGAGAAAGTGGATACACAATACCAGCCACTCCTCCAACAGATACTGTCGAGAAGAAATTTTTTGAGAATAACTCCAAAGCAAAGAATGCCATAATGTGTGGGCTAGTAGATAGTGAACTGATAAGGATCATGAGCTGTAA
Organism: Wollemia nobilis; assembly: GCA_028583015.1. NCBI lineage: Eukaryota > Viridiplantae > Streptophyta > Pinopsida > Araucariales > Araucariaceae > Wollemia > Wollemia nobilis. Next base: position 776,188 of record JAQPPZ010002865.1, read on the forward strand.
AATGGCAAAAGACATGTGGGACAAACTAAAGAGCATTCATGAAGGAGACAACAAGATCAAGGAAGCCAAGCTACAAATGCATCGAGCTCAGTTCGAAGCATTAAAAATGAATGACGATAAGAACATAGATGCCTATATGCTGAGAGTCAATGGAATCATTAATGCGATCAGAGGACTCAACAAAGAAATTGAATATGTGATCATCGTGAAAAAGGTACTTAGAACTCTTCACAAAAGATTTAATTCTAAAGTTTCTGCTATAGAAGAAGCTAAAGATCTAAATAATTTTAGCATGGACGAGATGCATGGTTCTTTGAATGATTACAAAATTAGAATAGAACAAACTAAGCCCATAGATAGAGAAGCTGCATTTAAAGCACACAAAAATATAAAATATGAACAAGAATCTGAGGATGAAGAGACATCGGATGAAACAGAAGCTAACTTTGTTCGAAAACTTACAAAGGGAAAAGGAAAATATAGAGGAAAGTTACCGTTTAAGTGCTTCAATTGTGGAGGCTTCGGTCACATTACAGCTAAATGTCCAATGCATGAGAAAACCAAAAATGATTAAGGGTCACACCAAGAAAAAGGTTACTGGAAGAAGAAACCAAATTTTAGAAAGAACAACTTCAAGAAGAAAAGTTTCATATCCAATAATGTCAGCTCTTCTGAAGAAAGCTCAGGTGAGGATTCCAAGAAGAAACAGGTGAAGCTCTGTTCATGGCTTTTGAAGAAGAAAAAATAGAAGAAAAATAGGAAGGTGATAAAGACCTTAAGGATGAGGCTGAAGTATATCTGGAAGGAGAGTTGGTTGCTGCACTTAAAGAGTTGAGTACAAAAAGGAAGAAGAATAAAAAGGTCTCAAGAAATCTTGAGGATGTGAATGACATAATAAACAGTTTGAAAGTACAGACAGAAGAATTTAAGAAAATTTCTAAAGAAATTGAAGTACAATTAACCATGATAATAGATGAGTGCAGCAAACTAGAAGAAGAGATTGTTGTCTTAAGAATGCGTCTAGAAGAAAAGAATCAAAAATTGAGTTTTTATCACAAACTTGAAGGAAGTTCTGCAAAGCTTGAAAAGATTATAAATAGTCAGAGGACTACATGCATAAAGTTTGGCTTGGGCTTTGTCGAAGGAGAATCGTCAAGTGGATCAAAGGCCATAACTGTAGAACCAGTAAAGAAAGAAGATAAGATCAAGGTTGACCAAAGAAAAATGAATCAGGCAAAAGAAAGCAACAATGCCAAGCATGAGAAGATTGCTGACAATGAGGGATTCACAAAATTCACACATCAAAGGAGAAGAAAATTTGTGGCTCCTACTACAAAACGGCAAAGACCAACTCCCAGGTTCAATCATTCATTTTCTGGTTATTGTTTTAAATGCAATACTTATGGTCATAAGATTTCAAATTGCATTTATAATATAGGACAAGGAAACTTCACCAGTAGAAATGTCTTTTCACCCTTGATGGATTTTGTAGTAGAATACTATAACTGTCATAACTTTGGACACATTGCAAGAAACTATAGAAGCACATATGCAGCAAATAAATATCAAGGAAGAAGATCTCAACCAAACAGTTTAAGGCAAAATAGAAAATTCTCAGAAAAACATGCACAGGCCACTGACAAAGAAAAGTCTAAACAAGTGACAAAAACTGTAGCCAAACCAAAGTGGAAAGAAAAGGAGCAACCCAAGGAAGAAAAGGAATCCTTGATTGTACAGACAACATTCAAAGCACAGTAACAAATCTGCACCATGGATATTGGACAGTGGATGCTCCAGTCACATGACAAGAGATAAACAAAAATTTGAAAAGCTACAGAAATATGAATGGGGCTCTGTAAAGTTTGGAAATAATGATGGAGCCAAGATAGTTGGCAAAGGATTAGTCAAGATAAGTGATAGAAATATCAATTCCAAAGAATTTCTGTTTGTTATTGGTTTGAACCACAACTTACTGAGCGTAAGTCAAATCTGTGACAGAGGTCATGAAGTCATTTTTAAGAAGCAGGGCTGTGAAGTCAGAAAATATCACAGTGGGAAGCTAATAGCTAATGGATCGAGGACTTCTGGAAACCTGTATACTCTCTCAGAGACTTCATAAGGAGCATGTTTGATTGGATAGGAAGATGAAAATTGGCTGTGGCACAAGAGGCTCGGTCATATTAGCTTTGACAATCTGGTAAAAATAAGTTCAAAAATGGTAGTAAGAGATATACCCACCATTGGAAAACCATTAAATAACATATGTGCTTCATGCCAAAAAAGGAAGCAAACTAGATCCACATTTAAATCAAAGGAATACTTCACCAGCAAACCTTTAGAGCTAATACATACTGATTTATGTGGACCCATGAGAACACAAAGCATAAATGGTGACAAATACTTTATGTTGTGCATAGATGATTATTCCAGGATGACATGGGTACTATTTTTAAAGCTTAAATCAGATGCCTTTGAAATGTTCAAGACTTTCAAAAAACTAGTTGATAATCAAACAGAAAAAAGAATTAAATGCTTAAGATCAGATAGGGGAGGAGATTTTATCTCAGAGGAGTTTGTAGAGTACTGTCAAAAATATGGGATCAGAAGACAGTTTTCAGCAGCAAGGACACCTCAGCAGAATGGTGTTGTTGAAAGAAAGAACAGGACAGTGCAGAAAATGGCACAGACAATGTTGACAGAGAAAAAAATAGTAGACAGATTCTGGAAAGAGGCAGTTCATACTATAGTTTACATCCAAAACAGGTGCATGTTGAGGACACATGAAAGAAAAACTCCTTATGAGCTATGGTTTGGAAAAAAGGCAACAACAAGATACTTCAAAGTCTTTCGCAGCAAGTGCTACATCAAAAGAACTGAAGATAATCTTGGTAAGTTTGAAGATAGAGCTGATGAAGGAATTTTTCTTGGCTATTCCACAAAAAGCAAAGCCTACACATGCTATAACAAAAGGCTAAATAAAATTGTGGAGAGTGTCGATGTTAAGGTTGATAAAGGTAGGGAACAAGAAATTAGCCATGAAGAAAAATATCCTATTTATGAAGAAGTTATTGAAGGAGATGAAGAAAAGGAAATAGAATAGAATAAGGAGATTGACTCAAAAATAGAAGAAAACAAGAAATTTAAAATAGGCAGCTGGCAAAAAAATCATCCTAGAGAGAAAATTATTGGGGACCCCATAGTTGGTATTTAGAAAAGAAAAGCAGTAGTACGGAACTACTCTCTATTATCCAACATTGAGCCCAAAAATGTTGCCGAAGCAAGCATAGATGAAAGTTGGATGAAGGAAATTAATGAAGAACTAGATCAGATTGAGAAAAACAAAACCTAGGAGTTAGTACCAAGACCAGCAAATAAAAATATAATTGGTACTAAATAGATATTTTGAAACAAATTGAATGAATATGGATAGGTTGTAAGGAATAAAGCAAGACTGGTCTGAAAGGCTATGCACAGGTTGAAGGTATTGATTTTGAAGAAACCTTTGCACCAGTAGCTAGACTAGAGGCAATCACAATGTTTCTAGCTTTAGCAGTTCATAAAAATTTCAAAGTATATCAAATGGACGTGAAATCAACATTTTTGAATGGAAAACTGGAAGAAGAGGTTTACATTGAGCATCCAGATGGTTTCCAACTAGGTGATAATCCCAACTTTGTTTGCAAGTTGAAGAAAGCTTTGTATGGCTTGAAACAGGCACCCAGAGCATGGTATGCAAGGCTGGATAACTATCTTGTTCAACAGGGGTTCAAGAAAGGTTTGGTGGACAGCAATCTATATGTCAAAATAGAGAATGGCCATCTTATTTTCCTTGTTGTTTATGTAGATGATATCATTTTTTGTAGCAGTAATGATAAGTCTTGTAGAGACATAGCAAATAAAATGAAGAAAGAATTTGAGATGTCTATGATTGGTGAAATTTTTTATTTCCTCGGACTGCAAGTTAATCAAAGTGAAAAGGGCATTTTTATCTCTCAAGTTAAATATGTGAAGAAAATGCTGAGAAAATTCACAATGGAGGATTGTAAACCTGTTAGCACTCCCATGACAACAGGTTGCAAGTTGAGCAAGGATGAAAAATCTCTAGATGTTGATCAAACCATGTATAGGTCTATGATTGGAAGTCTGTTGTATTTGACAACTACCAGACCAGATATCTTACAGGCAATATGCATGGTAGCAATATTTCAAGCTAGTCCCAAAGAGACTCATGTGACAACTATGAAGAGGATTTTTAGGTACCTCAAGGGTACTATGGAGTATGGGTTATGGTATCCAAAAGGTAAGGACTTCACTCTCATTGCATATTCTGATGCAGATTGGGCAAGATGTATAGATGACAGAAAGAGTACCAGTGGAGAAGCATTTTATCTTGGAGATAGGTTGGTAGCATGGCACAACAAGAAACAAGAATCAGTCTCTCTATCCACAGCAGAGGCAGAATACATTGCAACAACAACATGTTGTACGCAGATTTTATGGATGAGACAAACCTTGAAAGATCTTGGTATTAACTTCAAAGAGCCAATTTCAATTAAATGTGATAATACCAGTGCTATTAACATCTCAAAGAATTTGGTTATGCATTCTTGCAACAAACATATTGCTATTCGGTATCACTTTTTGAAGGATAAAGTTGTAGAAGGTGAGGTCAAATTGGATTTTGTTCCAACTACAGAGCAAGTAGCAGATATATTCACAAAACCATTGCCCAAGGAAGTTTTTGAGTACCTTCGGAGTAAGTTGGGAGTGGTCACGTTTCCCAAGAACTGACTATCAATTGGGATCACATTCTCAGGGGGAGCATTTATGCCTATGTTTATAGTTTTGCTTATATTCATGATTTTTACTAACTATAACAATATTTGCCTGAGAATGGTGTGCATAGACTCAGGGGGAGTCTGTAGTAGCCCTTTGGTATTATTGTCAAAGGGGGAGAAGAATTACAAGAAATTGCACATGTGTTGCCAACAATTCCAAAGGGGGAGATTGTTGAGCAAGGTGCAGAAACAATATTGTCATTGTTGTCAACATAGACAGATAGATCAGTTGATGCAGTGGATAGGAGTTCAGAAGTCAGTCAGAGCATGTACAGTGAATTTACAAGAAGACAGAAGTGGCTCAGATTCAAAGGATCAAAGAAAAAGACAAGTAAGAAAACTATCGCGATATCGCGACATGTTTTCTGTCATGATTTCGTGACATATCGAAGGAGAGAGAAAATGCTGGAAAAAATGTCATGATTTCACAACATGTTTCATTTTTGTAGTCCAAAGCGAAGAGAAAGAGGAGAGAGAAAAATATGTCACGATTTCATGACATGTTGGATGAAAGAGAAGTGCAAGGAATACTGTCACGATTTCATGACATGTTTAGAAAGTGCAAGGAAGACTGTCGTGATTTCGTGACATGTTTAGAAAGTGCAAGGAAGACTGTCATGATTTCACGACATGTTTAGAAAGTGCAAGGAAAACTGTCATGATTTCACGACATGTTGGAAGAGAGAGAAAGTGCAAGGAAAACTGTCATGATTTCGTGACATGTTGGAAGCAAAGAAGGCAAGTAAGGAAAACTGTCGCAATTTTGTGACATGTTTGGAATGAAGGTGCAAGCAAAGAAAACTGTTGCGATTTTGTGACATGTTCGGGGAGAAGGAGCTTGCAAAGAAAAGTGTCACGATTTTGTGAAAATCTACAAGAGAGGCAGTACGGACGAAAATATGTCACGATTTTGTGACATGATCGAGAGAAAAAGCTAGCAAGAAAAAGTGTCATGATTTCGCGACATGTCTGGTTTTCGTGGCCCGAAGGGAAGAAAAGAACCAAGGAGAAAAAGTGTCACGATTTTGTGAAATGTCTGGTTTTTGCGGCCCGAAGGGAAGAAAAGCGCCAAGAAGAAAAAGTTTCATGATTTCGTGACATGTCAGGTTTTTGGACCCAAAGAGGAGAGAGAATGTACGGAAACGAAAGGTGTCACGATTTCGTGACATGCCATGTTTTTGCTATTGCAAGTAGAGAAGAGTGCAAGGAAGCAAAAGTGTCGCAATTTTGTGACATGTTTCGATTTCATGGGTGAAAGGCAGAGAAAGGCACAAGGCAGCGAAAGTGTCACGATTTCGCTACATGTTCAGTTTTTGCGGGCGAAAGGCAAAGAAAGACACAAGGCAACGAAAGTGTCACGATTTCATGACATGTGTTTTTGCGGGCCAAAGACAGAAAAGGCACAAGGAAGTGAAAGTGTCACTTTTTTGTGACATGTTCTATTTTCGTGAGTGCAAGCCGAGAAAAGGACAGAGGCAAAAAGTGTCATGATATCGCAACATGTTATGTTTTTGCTGGTTGAAGCCAAGAAGAGTAGCAAGGAGGCGAAAGTGTTGCGATATCGTGACATGTTGTGTTTTCGCTGGTTGAAGCCAAGAAGAGTAGCAAGGAGGCGAAAGTGTCACGATATCATGACATGTCATGTTTTCATGGGTAAAAGGCGAGAAGAGTACAAAGAGATAGAAATGTCACGATTTCACGATAGGTCACAATGGCACGATTACGGACAGTTAATTAAAGCAGAATGATAGTTAAAGGGGCAGTTGTAGAGGAAGAGCATGCAGTCATAATAAGAAGAGTTAACTGGAGTCAATGCGACAATTACAAGTGCAGTTACAGATAGATATCATGCAGCTATTTTAAGAACTGTTGAAGAAGGAGAAATCGAACAGTCGCATAAATAGAATCAAAAAATGCATGCATGCACAGAAAATAATACGAACAGTCATGACCTAGAATATGAACAGTCATAGTAGAGGTATATGTTGCATGTAACATGTTTAACAAAATGCCCACTCTATATATACAAAAAGAGTTACATAAAGGAGTTACAGTTGACAAGTGGCTAAAGTGAATATTAAAGAAACAGTTACAATTGACAAGTGGCGTATGAGGAATGAAAGAAGGTGTTATAACTAGAGTTACAAAGTGAAATCCTGTTATAAAAGGAGGTCTACGTGAAAAATCAAGTTGCCGCTGATTGTGAGAAAGTTTTGTCGAAAGAGGGTTAGAAGAGTGCTGTAAGAGAGAGACAAGTAGAGCCGTAAGTGTTTACTGTGTTTTGATAAAATTGTAGACCAGTCAGGGTCTTGGATAAGGGAAGGCATTCTTATGTCAATCTGATAGTTTCAAAAATGTAGTTCAAGTTGGTGCTTGAATTAGGGGTTGGTGCTCCTTCCAGTGGGTGCTGGTAAATAGATTGTAAAATTGGTGTTTTGCAAAGGCTAGATTTGGACCGTAGTCCAAGTAGTCATTCTTGAGGAGTATCCAAATTGCTAAACCTCGTTACATTGTGTGTTGTGGTGTGCTCTCTTGTGATAATTACTTTACCTGCTTTTAAGTTCTCTTTGCTTTAGCTTTAAGAGTTGTAGATTTGAATTTTAAATAGCTACACTGATTCACCCCCCCTCTCAATGTCATTGTGAGAACATCAACATGGTGTTGGTACATAATACAAGGTTGTGATTCATGAGGATCATTACTGTAGACACCAAAATCTAGCCACTTGTAAGTCATCTATACCTTACTGTCAGCCACGTGTCAGTCATCCATCCTTCCCGCCATTATTTGGCCCAAATCCACACTTTCCCACCATTATTTGGCCCAATTTCACTTTTCCCGCCATTTTTCATCCCCAAATTTATTTAAATTAATATTTATATATATTTTTTAATATTTTAATATATTTTAATATATATATATAAATAAAGTTTAAGTGATTTAATCTGAGCCGTCCATCCTTCATTTAATCTCATCCGTCCATCCATCTTAATAAGTTTCACAACCTAGATTTATTCTCTACCCTTGGATCCACTTTAATCTTAGCCACACGTTCAAAGTGTCGTTAAAACCCTAAAGTGTGCCCTAAGAGTAGATTATAAATTGAGTCACCTTGATGGCTCAAACCCTATCTATCTCTTCGGCTAAACCTACCTATCTTTCCAATCTAAGTCTAGAGTTGGCTATTGCTGTTAATCCTGAGTCTTCTGAGTCTTCTACGACCCTAAGTCTGAACTAAACCCTTTCGTCGCATCCATCGCCACCGCCTGGTCTCGCCGCATTAACAGGAAAAGGTATAGATTCGTCTAAAGCAAGTAATCTTTCTTTATGTATTAATATGCTGTTGAATTCTGCATTTCGTTTATTTTTATTTCATAAATCTAGGGTTTTAGACTGTTTCTGAGGGCTCACACAAGTGGAGCCCTCTTATTAGTTTCTAACTCTTTGATAATTTTAATGTGTGCAGGATTCTAGTGGTAGATCTGATTTGTTGATAGCAGCTGCTTAAGATGGAGTGGTCCAAGCCAAAGGATACAACGAAGCCCACTCATTCTGTTGAGGTTAAGGATACATTCTTTGGAGACGCCACCACATTGTTCTAGCTAGGGTTTCGGAGAACCCTAGCACAAATTGTAACTTTGTATCACGAAAAGGGTTACAGGCCTTGTTGTACTTAAAAGGAGTTTCTAAACTCCATTGATTAATAAAAATCATTCATTTTGTACAACTGTTCTGCATTCCTTTATTGTGATTTCTTTATTTTTGTTTGGCGTTGTATCTTTATTTCTTTATTTATTTTGATGTATTGGAAAAAGTTTTTGATAGAATTCTAGAGCATAAAGTAAGGTTGAACCCTAAGAAATGTGTCTTTGGTGTTACCTCAGGCAAACTCCTAGGTTTTATTATCTCTAAACAAGGTATTGAGGTGGACCCAAACAAGGTCAAAGCCATTATGGAAATGTGTCCCCCAACTAATTTGAAGGAGTTGCGTAGTTTACAAGGAAATATTAATTCAATCCGTCGCTTTATTGCACAACTTTCTAAAAAATGTAGGCCATTTTGCCACCTACTACAAAAGGGGGTACAATTTTCATGGATAGATGAGTGTCAGAAAGCCTTTGATGACATCAAGCGAGACTTAGCGTCTCCGCCGACCTTAGCTCCGCCTCGTCCGGGGGTCCCTTTCAATATTTATATCTCAAAGAACGGAATTTGCCTTAGGGACAATGCTTGCACAAAAGAATGAACAAAATCGTGAGCAAGCTATCTATTATATTAGTCGAACATTGGTAAGCTATGAAACCCGATATGCTTATGTGGAAAAGTTGTGCTTAGCAATGGTTTTTTCCACTAAGAAACTTCGTCATTATATGCTTAGCCATACAACATATGTCATAGCTAGAGAAAACCCTCTGCGTTATATGATGTCTCACACTTATAATAACACTCGTACCGCTAAATGGATAATGTTGCTTGCTGAATTTGATCTTGAATTCATTAGCCAAAAATCTATTAAAGGTCAAGTTATAGCCGATCAACTTACGGAAGCTCCACTACCTAGTGATCATCCTTTGATTATTGAGCTCCCAGATGATTCGGTATTTGCTATCACTAAACAAGAAGAGGACATCATTCCGGAGGAAGATGTTGACATCACGCTATTCTTTGATGGATCTAAGTGCGCGAAAGGTCAAGGTGCTGGAGTTGTGTTTCATACACCTCAAGGGATTCCCATCCCTTTATCATTCAGACTAGACTTCCAATGCACCAATAATACAACAGAGTATGAAGCCTTAATTTTAGGTCTTCAATCAGCCATAGCTATGAGCATTAAGCGTATTTGGATATTTTGGGATTCTCAACTCGTGGTTAAACAAATTACAGGAGAATACCAAGCCAAAGAACCTACCATTAAGCTTTATCATGATGTAGCAATGAAGTTGCTCTCTAAGTTTGATTGGTATGAGATCACTAGTTTGCCTCGTTCGACTAATATATTTGCAGATGCCATGGCCTCTCTTGGATCATTAATTCCAAAGGACTCCCTTGGAGAGGTACAACCCCTAATCATTTCCACAATCTCTAAGTCTACAATTTTCTGTGCTGAGTCTAAGGATGAAAAATATGTTTGCTTTATCCATTTGGATCCATATGAGCCTTGGTCTAGTGAGATAGTAGCCTTCCTCAAGTTTGGAACACTCCCATCTGATTTTTCTCGAACTGCCCGCCGCTGCTTTAAGAAAAATGCAGCTCGTTTTGTTCTTTTGGGGGATGTGTTGTATAAACGTAGATATGATGGAGTACTCCTCTCATTGTCTAGAAGTAGGTGAAACACATAGAGCTATTGCTGAAGCCCATGATGGTACTTGTGGTGGTCATTTTAGTGGAATGGCCATTGCGAAGCGTATTTTACGTATGGGGTATTATTGGCCCACTATGGAACAAGATTGTTGCAAATATGTTAAACAATGTAAAAAGTGTTAAGAACACGCTAATTTAACCCATATACCATCACAAGTTTTACAGCCCATCCAAAGCCTTTGGCCCTTATCACAATGGGGTCTCGATTTAATTGGCAAGATTTCACCTGCCTCTTCGAGACAACATACTTTCATCATTACAGCCCATCGAATACTTCACAAAGTGGGTTGAAGCTATTCCTCTAACCAAGATCTGACAGGTCCTAGAATTGTGGATTTTATACTTCACCATATCATTTGTCGTTTTGGTATTCCCTCTAAAATCATTTCTGATAACGAAAAGTCTTTTAAGAATAAGGATGTTTGAGCTCTTTGTGAAAAGTATAATATCCAACATAGTTTCTCAACTCCTTACTACCCACAAGCCAATGGACAAGCTGAAGCTTCCAATAAGACCATAATTGCTATTCTTAAGAAAATTGTTAAAGAAAATCATAAATATTGGCATACACAAATCCCATTGGCATTATGGGCTTACAGAACAAGCATCAGAACTCCCATTGGGGCAACGCCATTTTCTTTGGTCTATGGAGCTAAAGCAATCATGCCTCTTGAGCTCGAGATCCCTTCCTTGCGAATTTCTTTGTAGGAATTTATCGATGATGATACTACTAGACAAGCACGTCTTGATCAACTCACACTCATAGATGAAAAACGAATCAATGCTTTAGAGAATTTGCGAGTTTATCAAGACCGATTGAAACGTGCTTACAATGCCAAAGTTCATCTAAGAGAATTTCAAGTAGGGGATCTTGTCCTTAAAGAGAATCAACAAAACACCAATGCATTGCCGCATCTTCGAGATAAATTCACGGCTAATTGGTTAGGTCCATATATGGTCACTGAAAGAGTGGGTAATGGAACTTATAGACTTGCCAGTTTAGAGGGAGAGGAAGAACTCGAACCACTTAATGTTATACACTTGAGGGCATTCTACGCATAGTTTGAATTTTATATGTACATATATACATGGCTTGTACAACAAAAAAACAAAATATATATATATATATAAAATAAAAAGAATTTGCATTTCATTGCTAGTTGCATACATCTCATTCAAAAACATTGCATTTCATGTGCATACATCTCATTCAAAACCATAACATTTCATTTTCAGCCATAGTTGCATATCATGTTAGAGACCATTCTATCTTTTGGATATAAAATTTGGTCAAGCAAAAGTCATGTTGCCTTAATCAGGGGCACCTTCATAAAATCCATCAAACCAAATTGTCATTCGTACACCCATTTTCCATTTGCACATATTTACATTGCCAAAATTTTTTCAGTCACTCAGCCATTCCTAGTGTTTTAAGCAAACTTCGAAATGCATGTCAAAGTTCTCTAGGGCCATATCACAAATTACACTAAATAATATCTTGAGTATTGGGAAATGATTTCAAAAGCGCTCTTGAACCTATCACATTTTCACATCTTAAAAACATCTTGTGTCAAAGAGAGATAACACCATCCTTGGGTTGTGCCTTGAAGTGAAAAGGGTAATCCTCGTTTGTCCTATCATGCAAACATAGTCCATAAAACAGTGGTTCTTACCACTATCACAAGCAATCACAAAATATAAATATAAACATAATAGTAAGGATAGGGTAAAATTCTCATCATACTTCGGTTGAGAATCCGATTCCCCAAAGCTCTAAGGAAATGAACATTTTTCACACACCACTGATCCCAAATAAGTTGTAAGGATCATACTACTTGTCCAGTCATACGGATAGGTAGTCATCCCCAAGGCTTACAAAGGTCAAAAACAACATGGACTATGGAGTTAACCTTCACCGGGGCTATAGACGTTTGACTAGCAGTGGAGTATACTCATTGCGTGGCGACATGTCTCTCCTCAAAAAGAGACCTTTGAATGCTCATACGGACAAACTAGCTTCGGGGTCTTCTCCATAATAGGGTTACCTAATTTATGCAAGATGAGGTTAATGAACACACTTGCACACACACAGGTTTTTGATTGCCTAGAGTCACTACCATGCTTCTGATTTGGTTAATGAACTCGCATGCACACACATTTGGTCCTAGTTGAATTAGGCAGTGTTAGTAAGTTTGTTTGATACCACTAGCATGTTTGAGTCTTTGTAAAATAGTCTTCCATATCAACCTCCATATCTTCCTCCATATCTTCCTCCATATCTTCTTCCATATTCATGTCATTCCATACGTCATCCATTCACAAGCCACCAAGTTCGGTGCCCCTGAGTTGGCTAAATCTAACTATCTAAAAATATGAGTGCTTCTTAGTGCATATTTCATTTACTTAGTCTTGCATTAATCATCCATAGATTTGCATGTTATATACTTAGTCTCACATTAATCATCTATAAGTTTGCATTCCATTCCATCACATATGCATCAAAAACATTAAAACATATAAAAACATGCATCACAAAAACATAGGCATTCACACAAAAGAGAGTAAAACACCAAATAAATAAAATCCATGTATATATATATGTATAAAGGTCAAACTGTACAATGAATGCCAAAAGGCTACAATATACAATAGAGCACCAAGGCTCATAAAGAGTGCATCTAAGCACTAAGCTAACCATCAAAAGAGGACTCTTGAGACCTAGTAGGAGCCCTAGACCTAGTGGTGTGCCTAGACTCACTACGCCTAGAGACAGAGGAGGATGGAGGATCAGGCAACACAATGTGATGCCTAAACAATGTGTCCTCTAGAGCCTCAATGTAACGAGTCCTAGACCTAAGCCTAGCTATGTCTATCCCATGTTGTCGCTCTCGCTTTGCTAGCTCTGCCTAGAGTCTCGTCACCCTATCATCCTGGGGCACCCTGGTCGCTCCATCCAAGTCCGTCTGCAGCTAGGCCATCCTCTCCTCCTGAGAAGCTAACAGGGCATCCCACTCCACCGCCTGCTACTCCAGCCGAGCTATCCTCTTGTCTTGGGCATCTAGCATAGCATCGCGCTCTGCTATCTGCTACTGCAGTTGCGCCAGCTCATTCTCATGCTCGCTATGGGGTACCTCCCTAGCCTCTCCTGCGGCCTCTCCTAGGCCCTCTTCGCCATCTTCCTCGTCATCTCCACTCCTCGAATCCTACCGCTCCATCTTCCCATTTTTCCTTCGACTATCATATCGAAGGCGGGGACCCTCCCTATGCTTGGGAACCTCCGCGGTTCCCTCACCCTCTCCAGCCCCAGCCTCGGGCTCTCCGACTCTACCAACCACCAATGGTGGCTCCCACCTTGGCTCTACGGCCATCCATGCTGCATACTCAGCTGTCACCCCAACGTCGTCCATGTCGAGGATCTCCATATCCTCATTGTCCTCTATCGCCTCCATCCATGACTCGGCACATGGCAAATCCCCCTCTGATCTGTGCCTCCGGTAGTGCACTGGCTCACCGGGGACATCCTGCTTCAATCCGACCTGGCGGAGTACTCGAGACATCTGTATATACTCTACCTCACCGTGGCTCTGCCCCACTACCCATCTAGCCTGTCACACCCATCTCAGGTGCTCTCCATCCCCGATCCACCTCACCTCCCACCAGGGCCTCCAAATGACTTGGACATCTGTCAAGTCTGCCCATAGTCTCCTATACCATTGCCCCGATCTCACGGGGCGGCTCGACTGTCTCTCCTTCACCACTGGCCATCTCCTACCATAAGCCTAGCTCACATCCCAGTGAGCCCATGGCAACCCCTCCGATTGAGCCACTCTGAAGCACTCCCAGCCCCAGCACTGGAGCACCACACTACAACCCAGGCCCTTTCGGCCCCATCTTCGAACCTCATACAACTCTTGGTACACCTACGCCAATAAAGCGGGCACCCAGGCATACACTACCCTATTAGTGAGCATCTCGCTCACTACACCCATCAGGTTCCATGGGAACCTACACCCGATGCTGTTCGGGGCCATAATGTTGGCCAACATGAACATCGTCAGAGCCTCCACCGCTCCCAACTCCTTGGCCGTATACATGGCCAAGTATGGGATCCCCCCACTCTTCGTTCGGTTCTCCCTCCAGTCATCCCAAAACACCTTGGCCATCTCCGTGGCCCTATCTCATCCAACCTCCACCCGTGCCCCCTCCACGAGCACCTTGAGGATGTGGTATACATCCTCAAGTGTCACCGTCATCTCTCTAGTCGGGAGCTGGAACGTCCAACGATCTGGATCCCACCTCTCGGCCAAAGCTGAGAGGTACCCCTCATCCACCCGAACTACCTCCAACTAGGCTGCCTCCGCTAGCCCCACTACATCCAATATCTCCCAGTCCGCCTAGGACAATGACCTCCTCATCCCCGGAATGATAGGGTAGAATCGGTGTCGTGCCTCTAACACCCTAAGCTGCAAAACAACAAAACAAAAATTTGTTACAAATTTTTTTGAAAAAAAAAAAAAACACATAATAAGTACTTGCTTAAATGAACAAATACCTCAGCTGGCTGCACTGGTGCATCCGCTCCCATCTCTGCCATAGCTCCTGCATGCTTCACTCTCCCACACAACCTTTCACTCCACTTCACTCCACTCCCTCAGATGCACTTCTCTCAAGCTCGAACGCACAAATCTCGCTGAAACTGTTTAAATAGCTGATTTTGGTGCCCTGAAACGTAGTTGGGCATTTCATGGCGGATTTAGATGTAGTCCTGCATCTGCAGAGTGCCTAATCATCGGCGGGCGTCTCTGCCAACCATAAACGTAGACCGACGTTTGGTGTCAGTATTGAATAAAGGAACAAAACCTAAAAAATTGAATCTTACCTCCTCCAAATTTCATCAAATTGCATTCATCCATTCTTATTATCATAATAAAACATTTTGTGAAGGTTACAATAGTTTTGGACACAAATTTTGTCATTTCGCTTAAAAAGCGCATCATTCATCATTGTTTTACAAATTGGGTTAAAAATATTCAAAACCTTCACAAAATTAACCACATTCATCAATTCTTCTGATCTATCGTCAATTTCATTCTTCTTTCATCATGCATATTTTTGCCAAATCAAATTAAAGTAAACCTCGTATCTAGTGGTATATTCTATCACCTTGGCGATTGCAGCGATTTGAATCCATGCAATTCGGTAAGAGGATTAGACCACCATAAGGACGCTTACCATTTATCATCATCAATTATTTCACTGTTTGAAAATTGGAAATCAATTTTGGGTATTCTACTTTTCAAGTGACCTCATACCAAGATTAATTTGCTTAACAGTTGTCATTGATGGCCTAGTTCATGGGGCCATAAACATGGACAATCTTTCATATCGTCATTATTTTAAGTCTTGCTAGAGATTGTGACTACCTAGGTTGATTGGTTTCGACCCAAGGAATTATCCATACAGTCACTAGGAGCATCTTTGAGTTCTGGACTCTTTCATGCATCTTTCATCTCTGCATATCAATGGCGCCAACAAGGCAATTTCATCAATAGTATGGATTCACACACAGGAGTTGGGGCATCCGTTATCAATTTCTAATTTTCCTATAGTGGAATTCATCTTACATGATCATGGAATTTATAGTTTGGCAAAAATCCCTTTATAACCGTTGGGGCAGAAAATGGTCCATCTTTCACATCACTCATATCGTCTTCAATCATATTATTTTTTGGTTTGTACACCAACCCCTTTTTTGTTGGGACATAAATAGATGGTTCATACACCAACCCCTTTTTTCACCGTTGGGGCAAAAACGGTTCATTTTCTTTCGAATTTCTTCCAATTGGCTTGTGAGAACCATTCTCGCTCGCCAATTGAGGGGGTAAGCTGAAATTTTTTTAAATATTCTTTTATTATTTGGTCTTCAAAGTTGTGCTTTAGTCTTGAGAGAGAGTTGTGTTTGATCCAGCTTTTCAGGTGTCTTAATTTTTTGTGCTACATTGTGTCTTCACACAAAGCAACTCAAAAAGGGGCATCTGTAGACACCAAAATCCAGCCACTTGTAAGTCATCTATACCTTCATGTCAGCCACGTGTCAGTCATCCATCCTTCTCACCATTATTTAGCCCAAATCCACACTTTCCCACCATTATTTGGCCCAATTTCACTTTTCCCGCCATTTTTCATCCCCAAATTTATTTAAATTAATATTTATATATATATTTTAATATTTCAATATATATATATAAATAAAGTTTAAGTGATTTAATCTGAGCCGTCCATCCTTCATTTAATCTCATCCGTCCATCCATCTTAATCCGTTTCACAACCTAGATTTATTCTCTACCCTTGGATCCACTTTAATCTTAGCCACACATTCAAAGTGTCGTTAAAACCCTAAAGTGTGACCTAAGAGTAGTTTATAAATTGAGTCACCTTGATGGCTCAAACCCTATCTATCTCTTCGGCTAAACCTACCTATCTTTCCAATCTAAGTCTGGAGTTGGCTATTGTTGTTAATCCTGAGTCTTCTGAGTCTTCTACGGCCCTAAGTCTGAACTAAACCCTTTCGTCGCATCCATCGCCGTCGCCTGGTCTCGTCACGTTAACAAGAAAAGGTATAGATTTGTCTAAAGCAAGTAATATTTCTTTATGTATTAATCTGCTGTTGAATTCTGCATTCTATTTATTTTTATTTCATAAATCTAGGGTTTTAGACTTTTTCTGAGGGCTCACACAGTGGAGCCCTCTTATTAGTTTCTAAATCTTTGATAATTTTAATGTGTGTAGGATTCTAGTGGTAGATCTGATTTGTTGATAGCAGCTGCTTAAGCTTGAGTGGTCCGAGCCAAAGGATACAATGAAGCCCACTCATTCTGTTGAGGTTAAGGATACATTCTTCGGAGACGCCACCACATTGTTCTAGCTAGGGTTTCGGAGAACCCTAGCACAAATTGTAACTTTGTATCACGAAAAGGGTTACAGGCCTCGTTGTACTTAAAAGGAGTTTCTAAACTCCATTGATTAATAAAAATCATTCATTTTGTACAACTGTTCTGCATTCATTTATTGTGATTTCTTTATTTCTATTTGGCGTTGTATCTTTAATCTACAATTACATACTAGACACCAGACATTTGCAAGAGTAGTATTTGAATAACACTTAGGCTCCTCATATACTGCATTTACTGTGACCCCAATACTGTTACTAGGACTAGGTCTCTGATGTTTGTTCACATATAGAAATATCCTTTGTTGTGACCTTTCTTGGTCTCTCTTTTCCATTGAATTCATTCCATTTCTCATAGTTTTCAGAGTATTTTGTATATCAAGAATAGTAAAAAACTCTTGAGATGGTTGATAAGGTAGGGGAGGGAAAGGAACTACAGAGGTGATGGTTTTGGTTGAGGAATGGCATTCATTTGTAGATATGAGGATGATAAAGAAATGGGATCCATGTAATATGGGTTTGCAACTTGGCTTTGGCTATTAGTGGCTTCTAAGTTATAAGGTAGCACAGTTTTGTGGGGTAGTCTCCCCATATTAACTAGGATATTCTCAGTATGAACTGCTACATTATAAACTTGGGGTAAGGTTTCTACTCCATATTGCTGTATCTGTAAGCCTAGCTCTAATCCAAGAGCTTGGATATAATACATATAAGGCAAACTATAGCTGGTCTAGTTGTGGGGGGAATTTTCTTCTATGTTTTGATAAATATCAAATTGAAATCTGAGACAGTCTCTTACTAATATTTCTACATGGATGTAAACTAGTTGAGCAAGGATAAAGGATCAAAAAATTCATTAAACTCTTCCACAAAAGGCTCGACCAATGCTTGCCATGAAATTATGATGTTATATTCCAGAGTTCTAAACCAATGCAATATATTTTCTCTGAAGGATAGGGCTATAATTCTTACAATAATAGCCTCCTCTTTTAAGTTGTGAATTGCTATCAGATTTAAAATATCTTGATAGTGCTCATAGGTTGTCTTTCCAGATCCATCATAAGTGGGGATAGCCTTGGATATAGCTTGGGGGATAGAATTAATTTGGGCTAATCTCAAGGGACCAACTATTTTCCAGCTGGGGTACTTTTGTAATGGCTGATTAGGGGCCACATTTTGTACCATATTTCTAGGTGTATATCCTGTTGCATGGGTTGCTGGATTAACTGTAGGATTTTACTCAAGAAGTTATTCTTCCAAGAGGAAATATTTATCTAAAATTATGATAATAGTAGACCCTCTATAAGGTAATTCACAATAGAAAAAGGAGTCATGGTTATTCATTTTGAAAGACCTGGTATACATGAAAGGACACTGGTCTAAAGGGTAATTATTTTTTTGGGTTTAAGGACTAGGAATTCACTAGGTGAATTTGCTATTCTCCGCTTACAAGATCAAGATAATTTACCAAATATTGATTCCTCTGGGTAGAGATGAACAATAACTCATATGATGGGTTTTCATGTCCCTTGTGAACTTGTCCCACTGAGTATGCCAAAAACTATTGGGCACTGAATTGCATCAATTTTTACTCAATACTATGACTTTCTACCTTCCTACTTTATATCTAGGCTTGCACGCGATAGCTACAACTCAGAACTCAACATTAGATGGACCAAAAAAAGGGTTTCAGATCTAACATCTAGAGTAGGTTGGTTCCTTGTCAACTTAAACAAGGTGTTGACACAATTATGCTCACTTAGGATTTTAGAGATTAGGGTAAGAAAATATTAGGGTTAGAAAATGTGAACAACAATGGACGGATAGGCTAACAACATTGTTACTATAGCAAAAAGCTCCCATAAACCAATTTGAATGCACACTACTTAGATCAACATTATCCCAAATTAAATATACTTTTATTCATTAAATAACAACAATAAAATATTGCATAAAACAACTTCAATATCTAAACAATGATAATCTAAATAGTAGAATTAATTAGTATCTAGATTTTATAGAAATGCACTCCCTAACAACAAAGATCTAACTTAGAAGCATATTTCAATTACCCTAGCAGTTAGTAATCCATTAATATGGCACAAACTAACCATTCAAGTATTTACAAAAATACAACTTAATAATTTGAACCTCTGATATTAAATTATGAAGACACAAAATTTGAGATAAAAATCAATGTAATGCTCCTTTCATTAGCCCTTGGGAATATTTAAAGTAGCATAGGCAAACACACTAAAGCCAACCCTTGAAAATAAGGGTTCGACCTCTATTTATAGTTTGATAAATTAAAATAATAAGGAACATTACAAAGATTAAATTTTAACAACTCAACAGAGAGTTCTTGTTGGAATTATCTTACTGGTTCAACCTCTAGGAAATCTACTACATGTGGACTACCATGGCAACTTGAAACCTCTACAACTTGCTAGTTGTTCGGTGCTAACTAAATTTTTGTCCGTTAGATACTGCATATGCATCATTGATATATCTTGAAAATATTTTTCCACCATTGATATCCAACCATATCTATCCCTTGTCTTCTTGAAACCCTTGACACTTCGACTTCCTCCTCCAACTAATTATACTTTTAATTTTGGTGGGAAATCCCTTTTATATGCTTCATAATATTTGGTAAAATCTCAACTGTCGATCTCTCCCATGTATGGCTACAATTTAATCTGAGATAAGCTTGACATAATGGCAGGGAGATAACACAATGCCATTCCACTTTTAAAATTGATGACATCACCTTTCATTCTTTAGAAACTATGGAACACCAATCTGACACTAAAATGCATTGAAAGTGATGCAATATGAAATCCGCTTCTTATCCTTCATTTTTCTTCCTTGGCGATGAAGCATTCACCAATACGTACAAAAAATATGATGATGTCATATCTCCTCCAAAACTCTATGGATTCCATTATGGACCTAAGCAAGTGCATTAGCCTATGAACACCATTATGTATCCATCGTAGTGTAAAGTTACTCTTCCTCCAATCCACACTAGATTTAGAGTAAAATGTTGCTTGTCACCATTCCAAGCAAAAGTTAGTCAAAATGCCCTCCGTCATGAATGTGCATCTCTAATACTTTGATTTTCACCTTCTGCCACTATTTTGGGTAAAAATGTTCTATGCACCTCTCGAAATCGGGCTCTCCAACACTTAACCACTTCAAAAAAGTGGTCACCAATACACACTTATTTTACATTGAAGTCATCCTTCTTTAAAAAATTTTGTGGATTCAAAGCACGTCGCTAGTCCAGAGCCAAGAACATAAGATACTATGCAGAATTATTCCAAGTGTAAAAATTCACCAAGTGTTGTGTAGATTTGTGGCCCTTGTTGCAGATCCACTCCAAAATACACTACAAAGTGTGCGAAATGAGATCTTCATGCCTTAGGAAAAAAATTTAAAACTTTCCTAAGTATGTGGTCATTTTGGGCCTACATTTAGTTTGTGCCATATTAATAGATTACTAACTACTAGGGTAATTGAAATATACTTTTGATTAGATATTTGTTGTTAGGGAGTGCATTTCTATAAAATCTAAGCATTGATTAATTTTGGTATTGGATTGTTAGTGTTTAGATATTGAAATTATTGTCTACAATATTTCTCTATTGTGTTTTAATGAATAAATATGCATTTGATTTGAGATAATATTGATCTGAGTAATGTGTATTTGAAATAGTTCATAGGAGCTTATTGTTGTAGTGACATTACTATTATCCTATCCATCCACTATTTTTCACATTTTATAACCCTAATCCTTCTCCTAAACCTAATCTCCAAAATCTTAAGTGAGCATAATTGAGTCAACACCCTATTTAAGTTAACAAGGAACCAACCTAATATGGAGGTTGGATCAGAAAATCTTTTTCAATCTATCCAATGTTGAGTGTTGTGTTGTAGCTATTGGGTGTATGCATGGATAGAAAGTAGAAAGATATGAAGTTATAGTATTGAGTAAAATTTTTTGCAATTCAGTGCCCAACATGTTTGAATAAAGGGGTTTTGTATAGGTCAAATGATGCATGTGTTGGATGGGGTATGATTGCTATGATTTTGAGGTAGAGTGATACAGATCAGGAGTTGAATGGTATTTATGAGGTATTTGTTGATGTAGGTGTGGGTTATGTGACTAAGTCATAGGCCATTGATGAGAATTAAGAGGATGGGAATAATTCACAGGTACTATGGATGGATAGGAGGTCCAATATGGTAATTGAGGAAAGAAAGATCCTTGAGCCAATGGGTGAGATGAAGGATGCAAAGTTTGAGGTGGTTGGTGGGGTATGTAGGTGGTGTGAGAAGATCTAATGTGATAATATGGGAAATTATTAGGAAGTATTTGATGGAAATACACTTTATGATAAGATACCCCATAGTTATGGGATGATGGGGGATAATCATAACATTTTATAGAAGAGAGCAACATGTTATCCATTGATATGAATGGTGGGGGATGAAGAATAAGTGGTCATAGGAGTGACATGAAAATTCATGGATTGAGAGAGCAGGTTAGAAAAATAGAAATAAGAATATGGAATAGATAAGTATATATGGGAAGTGGTTGTAGGTAGCAAATCCACCTCCCAAAAGAAGAAGTGATCAAAGGGATTTGCTCAATTTTGATAGTTTTGACACAAGTGACAGTTTTCTCAAGTTTTGGAAACCATACAGTAAGGATAAAACCATATAGTAAAGGGAAAAACCATACAACTAGAATGGAAAATCATACAAGGTAGTGGCAAATCATACAAGGTGCATCGAAATTCATCCAAATACAAGGGAAATATAATTTTAGAGTGAAATGGTGCATAGATTTGCTAACTAAGGTGTTAAACTTAGGAAAAATCCAAATTAATGTATTCAGTTGTATATGGGCAGTTGTAAATAACTAATTGTCTCAGGAACCACTTTGGAATGGCCTAGGCAACATTATATAAGGCCCCATTTTCAAAATTATAGGTCTGGTTGCTAGAGTTAAGAGATAGTACTTGTAGTTGTTGATTCCCTAAGTTATTGAAATTACATTGACATATTTTTTGACACTATAATCGAATACATAGACATTAACGAGAATAATGACAATTGTGGATGACTATGTACGATATTGGTAATGATGAACAATTATTTATGGATGAATATGATGTGTTTGTGTTTTCTATTGACTGCTATAGATTAGTTTTGTGCATTGTTGCAACCCTGTGGTAGAATTTGATACTATTAAATTCTGAATAATGAACTAGGAGTATGGTATAATTTAGGGAGATGTATTTAAGAACATTGTACAATTTTTGGATGTAATCAGGCACATGGGATCTCTCACAAATTTGGTTAAGATATTTTTCCTATTGCAGAGATTGCATTGATTGGTCTATCAAACCCTTACAAAACATCCCAGAGAGATATTGGAGCAGTTGAAATTCTAGACTAGCATGAAGATATGTCCTTATTTTGTACAGATCATACATCAATTTCCTTACAAATCGTATAAAGTATTTTCATCCAATTTGGTAAAACAGGATATCGAGAGAAACTTACCTGATTTGGAAGTTTTGGGGAATCGACTTTATCGATTACAAAACTATGTACAAAAGCATAAAAAATTGAATCTATCAGTTTTGTTGTGTGCAAGATCATACCATATTTGATATTGTACAATTTGAGATCGTATAGTGTAGGCATTTGATGACCGTACAAGGTGATTATAGTTTGTACAAGGGTAGTTTGAGTGAGTATACAATCGTATGATTTGATAAGTAAGTTGGGTTTAACCTATTGATCATTATTAGACATAGAAAATACCTTCCCACCAGGAATACTCCACCTCTATGCTACATTTGGCATCGTTGCCTTATCGAATCTGGTATTTTTTTGTTAAAATAGGTTAAATTTGATGAAGTTAAATACTAAGACTTGAGGTGATTTTTTATGATGGACACCAGTACATGGAGACATGGGAGATGGGAAGCACGAGACAAAATTATAGTAAAAAGGAGCATAAGGATCACTCAAAGAGGAAACACGAGTAAATCAAACCATAGTACTCAAGAACCAGAAAGAGAGCAAGTTTGGACATCCAAAGAAGAAGACCTTGAGGTGTTGTTTATAGAGACAGAAGACGAGGAAATAAAACTGACAAGCATAGAGGTGAGGGTTGACAAAGGAAAAGTGTAGGAAAATGGGGAGTGGATGGTAAAACCTAAGAAGGTAGAAAAAGGTTTGCAAGAGAGTGTAGAGGATGGGAGTCAGGAACCATATCAATTTGATGCAAGGTCTCAGGAGGATAGACCAAGACCATCTACCTAATATCAGTGAAGGAGGTCACAAAGTTAAATTTGATTCTATTTTGTCACTGCCCATGCATTTAAATTGTCAAACCAGGTATCTCATTAAATTTAGAAGTGTCTCAAAAAATATCATTTACAATACCTACTTCTAAGATGATTCTGGCTAATTCTATCATTGGGGGATTTAAAATAATGACATTCATTCATCCACACCATAATAGTCTGTGTATGAATAATTAGATCCTTGAAAATTAAATATTCATACGTGCATAATTAACTAGACATGAAAATAATTCTACTACGACAATGAAAATAATAGTACAAAAAGAAAACCTATGAAAGCAAGAAGTTGATCTAGGAAAGCACAAGTAAAAGGTAAGGAATACTAGCATCGAGTGGGCCCAGGCTCCAGTAGCTCCCTTCCAGCTGAACACACGATTAGGAACTCTCGAAATTTATTATAATTGTAGGATAACTATTATAATACTTCTATCTCATCAGAATGATAAATAAATTATGGATATTCTGGATATCTATCAGAGAGGTCTTTGTGTGTTTATATAGCACACATATAAATATTCTATTATAAAGAAGTTACAATAGTAGTTCAGTCCAGACTAAAGTGGGATAGTCTAGTAACCACAATTGGCATCTGCTAAAAATAGTCATTGTTCTTAATGGTGGTGCGTTCACTAATTGGTTTGAGTTGCTTGAGCTGGGTAATGCTTCACCTGGTGTAGATGAGACATCCTCATCCATTGGTGCAGCTCCCTAGAATTGTCTTGTGTGATGTGGAACTAGAACTGCATCGGTCAACACTGTCCACACTACTTATTTGGTCAACTAGTGAAATATGGAGGTGCCTTCTCTATGAGGAAGGTGCTTACTAATGTTGGGTGCCTTCTTTATGCATAAGGTGTATTTATCTGTATGGGACACCTTCCTTATACAGAATGCACCTAACTATATGAAGTGCCTTATTTATACGGAAGGTGCCTACCTTCTCGTGGTGCCTTCCTTGAAGAGGAAGGCACCTACCTTCTCCTAGTGCCTTCATTGAAGAGGAAGGTGCCTAACCACCATGCCTTGATTATGGGAGAGATAGAGTGCCAGGTCCATGAAGGACCTCGACTGATCCAAATATGTCAAAACTAACTATATTTCCACACAAACACACTAAAACACAAAAATTAGATAACACACAATTCTATTAAATAATTATATAATAATTCATGAAAGTACACAATTCCTATTATATTGCCGCATAATAATCAGAAAAACTCATACAAAATATGAGAATTTTTGGGGCTCATCATCCTCCCATGCCTAACATATGCCACACCCTCATGGCATCAAAACTTTAGGTAGCCCTTCACACTCCTCATCATCATTGTTTTCCAGTAGTCCTGGTTGTACCTACGGCCTGTGATCACTTTTTTTGTGGACTAGCATCGAGAGGTGCAGTCTTTCTTTTCTAGTGTGGAACTATGGTGTTGAGTGGCTAGCTTTTGTTGTCTACCTCTACTCAATCTTCTGATTTTGCCTATTTAGGTTTCCCACCCCGGTTGTTACTAGAGGTGGCATAGCTAATGTAGTCCCTGCTACTTGGAATGCAGCTTTTGCGACCTATCAGAAATCGACATCCTGGGGTCTGAAAACTACATCCATTGTTTTAATGATTTAGATTTCTTACGGAGGTGCCTTATTATAAAAAATATGCCTACTCCTAACATTAATTCAAATTTTTTGGGGGGGTTGACAGGGTACATTTCTCGAGCCATAATTTTAGCATAATTTTTCGGTCATGGAGGGGTATGTGATTTCTATAGCGGCATTATTTTTTAGAACTGCATAATTTATTAAAATTATATAAAAATTTAATTTGAATTATGTGCGTACCTTATTGGATGCTTTGTGCATTGCAAAAAATGGTGGTTCGTCAGTCTGTGAAACGAAGTATGTGTGTGTTGCATGTGCTGATTACATTGGACTTGTTGTTGTGTTGTTCGAGGTTTGATGCAGAAGATAGACTCATGATTGGCTTAAAAACTATTTGCCCATCATCCTTGGGGTGTGCGAGAAGATCCTACCTCGTAACTCTACAAGATTTTTTGTTGGGGTGGATTTCCATCATGTGGGATGATGGTGGTAATCTGGTGCTACCCAATCATGTGTTTATCTCAAATTGAGGTGCACATGAAACCAAAGCATAAAATTTATGTGTAAGGTGCTTCAAAT
The DNA here is from genome assembly GCA_028583015.1 of Wollemia nobilis. Lineage (NCBI taxonomy): Eukaryota > Viridiplantae > Streptophyta > Pinopsida > Araucariales > Araucariaceae > Wollemia > Wollemia nobilis. Next base: position 801,897 of record JAQPPZ010002865.1, read on the forward strand.
AAATGGTGCCTCCCTGGTGTGGAAGGTGCTTTGAATGAATGCATGCAGAAGGTGCTTCAAATGGATGGCACCTTCCTGGTGCGGAAGGCACTTTAAATCATTTTTTTTCATGGTGCCTTCTTGATGTAGAATGTGCCTTCTCTCAAAACTTTTTTTTCATAGTTCCTTCTTGATTCTCTCAATTTTATTTTTATTTTTTAAGGAAGAATGACGGGCACCTTCTTTATAAGGAAGGTGACTTATTTCTATGGTGGGGCACCATAATTATAAGGAAGGTGCCTTATTTCTGTGGGCTACCTTCTTTATAAGGAAGGCGCCTTGCCTCAGCTTGGTACCTTCATGGTACCTTTCTGTGGGCTGCCTTCTTCGAGGAGGGAGGCATTGTTCCTTAAGTGGAGAGTCTTCTTTGAAGATGAAGGCATTTTGCAAGGTATTTTTCTTAGCATATACATCGTGATCATTCATGCAAGGGTGATCAAGCCTCCTCAAACTTACTTCATGCTGGCCTAGCATCTTCCTACCAGGCCTGGCATGTGATTTTTTTTCTTGGAGGAAAATTTGTTGCCTTTGTTTGAGCTTGGATAGATGCTACTTCTAAACTACGTGCATAGGTATCAGGATACTGAGTCAGTTTAGGCCTGGTTTCCCAGATACCTATTTTTTGTGCTATCATACCCTTCACCTACAAAAAGAAAAGAAAATACAGGCAGTTAGACATAATTCATGCCTATTAGGACCTGTCCTCAGGATGCCTGTAGCTTGCATGTGGGTGTCATTCCTGCAAAACATACTGTAAGAAATAAACAAACATAAACTAACTGATTTTTTTATGGAGACCTCTATGTCCACCGTATTATTGCTAATAATTTTATCCAGACTTACAAGGATGGGGTTCCCCCATGCCTGCTCTACATTCCACCAGTAAATTCTTGGAATTTTCATCCAGAAATTGGTCTTCCACTATTGCATGGTCTGTTGGTATTAATCTGGATAGAAAATCTGCTACTATGTTATCTTTGCCAGGTTTGTCAACTATTGTTATATCAAATTCTTGTAGTAGTAGAAGCCATCTAATAACTCTTCCACCAATAGCTAGTTTGCTCATTAAATACCTGATGGTTGCATGGTCCATATGGACGAACACTTGGTATCCGATGATATAATGGTAGAATTTATTGATGGCATGCACAATTGCAAGAAACTCTTTCTTCGTCCTTGTATAGTTGAGCTCAACACCTACTAAGTTTTTGTTGATGTAGTAGATGGCATAAAATTCCTCATCATCCTTCTATCCGAGGACTGCTCCAATCACATTTTTGGATGCATCACAATAGATATGGAATGGCATGGGCCAATTTGGTCCTCTTAAAATAGGTGCAGATATTACCTTTTATTTGAGCAACTGAAACGCTCTTTCATAGTCTTCCATCCAATTGGACTCCACATCTTTAGACAAGAGAGTGTGTAGTGGTTTTGCAATCTTACTGAAGTCAGTGATAAATCATCGGTAATACCGAGAAGATCTAAGAAAACTTCTCACATCTCACTGCATTTTGGTGTTGTGTAGGTCCTTGATGACCTTGATCTTTCTTTTATCAACTTTTATTCCTTCCACTGAGATATGGTGTCCCAATACGATGCCCTCTTGCATCATCATAAAGCACTTTTAGTTACTAAGGGATAAATTATTTTCCTTGCTTCTTTTGAGCACTCTTTCCAAGTTTGTCATTGCTTCTTCAAATGTTTCTCCATAAATGGTGAAGTCATCCATGTACACTTCAACCGCTTCCCCTATGATGTCTGAAAATATGCTAAGCATCGCCCTTTGAAAGGTGGCTGGTGCGTTGCATAACCCAAAAGGAAACACCTGATAAGTAAACATTCCCCATGGGAAGGTGAACATTGTTTTATCCTCATCTTCTTCTCCTATCTGGATTTGGTTCCATCCACTGAATCCATCCAGGAAGGAGAAATAATTTCACCTAAAAAGTGTATCCAAGACCTGATCGATGAATGGGAGTGGGAAGTGATCCTTTTTGGTTGCTTTTTTCAACGCCCTATAGTCCATACAAATATGCCACTTCTCATTCTTCTTGGGGACCACCACAAGCGGTGACATCCATTCACTATCAAAAATTGGATAGATTAATCCGATAGACAAGATTTTTTGTAGCTCCGCCTTGACAATGTCTTTCATTGCCAGATTCATTCTTCTATGGGGCTGCCTACTTGGAGTCACCTATTCTTTGGGGTATATTCGATGGGTACAAACTTCTGGGCTGATACCTTTCATATCTGAGTAGTCCCATAAAAATGTCCATTGGTGTTTTACAAGGATCTCTTTTACTTTTGTTAGTTATATGGGGGTCAACCCACTCTCATGATTAACGTATTTCTAGGCCCAATGTTTATTTGCTGAATGTGGTGGTCTTGGGCATCGGCCAATGGTGACTCAGGTGTTGTGATGGAATATTTTCATTGGAGGAATCCTCTGATAGAACCATATTCATCTTCATCCTCCACCAATTCATCTAATGCCATCATCGGTTGGATTATGGACAACTCATTATCTTCGTTCTTGGTCAATGTAGGCTCTTCCAATGAATCCACAAACTGTGTAGGAGGTGAAATAGTCAATATTTTGACGTTTTATCCATTGGATATAGTCATCATCCCATCATGGCAGTTGATGTAAGCATAGGCTGTCGCCAACCATGGTCTTCCCAAGATAAGCGGGTAGCCACCCAGCCTTGTTTTGGACTGTAAAACCAAGAAGTTGGCTGGGTATTCCCATGCGTCAACCATCACTATTATATCTTCGAGAAATCCTTTTGGTACTATAGTTGATCGATCAACTAGTTGCAACACCATTATGGTGGATCTTAGGTTTGTGAGATGGAGCTTCTGCATTGTCTCTGGAGGCATCATGTTGATGGTTGCACCAAGATCGTCCAACATATTGGTTAAGGAATGTCCCCCAATTTTTACAGACAAGACCGGGCTACCTAGGTCTACATATTTAAGATGACATGCCTTCCCCATCATTAAATCTGCCAACCTACCCATGATATTGATAATCTAGGTTACTTTCCATCCTGGATTTCTTAAGCACATCTCCTTTATCACCTTAGTATATATTGGGACATCTCGGATAGCTTGAAAAAGTGGAATTATTACTGTAAGATTTTTCAAGCTGGAAAGAATATCAAACTTCGATTACATTAGTTTCTTCTGTTCTTACAGCCAGTTAGGAAATGGAGCCTTTGTTTTCTTAGCCACTTCTTCTTCCACCTCTTCTATAATAGGTGTTCCTCCTACATTTGCCTCCTCTTCTATCAGTGGAGGTGTCCCTACTCCTAGATATCTATCGGATCTAAGATGAATAGGATTGCAACTAATATGGTACATCAAATACATATCACCTTCTACACTGTATGCCAATTGATTTAATTTATTATTTGGATTCACCATCGGTTGTGTAGGTAACTACGCAGGTCTTACAGTAGGTAAGTCTGGTAGGTTTTACTGGGGATGAGCTAGTGCTATGTACTATGGAGCTATATTCCATGGAGCATGGCCTCTCCATTGCTGCCCAAAATATTCACATGGCATCTAGGGCTACTGGTTCAAAAATGTTGCTCTTGGGAGTGCATTGGACCAAGGTGATGGTCCCCACCACCCCATGTTAGGTGGTTGAGGCTGGCCTTGTGGCATGTAGGGTCCTCCCCCGTATGATGGAATTCCTATTGGCATATTCCCCATAGGTGGTGGCCAATTCCTCCGATTGCCTATAAAATAGGATTAAGTGACATCAACATCCTCCTTGATAATGGGAAATTGTGGGCACAATCGAGTCTTATGATTTAGTTTGTAGACCATGCATACTCTGAATTTGTTCTCTAGGCATGCATTCTTTGCATGCTTCCCTCTGTATTTTGGGCATAAATAGGCCAATACTGCTTAATTTTCTTGCTTCTTTTTCTTCAATAGGAGCATGTCCATTTGCAATGCCAGAGACAAAAGCATATCACTTTTCAAATATTCTATAATGTTGCCTATATCTATTTTTGTGATCGAAGCATTTGATTTCATGGTTCTATAAGTGGTCTTGCCTCTCCTTCTTGAGTAGTTCTGACATAATTGTCGAATATCTTCCATAGTGTGCTGGTAGACGTCACCTCCAAAAATCATATTGAAAGCCTCTAATGATTTGTTGTTAAGTCCTCTCAAAAATATGCTTTTAAGAGACTTGTTAGCAAGCTTCATGTGAGGATATCATTGAATATTGAAATTGAATCTCTCCCAATACTCCTCTAGATATTCCTATTCTTTCTGCATCATTTTCAAGACCTCTTCTCTAGAGTCTCTTGCTCTCATGAAGTCTTGATATTGCTCTAAAAACATCCTCTTCATTTGATCCCATGTTGCAATGTGTTTATCTCCTAGGTAGATGAACCATCATAGAATTGCATCATCTAATGTGGAAGGAAAGAGCTTTAGCTTCTACATATCATATTTGTAGTCCACAGACCTGCATAGAACATCAAACTTAAATAGAAATAGGTTAGGGTCTTTGGTTGGGTATCCTCTGAAGGTAAGAAGGTGAGCAGGGGATATGTTTTTCATTTTGGTTTCTCCTACTCCTTCCTCTATCAAGAAACTAAAACTAGATGAAGTCTCTTCTTTGACCATTCTTTCATGATATGCGGTCTCTAATGTAGTTTTTATGGCCTCATAGTCATTCAAAACTTTCTAGGTCAGGGCTTTGAAGTTGGCTGGTGTTATCATCCGATCCTTTACAACTTTGCATAGCAGGGCTTCCTCTGAGGGTTTCATCTTAAAAAATGGGTTTACAGTGGTTTGTTCTTCCCTAGGTTGATGGTATGAGGAGGCACTTTGCATAAAGTGAGGATTCTCACTCCAGTGTATTGCTAGCAATGAGTCGGGTGAATCTAATTCAAATTTGGAGTGTTCAGCTGACTCAAATTTTTGTGGACTTTGTTTTATGAAATGACCATCAGGTCCTCTCTTCCTCAAGGGACTCATACAAAGTTAGATGGAAGTTTTTCAGGTATTGCAATTAATCTAGTAGGGGCACTTTCCAAAAATGGCACCAAAATGTTGCAGGCCAAACATAGGTTAAATGTGATCCTATTTTTTCACTGCCCATGCATTTAAATTGTCAAAAAAGGGAGCTCATAAACTTTAGAAGTGTCTTAGGCAAGATATTTTACAATACCTACTTCTAACATGATTTTAGCTAATTCTATAATTGGGGGGTTTAAAATAATGGCATTCATTCATCCACACCACAATAGTCTACGTATGAATAATTAGATCCTTGGAAATTAAATATTTGTACGTGCATAATTAACTAGACAAAAATAATTCTACTACGATAATGAAAATAATAGTACAAAAAGCAAACCTATGAAAGCAAGAAACTGATCTAGGAAAGCACAAGTAAAATGGAAGTAATACTAGCATGGAGTGGGCCCAGGATCCAACAACTCCCTTCTAGTTGAACACACGATTAGGAACTCTTGAAATTTATTATAATTGCAGGATAACTATTACAATACTTCTATCTCCTCATAATGATAAATAAATTCTGGATATTCTAGATATCTATCAAAGAGGTCTGTGTGTGTTTATATAGCACACACATAGATATTCTATTACAAGGAAGTTACAATAGTAGCTCAGTATAGACTAAACTGGGATAGTATGGTAATCGCAACCGACATGTACTAAAAATAGTCATTGTTCCTAACAATGGTGCATTCACTGATTGGTTTGAGTTGCTTGAGTTGGGTAATGTTTAGGATGGTGTAGGTAAGACGTCATCATCCATTGGTGTAGCTTCCCTGAATTGTCTCGTGTGACATGGAACTGGAACTGCACTGGTCAACATTGTCCACACCACTCATTTGGTCAACTAGTGAAATATGGAGGCATTTTATCTGTGAGGAAGACACCTACTGATGTTGGGTACCTTATTTATGCGAAAGGTGCATTGCCTTGTATGGGATGTCTTCCTTATGTGAAATGCACCTAAGTATATCAGGTGCCTTCTTTATACGAAAGGTGCCTACCTTCTCGTGGTGCCTTCCTTGAAGAGGAAGGTGCCTACCTTCTCCTGGCACCTTCCTTGAAGAGGAAGATGCCTAACCACCATGCCTTTATTCTAGGAGAAATAGAGTTCTAGGTCCATGAAGGACCTCAACTGATCCAAATCTATCAAAACCAACTACATTTCCATACAAACACACTAAAACACACAAATTAGATAACACACACAATTCTATTAAATAATTACATAATAATTCATGAAAGTACACAGTTCCTATTATATTGTCACATAATAATTATAAAAACTCATACAAAATATGAACATTTTTGGGGCTCATCATTGTTTTTAGAGATAGAAGACGAGGAAATAGAACTGCCAATCATAGAGGCGAGGGTTGACAAAGAACAATTGTAGGATGATGGAGAGTGAATGGTAACACCTAAGAAAGTGGAAAAAGGGTTGCAAGAGAGTGCAGACGATGGGAGTCAGGAACCAGAGCAATAGGATGTGAGGTCTCAGGAGGATAGACCAATACCATCTCCCTCACATTAGTGAACGTCACAAAGTTAAGACACAAGAATTTGGCCATCGAGTGGTGGGAAAAAACAAGATACCTCGTATTGACATTTTTGTTACAATGAGAGTAAGACACCCCTAAGGAGGAATCAGATAGAGGTTTCATGAGATACCTCAAGTGACAGTGATGACTCTCCTAATATGGCTAACAAGGCAGCCAAACAAAGATGTCCACCTTTTTTAGGTGATGGTAAGGAAGACCCCACACGGTATATAGGACTTGCATAACCATTTGGAGAGAAAATAGTGTAGATAGACTAGAGGATTGAATAATCCTATTTCCTGCTACCTTTAGAGTATTGGCAATTGATTGGTACCTTAAGAGAGAAAATAGCATCGATTTTCGGACTTGGAATCAGATAAAAGAGAAATTCATTGAAGAATTTTGACCTTTAAAGGATGATGGAAACATTGTTACGGAACTTTGCATGAAAAAAAAAAGAAGTTTATGAGGATGTGAAATCCTACAACCGTCAACTAAAGCAATTAGTCTATAATATACAGATGCCATTGGCAAATGTTTTAGTAAAATGGTGGTTTTTATATGGACTACTACCAAAATATAATAAAAATATGAAGGTAGTACCATCAGAAACATATGAAGAAGCACTTAAATATGCAAATAATTTTGAGAGTGAACCAAAAAAAATATACATGGGAATCTTGTCTCACCCCAAGCTAAAGGATTTAGATAGAGAATAAAATGACATTATACAGAGGATGGTAGCATCATTTCACAAGGAGTTTGATAAGTTGATAAAATAACAAAAGATCAAACCTGATAGGAATAATATGTGGTTCACGAAATGCAAAATAGAGGGACATACAAATATGAAATGTCCTAAGAATAACTATTACCATATTTGTAACATGATTGGGTATGAGGTAATGCTATGTTAATATAATGCAAGAATACACCCACAAGTATTGTCAATCTAGGAGCAGGAATAGAAACCAAAGTCCCAAGGTGGCGGGAAACAAGAAACAAGTGGCAGTTACAGAAACAACAGAAGAAGTGGAAGACAAAACCAAGGTAATCGACAAGGAGGACAAATTCATTTACAGTATGAATCAAAAGGTATACCGATCATACAATGTCGTAATTACTAGGAATGGGGGAATTTTGCAAAAAAAATTCCTACACCTCTAAGGCAAGAGACACTGCAAACAAGCACTACACACATATGTTGATGGTGTGGTCCAGGGAACCACAAAGAAGATAATTATCCAAAACAGGCAAGTTTGAGTAACACGTACAATGTTAGTTATTTGGACATTGAAGTTCCTCAAGTTAAGGAGGAAACTCAAGAAGTTTTAGCTATGACGAGAAGTCAGGCTAAAAATGATAAGTATCCAAAGCTATTAAAATAAAATCAACACTGGAAATTAGCAAAGAAAATATTACATGAGGAAGCTGAGAAGACTAAACAAGTAGAGTCGAGAGTTGGAAAGGAACTAAGAAAACCATAAGATCATGAGATAGTTGTGCAAAATTTGGCTGCACAGGTTTTGGATACCATAGTGTAAATTAAAGAATCCAACCTGTTATAAGCTATTCCAAAATTATAGAAGGTAATCATGGAAGAACCACAACCGCATAAAGTGATGGAGGTACAAATCCAACCAATTCAGGAGGAGGAGAAAAAAGATAAATTCATGGATCCAACTGTACTAATGATTGATATGGGAAAGAAACCTGTATTAGTGCATATGGAGATCTTAGAGTACAAATTGACACAAGTTATCATGGATGGAGGATCCAGTGTCAATGTGCTACCTGAGAGAACTTAGATAGAACTAGGCACTCCATCTCTATGAGCACCGAGCTTCCAGTTGTATGGTTCTAACCATAATAGCATTGAGATAAAGGGAGTCTTAACGAATCAACAAGTAATGATAGATAAACAAGAATTTGTCTTAGATTTCATTGTGATTATAATGTAGAAACCTGCATACAATGCCCTCTTGGGGAGAGGCTGGCTATGAGTAACCAAAATTAATCATAATTGGGGAAAGAAATAGATCAATTTCAAGAAGGGACAACACAAATACATGATTAATCTAGATAATCAAAGAGTTAGTGAAGATGTAGCTACAATTGATGAATCAAAAAATTCCTTAGGGGATGAAGGGTATGAACCTGATGGAGAAGAAATGTTGTACCTAGATGAATATAGTGAGGATGAAGCTCGATCTGATAGCGGACTTATTCATTGGAAAATGGAGGAGTATGAAATGTTTCAGCCCAACTAACTTTGTATTGAGTCATAAGAGGTCAAATAAAAACAAGACAAACCCAAAGTGAGTAAAGAACCTAAGAAGGAAGCAGAAGAGAAATGGACATTTCCAAAAATATTTGTAGAGTATATAGTAGGATATGCAGAGATTGATACAAGACCAACACACCTCGAGAATGTAACTAAAGCCACGAATGAACTAGAAAATATCAAATAAGAGGACCTCGGGTAGTGGAAATCAATCTAGGAATGGAGGAGGAACCTAGGATGATCTACTGCGGTGATTATTGGAATCTGGTATTGAAGGCAGCAACTTTCAAGATATTCTTGGAATATAATTATGTCTTCGCATGGACATATAAGGATCTGAAAGGAATCCCACCAAAATTGTGTCCATAAGATTACACTAAGGCCTAGTGCTCAACTAGTAAGGAGGAGACCATATAGAATGAACCCAAAGTATGTTGTATTAGTGAGCATGAAGATAGAAAAGATGCTAGAAGTAGGAATCATATTCAGGGTGACAAACAGTGAATGGGTTTCACCTAAAGTGATCACCTTGAATAAGGAAGTAGATAAGATTAGAATATGCATGGAATTTAGGAGTCTAAACATTGTGACCATTAAGTATCCCTTACCCATTCCCTTCACATATTCTATCTTGGAAGAAGTTGTAGGACATGAGATCTATTCATTTTTGGATGAATTCTCAAGATACAATAAAATCAGCATTGCCGAGGAGGATAATCTGAAGACCACATTTATTGTGGAGAATGGCATCTATGCATATAATCGAATGCCAATTGGGCTCCGTAATACCCCAACTACATTTTAGTGCATCATACTATATATATTTGATCAGCTAGCAATAGGTAAATTCAAAGCATTTTTGGATGATTGATCCATATATGGGAATATCAAGGAGCATCTTCCTACCCTTAGTGAATGTATAAGTAGGTGCAAAAATGCACAAATATCATTAAACCCAGCAAAATATTTTCTGATGGTACTGTATGGGAAATTTTTAGGACACATTGTGTGCAGTGAAGGATTGAAGATAGATCCTGATAATATTTATGTGATATTACACATGGAAGGACCATTTGATATGATTTCACTCAAAACCTTCCTTGGTTCAATAGGATACTATTGAATTTTTATCAAGAATTATGCCCATGTATCCTACCCATTAGATTCTTTGATGAAAAAAATATTCCTTTCATATGGATAAAGAAACACCAAGGAGCCTTCAAGGATTTAAAGGCTGAGTTGTTGAGTAGCCTAATTCTGGTGTTTCCTATTTGGGATAAGGAATTCCATGTCCATGTGGATGCCTCGAATTTTGCAATCGAATGTGCTTTAGCACAAGAAGAATAGCTTAAGCTAGATCAATATATTTTCTTTGCTAGTTACCTTTTGTCAAGGCCATAGAGAAACTATAGTACAATAAAAAGGGAAGCCTTATGGATGATATATGCAATTCAAAAGTTTAGGAATTACCTACTGGAAAACCCCTTTGCCTTCTATGTTTATCATAAAGCTCTATTGTACTTAATAAACAAACCGTTGATCCAAGGACGAGTTAGTAGGTGGCTTGTCACCCTCTAGGAGTTTGTATTCTGAGTAGTGGTGAGACTTGGTAAGAAGCATGTGATTGCAGACCAGTTTTCTAGGATATGATCAGGGGAGCCTATAGGAACATGAGTTGCTGATGAATTCTTGGATGAAATTATTTGCCATAAACGTTGTTCCATCATTGTACAAGTTGGTTGGCCAATAACTATCCACAGGTGAGTTGCCACAAGATATGACGACAACTAAAAAGAATAAAGTAATCATGAAGTCAGCACCTTTCCAGATAATAGTAGGATTACTATATAAAATGGGAAGTGATGGTATCTTGGAAATATGTGTAATGGATGAAGAATTCAAGGTGGCATTGAAAGAAGCCCACACAGGCTTAGGAGGAGGACATATAGGACCAGATGAGATCACTCAAAAAATATTGCTAGTAGGACTATGGTGGCCCATACTGTATAATGATGCAAAGGAACATGTGAAAGCTGATACTTGCCAAAGAGAAGGAAAGTCGATCAATAGGGACTTTATGCCCTTACACCCATCGCAACCACAAGATTTATTTGAACTTTGGAGATTGGACTTCGTAGGACCATTAAAGACATCTCAGAGGTAGAAGTGTAGATATATCGCAGTGGCAACAAAATACCTAAAAAAATGGGTGGAAGAAAGAGTGTTACCTAATAATTCAGCAAAAAGTACAGTGATATTTTTATATGATAAGGTAATCATAATATTTGGTCTTCCACTATGAATAACAAGTGACCGTGGAGGACACTTTGTTAATGAGATTATCAAGATGCTGATGACAAAGTTCAAGATTTTACACTTGTTGTCTAGTATGTACTACCCTAGAGCAAATGGGCAGACAGAAGCAACAAATAAACTCTTAGTATCTACTCTGCATAAAACCTATGGAATAGAGGGAGAATATTGGGAGGAAATGCTACCATCCATTTTTTGGGCATATAGAACAACTTTTAATTCAACAACAGAACATACACCTTTCCAACTGATGTATGGACAGGAAGCAGTAGTTCCAATCGAATTCTTGATATCAAGTTTGAGTGTCACAGTAGAGCATCACTTGGGGGATCAAGAAAGTTTAGAATAATAATCGATGACACTGACCAAGTTATATTAAATAAGAGTCATAACCCAATGGGAAATTGAGATAGCTCAAAAAATATGAAAGGCATGGCATGAAAAATATTTGAGGAAGTTGGAAATTAGTTCGGGTGACTTAGTTCTAAGATTTAATGGGAAGAGGGAAATCAATCCAGGTAAGATGAAGATGTTATGGCTTGGTACTTATAAAGTAATTGAAGTAATTATTAATGGAGAAATTAAGTTACAGAACTTGAATGGTACAGAGGTACCCAATACTATAAATGGCTCAAATTTGAAGCCTTATAACGTACTATGTTTATTCATTACTTCAAAAGAAATCAAATGATAAATAGGAGGAGAAGCTCAAGATAAGGATCACCATGAGCCATGTCCATCACAGGAAGAACCTGATTTGGGACTCACACTCTTATTTTTATAAGGGGAGGAGACACAACCAATAATTGAACAACAAGAGTTGGCACCTAGACCCGATGAAAGAATAATGCGAGGTTGAGAGAACAACTCATCCAAGAGTTGTATGGTACCATACAAATATTGGATGAACAAAGGGCAGTTAGACTACAAGAGGTTGAAATTGAACCTAAGGAGGTTGAAGGATTAACTCCAATAAATGGTGGAGGAAATGAAGGCATAAGCACAAGTTTACCACCCCCACCAATAAATCCACCAATGACAAATGAAGATGCATAAGTACTTTGACGAGACATAAAGGAGGCCACCACATCACCTAAATCTCAAGGAAATATAATATTGGATATGATAGATTCCAGTGATGAATGAATTTCATGGTTGGTAAGAGAGCCTAGTGTAGATAGCAGTGATGATGATGAGCCAAAGAATCCTCATAATCCTCATAGAGATCATGATACTCAAACTAGGGCATCGAGACAAAGGCAAGCAGGGAGAGTACAAGGGGACAGACCCTATATTGATATGCAAGTGTATACAATAGCTCATCAACAACTAAGAAGACAAATAAGGGAATTTCATGAAGAACACAAGCTTATACTGAGAGGGGGGGGGTGAACAGTATAAGACCTCTTTTTACTTTTTCCTATATACTTCAAAATAGTAAAGTAATATACCCAAAGCAATATCAAAGCAATGCACAATATCATCCACAAAGTGACACCAATTTTAACGTGGTTCACCCGGAATGGCTCGGGCTACGTCCACAAAACTTTTCTCTAAAAGTTATCTCAAAGTTCTTTGGGAATCTTTCCCAATTACAATGTTTATGAGCCTCGGCCCAAAGGAGATACCTTCCCCCAATCAGAATTTATGAGCCTTGGACCAAATGAGATACCTTCCCCCAATCAAGATTTATGAGCCTCTGCTCAAAGGAGATACCTTCCCCTCTCGCTCTGGAAATGATCCCTCGGAAGATCAACCGCCTCTACCTCTTGCCAAGACGTGGAACTCCTTTCCACCGAAGACCTCCTGTCCTCAATGCTTAGCCTAAGAGACCTCTGCCTTCTATGATCACGTCCATGCGAGCTCAACAAACCTGTACCAAACACAGTCGATCGGTCTAGTACAAGTCTTCCTCTGTCTGTCAGATCTGTCCAACTCTTGAACAAATCAATCCTCTGCATACAAGCCTTCTCAAAGACTTGCCAAATCTATCCTCAAGTTCTTCTCATAGAACCAATGCACCTCTATCCTCAAGTTCTCTGATAGAACTATCAAACTCAGCTCACAAGTCCTCTGCTAGGACCTGTCCAAATCTGCTCACAAGTCCCCACCGAAACCTGTCCAAAAACAACTCACAAATCCCCACCGAAACCTGTCCAAAAACTGCTCACAAGTCCCCACTAGAACCTGTCCAAAAACTGCTCACAAGTCCCCACTAGAACCTGTCCAAAAACTCAGCAAGCTCACAAAGAAAAACTTTCTTAGTAGGAAATCACAAAGTGAATTGTTAGAGACCCAATGTGATTTGTCAAACTCATAGAAGCATAAAGAGAATTGTTAGAGACTCAATATGTTCTATACTCAAATCCCAATCTCAAAACTCAACTCAAATCAACTCAGCTCAATCTCAATCTCAAATCTGAAAACTCAACTCAATATCTGAAATGGATAGGATAGAATGTTTTCTTTCAAGAACATGAAACCCCAACAATTGCCAACTATGCAAAGAATCACATAACAATGATACTCATGTTATTTTCACCATCAATTAGGGTTTCAACAACAATGCTCATCAAACAAGGTTTAGTCAACCAACACCATTCAACTCAACATCAACCTTGAAGCATTCAACCAATCATCACAAGAAAAGGAAACAAGTAGAAATCCTTTTCCCTCCAAAGATATTTGAACAAAACAGCCACCAACACAATATCACCAAATGCAAAGAATAACTTGCTCAAATCAACTCAATGGAGTAAGCCCAATATCATGAATCAAGTAAAGCAATAACTTGATCAAACAACCTCTATGGAAGCAACTCAACCATCAAACTCAAAACAGCCAACCAAGGGTTCCACCAACTCAATGCAAGTAGCTAGACTCACAAATATAAACCCTAGTGCACAAAGCTTCCACTATCTCAAACCAAAAATTATGCATTCACCAAAAACTCTCCTTAAGGATAACAATGCATAAGTAGTCTTCAACAAACCAGAAAATAGGATTTACACCCAACCAAAGGAAACCTAGTTGAAAACCTTTTCACTCCAACCTTATTTCAGAAAAACATACACCAATCATACTCATAAGAAAAATGTGCCCATACCTTTTTGGAGTAGAAGAAAATTGATCCTTAAAGCTGTCACCACACACAACCCTCAAACTTCCAACCAAGTTAGGGTTAGAACCAAGATAAATGAGCATATATAAAAACTTTCCTTAATACACCTTTTAGCTCCTCTTCTTTAAAAACAACCACCAAAGAAGCCAAAAACACAACAACCAAAACTTACACCTTATATCTCCATTTTTAAATTTAGCATAGCAAAAGACTAATCTCAAAAATACAACCAAAGAAATATCCCCTTATTTCTCCTATGTCTTTTAAACAATGCTAAACAATGCCAAAAATCATATCAAGAAAATAATCACACCTTATAATGGCTGCCCTTGAAGAATCCAAAATTCGCGGCACAAAACACGTTTTAATAAAAACGTGACTAATCCATGCACAACTCCCTCTACGGGGATCGAAACGTAGACCTCCGCCTACGCAAGGCCCAAATGCAGCCTTCGCTACCACTAGCCCACAAGAGGCTTACGAAGTCCAAGACGGACTTCCTTCCACATGAACGGTCAAGCTTTTCGAAAGCTTTTCAAACCACGAGCTCTCCTCTTTCGCAAGCGTAAACAGAACATTCGATCGCAGCCAAACCAATTAATTGCCTTCGATTTTCCAAGTGAATTTAACCTTAGGAACCTTCTCATATTTATAGTCCATACGTGGACTTTAGAACACGTCGGTTGCAAAGAAAAGTAATTTCGAATTTAATCGAAATTTGCTTTCTAAAGGGTTTAAAAACCCTTAAGTATTTTTAATAAATTAAAAATAATTTCTCCCTTAATTAATTAAATAATTAATTAATTAAAACCTTGAAGGGTTTTAAATAATAATTAAATAAATAATAAAGAGAACCTCCATTGGTTTTAATAAAAACCATTTAACTTGGTTTTAATGAAAAACCCTTGCCAATGGAATCTCTCTGGATTCTCTTGGAATCTTCCACCTTTGAAGCCAACACATCCTCTTAACATTAATGCCATTTCCTTTTGACATCAATGACAACTCATAGACAAGAAGCTAGGATCTCAAACCCAAAATTGCCAACAATCTCCCCCTTTGTCATTGATGGCAAACCATGCTTCTCAACAACACAGAAACTCAACATAAACAGCTCCCCCTGTCTTGAGGCTCTCCCCCTTACTCAAATCTCTCCCCCTTTGTCATCAATGGCAAAGGGTCACCTTTGGGGCTCGGGACTAAGAATGAGCCTCTTAGCTTAGTCCCTCCCCCACCTCCTGATGAGGTGATTAATTCTTGGGTGGGAGTAAAACTCCCATTAGGCACCGATCATCATCAGCGTCTATAACTTCCTTGTCGGGCCTTCTCTTGAACTCTTTGTCCATATTCCTATTCTTGTCACTGTTCTTGTTCTTGTTCTCATCCCTGTTCTTGTCCATGCCTTGATCCTTGGACCTTGTCATGCCACTGTTCCTGTTCCTGTATTCTAGAATTTCAGCTCTACACTCGTCCGATTGTGTGACCTTCATTGTTGCACTTGAAACACTTGACGATGTTGTTTCTCTGAGGTAAACCTGATCTTTGAATCCACCAGTTCGACCAAACCTATTTCGACCAAACTCGTTCTGACCAAACTTGTTCTGACCAAACCTATTCTGGCCAAACCTGTTCTGACCAAACCTGTTCCTGTTATTTGCCTTGCAATAAACTGCCTTGTGCCCAAACTATTGACAAGAGTAGCAATACCCTTGAAAGTAACTAGCACTTCTGAAACTATCATTTACCTCCTTCACTTGAGCCATGCAATGTGAAGCCATGTGACCAAACTTGTGACAAGCAAAACATCTGCCTTGAAACTTTCCTTTAATTGACCTCTTAGGTTCTGAAAACTTCTTCTTCTCATTCTGAATTCTATTTTCTATGCATCTATCATTCAAGGACTCCTTTTCTGAAATACTTTCCTCATCAGAACTCTCTTCCTTTTGGAGTCTCTTACTAGACTCTCCAACTTGTTCCTTGTGTGGCTTAACAAAACCAAGGCCTGTTTTATCTGTTGTCTTTCTTTGACCTTTGATGAGTGACTTAACCTTTTTGGAGCTATCTTGAAACCTCGTAAAGCTTATCCTTGTACTCTTTAGTTTCCTCTTTCAAAGAAGCCATTTTCTGTTCTAACTCACTATACTCAAGAACCTTAGACTCTAACTCATCCTTGAGTTCTTGTGTCTTAGCTATAGAGAAGTCAAGACTTTCTATAAGATCATCTCTCTCCATACAACATTCATCTAACTTATCCTTGAGTCTAGCATTCTTCTTTCTTTCCTTTTCCAAAACACTAAGAGCACTAATAAGTTCACTTTCAAGATCCTTTATTTGTTTGCTTTTTGAATCATCAAAGCCTTTTTCAGATTTCTTATCACTAGAGGTGCTACCCTTTTCAAAAACCATACATGCATCTTCCTTATAGTTTTCTGAAGCATCCTCATACATACTAGAAACCAAATCATTATTTGTGCAATCATCCTCAAGGTGACCAAAATTTCCACATCTAAGACATTTCATGATAATGAATCTATGTTTCGGTTCTTCCTCTTTTTCTGATATGAACAACATCTCATTTTCATTATCACTTGAAGAACTTTCACTATCACTACTAGAACACTTACTTGCTTTGTCTAGGTAGAAACTCTTCTTGTGCTTGTGAGAATACCTCTTTCCTTGATTGTTGTGCTCATCTTTGTTTTTCCTGTGATGCTTGTGCTTTTTAGAATCCTTGCTCTTAGAATCCTGTTTATCTTCATCACTTTCATTCTTGGGAACAGTACAATCAGTAGCATAATGACCAAACTTTCCACAATTGAAACATCTTATATTTTTCATACTTTTGTGCTTTCTAGAGAACTTGCCTTTCTTGTTGTAATATGCCTCTTCATCACTAGAAGACTCATCACTATCTTGAAGTTGTTTACCCTTGGAATTCTTGGTAGCCTTGAAAGCTGCCTCTTTCTTGACATCAACCTTCACTTGAGTTCTCAACTCAAATGTTGCAAGTATACTATGGAGCTCATCCTTTTTCAACTTATCCAAATCTTTAGCTTCCTCAATAGCAGAAATATTTTCACTAAATCTATTAGGAAGAGATCTTAAAATCTTATCACAAACATCATTTTCAGCAAGCTCAAGACCTAAGTCTTTCATGGAGTTAACAACCTCATCCATACGAAGCATGTAGTCACTAATATTTTCATCATCATTCATCTTGAGTTGTTCAAACATACCTTTGAAGTGTCTCAACTTGGCCTTTCTGACATTTGTATCACCTGTATGAACCACCTTCAATCTGTTTCCACATTTCACTAGTTGTCTTGCAGGGAATCACTTTGGTGAGATCTCGCTTCCGTAAGCCTTTCAAGATTGCATTCATTGCTTTTGAATTTCTGTGATGTAGGAGCCTTTCTTCTTTAGTATTAGGACCATGTTCAGGAATAGTGTACTCATCTTCAATCACTTCCCAAACCTCATTCCCAAGTGCCATTAGATGAACCTTCATCCTTGCACTCCAAAGACCAAAATCTGACCCATCAAGAATAGGTGCTGCATTGCCACTTGAATGATCCATTGTGTTCTTTACTAGCTTTTCCTTCAAGCTGTTAAACTTTTCGAAGGCACCCGCTCTGATACCAATTGAAGAACACAAGCTTATACTGAGAGGGGGGTGAACAGTATAAGACCTCTTTTTACTTTTTCCTTTATACTTCAAAATAGTAAAGCAATATACCCAAAGCAATATCAAAGCAATGCATAATATCATCCACAAAGTGACACCAATTTTAACGTGGTTCACCCGGAATGGCTGGGCTACGTCCACAAAACTTTTCTCTAAAAGTTATCTCAAAGTTCTTTGGGAATCCTTCCCAATTACAATGTTTATGAGCCTCGGCCCAAAGGAGATACCTTCCCCCAATCAGAATTTATGAGCCTCTGCTCAAAGGAGATACCTTCCCCCAATCAAAATTTATGAGCCTCTGCTCAAAGGAGATACCTTCCCCTCTACTCTGGAAATGATCCCTCAGAAGATCAATTGCCTCTACCTCTTGCCAAGCACGTGGAACTCCTTTCCACCGAAGACCTCCTGTCCTCAATGCTTAGCCTAAGAGACCTCTGCCTTCTATGATCACGTCCACCTCAGCAACCTGTACCAAACACAGTCGATCGGTCTAGTACAAGTCTTCCTCTGTCTGTCAGATCTGTCCAACTCTTGAACAAATCAATCCTCTGCATACAAGCCTTCTCAAAGACTTGCCAAATCTATCCTCGGTTCTTCTCATAGAACCAATGCACCTCTGTCCTCAAGTTCTCTGATAGAACTATCAAACTCAGCTCACAAGTCCTCTGCTAGGACCTGTCCAAATCTGCTCACAAGTCCCCACCTTCCTCAGTCCCCCTCACCCGTCCCCAAACTTCAAAACTCTCACAAGTCCCCACCGAACCTTCCAAAACTCTCACAAGTCCCCACCGAACCTGTCCAAAAACTGCTCACAAGCTCACCAAGAAAAACTTTCTTAGTAGGAAATCACAAAGTGAATTGTTAGAGACCCAATGTGATTTGTCAAACTCATAGAAGCATAAAGAGAATTGTTAGAGACTCAATATGTTCTATACTCAAATCCCAATCTCAAAACTCAACTCAAATCAACTCAGCTCAATCTCAATCTCAAATCTGAAAACTCAACTCAATATCTGAAATGGATAGGATAGAATGTTTTCTTTCAAGAACATGAAACCCCAACAATTGCCAACTATGCAAAGAATCACATAACAATGATACTCATGTTCTTTTCACCATCAATTAGGGTTTCAACAACAATGCTCATCAAACAAGGTTTAGTCAACCAACACCATTCAACTCAACATCAACCTTGAAGCATTCAACCAATCATCACAAGAAAAGGAAACAAGTAGAAATCCTTTTCCCTCCAAAGATATTTGAACAAAACAGCCACCAACACAATATCACCAAATGCAAAGAATAACTTGCTCAAATCAACTCAATGGAGTAAGCCCAATATCATGAATCAAGTAAAGCAATAACTTGATCAAACAACCTCTATGGAAGCAACTCAACCATCAAACTCAAAACAGCCAACCAAGGGTTCCACCAACTCAATGCAAGTAGCTAGACTCACAAATATAAACCCTAGTGCACAAAGCTTCCACTATCTCAAACCAAAAATTATGCATTCACCAAAAACTCTCCTTAAGGATAACAATGCATAAGTAGTCTTCAACAAACCAGAAAATAGGATTTACACCCAACCAAAGGAAACCTAGTTGAAAACCTTTTCACTCCAACCTTATTTCAGAAAAACATACACCAATCATACTCATAAGAAAAATGTGCCCATACCTTTTTGGAGTAGAAGAAAATTGATCCTTAAATCTGTCACCACACACAACCCTCAAACTTCCAACCAAGTTAGGGTTAGAACCAAGATAAATGAGCATATATAAAAACTTTCCTTAATACACCTTTTAGCTCCTCTTCTTTAAAAACAACCACCAAAGAAGCCAAAAACACAACAACCAAAACTTACACCTTATATCTCCATTTTTAAATTTAGCATAGCAAAAGACTAATCTCAAAAATACAACCAAAGAAATATCCCCTTATTTCTCCTATGTCTTTTAAACAATGCTAAACAATGCCAAAAATCATATCAAGAAAATAATCACACCTTATAATGGCTGCCCTTGAAGAATCCGAAATTCATGGCACAAAACACGTTTTAATAAAAACGTGACTAATCCATGCACAGCTCCCTCCACGGGGATCGAAACGCAGACCTCCGCCTACGCAAAGCCCAAACGCAGCCTTCACTGCCACTAGCCCACAAGAGGCTTACGAAGTCCAAGACGGACTTCCTTCCACATGAACGGTCAAGCTTTCCGAAAGCTTTTCAAACCACGAGCTCTCCTCTTTCGCAGCGTAAACAGAACATTCGATCGCAGCCAAACCAATTAATTGCCTTCGATTTTCCAAGTGACTTTAACCTTAGGAACCTTCTCATATTTATAGTCCATACGTGGACTTTAGAACACGTCGAGTTGCAAAGAAAAGTAATTTCGAATTTAATCGAAATTTGCTTTCTAAAGGGTTTAAAAACCCTTAAGTATTTTTAATAAATTAAAAATAATTTCTCCCTTAATTAATTAAATAATTAATTAATTAAAACCTTGAAGGGTTTTAAATAATAATTAAATAAATAATAAAGAGAACCTCCATTGGTTTTAATAAAAACCATTTAACTTGGTTTTAATGAAAAACCCTTGCCAATGGAATCTCTCCGGATTCTCTTGGAATCTTCCACCTTTGAAGCCAACACATCCTCTTAACATTAATGCCATTTCCTTTTGACATCAATGACAACTCATAGACAAGAAGCTAGGATCTCAAACCCAAAATTGCCAACATTTCAAATATTGGATAGAGTGATGAATTTATCAAACAATTGGGTAGAACAGAGGGAAGAGGGTCGGACTGACTCTAGCTCTAAGAAAAACTTCTCTGATGAATATAGAGAAGTATTGGAATCTTCATCCTCTAGAGATACTTTGAGGAAATAATATGGAGATGTCGCTTGGTATGTGCTAGCAGGAGAATCAAAACCTTGTGGTAGCTATCATCTAATCGGATTCCACTAGCCAATATTGAGTTGGTAGAAATTATTTCGGATAATCGAGGAACAAAAGGAAGAATTGGACAAACACCTCTAAGACTCCAACGAGGAAGGGGAGGAGGTAGGAAACTAGATAATAACTGAGAACCTGGTGATGTTACATTTAGAGGATATAAAGTACAAGGAAGGTTTTGACCCTCTACTCGTAGAAGTCCAGGAGATAATCCCTTAGCATGAATAAATTGGATAAGAAACCTATGAGGTAACCAAGAATAAGAGGCATGTTACCAAACCCTGTAAGACGACGTACATGGGGGCAACCACCCCTAATCATAAAAGGACCCCAATAAGTGAAGGGTAATCAGAGATTACTCCAAGTAAGGGAGGAATCACCAATAGTATAGAGAAGTCCCATGCCAAGAGGAAATGGAAGGGGGAGATACCCACATGGTAGGAACCTTGCTGGAAGAGGAAGGGTACACTTTGCAGAAGATAGAACCTTAGGCCAACAATGGATCTGATCACCAAGTTTGGATAAATAATTGATCCACAGAGATAAGTGAAGAAGCTTCTCAAATTATAGTAGAGTGGTGAGCAAACCACTACCATGGGATCAATCACCTACAAGACGAGAAGGACTACTAGGGGAGGAGACTCCAACTTGCCATTGTACAATCCCAAATTGTACACATTGTAAGGGAAGAGCTGAACAGGCAGTAACATCATAGGAAGAGACAAGCCAACCAATGGAACAAGGGGTGCAATAGGACACCATTAGTCAACATATTATGGTTGAACCTTCAAGTTAAGACTCGTATGGGATCGTACAAGTGAATGTCACTGTACGATTTCCAAAACTGTAAGTGTTAATAAACTAGGATTGAAAAAAAAGAAAAAGAAAAATAAAATTGAAAAAAAAATGTGTGCATTAATTGTGAAAATCCCTCAAGATGTAATTAGGAAGGAAGTGGTTGAAAATCAGAAATGACTGCCTCTTCAGATAGAAAGAAATCTGAAAAAAAAATATCTAAGTGCTTAGATCATACAAGTGAAAATTGAGTTGGAAATTGGTAAAATTGAGAGATCGTACAAATAAAATTGAAAAAATTACATGGTAAACTATACAATAAGTCATGTTGTATGATTTATATTGTACACTGTATGATTTGGCCCATGTCGTATGATTTTCAACTACCTATTTAATGCGACATGTGGAAAAAAATAGCGATTGGAGGAAAATAAGGGGGAAAAAGACAAAAATTTTAAACTAACCACTGATTTGGAAATAATCTAATGGAGGAGATGAAAAAGCATGCAATGTGGTACAATTTCATATTTTCTTGATGGTTAGGGTTTCAGTTAGGGTTTTAAAATTTTCCTTAAATGGAAAAAAATTGACAATTTCACAATCATACAAGAAGAATTCAAATTTTTTTAGGAGATTGAAGGTGGAAAGTGTGCAACTGAAGGAAGAATACTACATGGGCAATAAATATTCACCAGCATTCTGAATTTGTAGACCCATTTTAAATTTTGCACCAGGGAGATCTTTTCATGTTCAAATAATTGACCCGGGAGAGAGAAAACTAGGGTTTTACTCCATAAAAGGGGGAAATTCGACTTTATCACAAAAATAATAGCAAATTATGATATAATACATCATTTTATGGATTTTTATGTAAATAATTGCTTTTTATAGTAAAAAAATTGGAAATTTGTAAATAGGTTGTGGAAATTGCAAATAAATTAGAGATTTGAACCCAAAATTCGGAGGAATCTGGCAAGAAGCGAGCTGAGAAATGTGTGAAAATGTGAATTAAGTTTGTACATACATAAAAATACAGCCAAAATTCCATAAAATTGAAATAAATTGTGCCATGGTTGAAGGATTTGAGGAATTTCTACCGAAAATCATTGAAATAGTATATCGGAGCAATCTAGAAAATGGGTTGGTGAAGGATACAATAAAGGAGATAAAAATTTCAAATTTTTCATCACTTAGGGTTGGAAAAGTTGTACTGTATGATTTTGGGGATGGCATGTATGATTTCCATGAAGAATAGTGTAGTTTGGAGGGTTTTTAGGCCATTTTTGGTAGTTTTTAAGAGATCATACGGAATTGTAGGGAATCATACAAATTCTAAAGGGGGTGCAACCAGAAAGTGACATCGTTTGGAGTACTATCACCCTGTAAGATTTAAGGCTGCATATGTACAAATTGGAGAAGTTATGACGGTTTTAAGACTAATGGGCTGGAAATTGAACTGTAGGGAGAGAAGAGCAGTGTATGATCTAGGAGTGGCCGATGGAAGGGAAATAATACCAGAGAGTGTATAAGGGCATACTATATGATTTACAGTAGATTATACAATTTCAAGACACTTATAATTGTAAAAAAATGGTGATGGTTGGATAATCCCTTAACTGAAGGTATGGCGAAAGAATGATCTCAATGGAAGAGTTCAGACGTCATTTAAGGTGGATTGCAACCAATAGGATGGAGAGATCACCAGGACCACTACAAGAGAGAGAGGTATACCCATAATAGCAATAAAGGTGACAGTATCAGTCCTGTTATTGGCATGGTAATCATCCTTGGTGGAGAAGAGGATAAAGGTCATGGAAGGGACATAGGCATTGGTAGAAAAACCTAGGTAGAACACCACCAAGGCACCAGGAGGAAATAATGGCACAATAAATAACCTCACAGAAGGAATTGAGAAGTGAAATTCATCTACTAGATCAGGAGGAGCATCTGAGCAGTGGACAGAAAGAATGTCAGGTGAAGATGATAAAGATTACATTTGTGCAACATGAAACGGATGCATGTAGGAAGTGGTGGACCGATGAAAATAATAGGGATCATATTTGGAGGAAGATGTTTGAGGATGCTCATATGGTGGTCATTGCATAGGTTCCACCATTCCATAAAACATTATTCTAGAACTATATTTTATAGATAGTTCAAGCATATAATGCTATGACTCGAATTGCCTATGTTAATGTGGGCAAGATGTCAGTAAAGGTGGATATTTCAATAGAGGCATTCCAAAAAATATTTGGTTTTCTAGAAGACAGGTGGGAAACATTGAGCAAGAAGTAGCGTAGGATAATGTTGAAGAGCGAAAAGGGGGCTCGACTGAATCAGAGAAGGCTCAAGAACAAGTTGAGCCGTAGCAATATCAGGAGAAGATTGTGAACATCACAGATAGTGAGGAGGAGAAAATTGTAGAATAGTCTCCACCTCAAAAGAATATAGATACAAAGAGAGCACTTCAGGAGTTGGGAGGAAGATCTATCCACCTTATGGAGGAAGAAGTTGTAAGAAATCCTACAAAGGAGGAACGACGAGGTATACAATCCAGTTATCTTCTGGGAATACCATGGTGCCAAATAATTAAAACTAAAGAGGAGGCACATGGAGTATAAGATAAGGTGGAACACTACTTTTCTAAGTTAGACCATGTGATGAATAGTTCCAGACTAGAATTTTACATTGGTCATGTGGGAGAATTGAAGCTATGGGAAGAACAAGTGTCTCTCAAATTGGAGAAGATAACAAAATGGGTGAGCAATATGGAGTGTATAAGGAAGATAGAAAACATTCATGCACAACATCCATGGAGGTTACCCATGGAAGAGGTAACAAAAATGTTGGGAAGGGAAGACTTGCCAGAAGGGGTGGTCATGAATTACAAGAAATACCCAAGGATATATTTGAATTGAATTAGCCATCCAACTTGCCCCACCAATATAGAAAAAGTAGAGTATAGGAGGGTGGCTACTGGAGTTGCCATCATATTGAGGAAGTTGAACTTCCTAAAAAATTGGATAGAGTTGTTGAGCATTGAATTGGAACAAATCCATCAGCTCAAGGAGGCATAAAAGGAGGAAACTATAGTCACTCAAAATGAATTGGCCGCAATGGAAGAAGAACTACAGAATAGCAAAACTGCAACGAAAGAGAAATTAAATAAATTGGAGGATGATATGTCAGGCCTCAGAATTGATTCTAAATCTAGAATTAGCATGCTTGAAGAGGAAAAGTGATAGATATCACAAATTGCAGAGGATATAATTAAGGATTTGGAGGTACAAATCAAAGCAAAAGATGAGCAGATGACAGCTCAGTTGACAAAAAAGAGTGAGCAAATGGCTAAACAAGCCAAGAAAATAGAGGAGTTGATGAAGGACAATAAATAGTTGAATGATATGGTCCTAGAGAAGCAAGCTCAGTTGAAGATTAGAGAAGACCAGGCTCAAGCTATGGAGATGGATATTAACTACCACCTGTAGACCATTACTGAAAAATAATAAATAACTTCAAGCGGACACTCGAGTAGAAGCTCACTAGAATGAGAAGTTGAAAAAGAGTGCCTCATACCATGAGAAGTAGATTATGGAGTTCCTAAAAACTACCAAATAAAAGGCTAGCTTTCAAGAAGTAAAAGTAGTAGAAATGGGAAACTACGCAACCAAGCTGAAGAATGAACAAGAAATCTATAAGTCATAGGTTAAGGACTTAGGGGCTATAGTAGCAGAATATGAAGCACAATGGAAGAAGCAGAATGAGTTAGTGAGGACATCGAACAAAGTAAAGGGACAACAAATGTAGGCAACAAATCCACCTCCTAGAAGAAGAAGTGATCAAAGAAATTTGCTCAATTTTGACAGTTTTGACATAAGTGATAATTTTCTCAAGTTTTGCAAACCATATAGTAAGGAGCAAACTATACAGTAAAGGTCAAAACCATACAACTAGAATGGAAAATCATACAGGGCAGTGGCAAATCATACAGGGTGCATCAAAATTTATCCAAATGCAAGGGAAATGTAATTTCAAACTAAAATGGCGCATATATTTGCTAACTAAGGTGTTAAACTTAGAAAAAATCCAAATTAATGTATTCATTTGTATATGGGTAGTTTTAAATAACTAATTATCTCAGGAACTATTTTGGAACAGCCTAGGCAACGTTATATAAGGCCCCATTTTCAAAATTATAGATCTAGTTGCTAGAGTTAAGAGATAGTACTTATAGTTGTTGATTCCCTAAGTTATTGCAATTACGTTGATATATTTTTCCACACTATAATCAAATCCATAGACATTAATGAGCATAATTATGGTTGTGTATGAATGTGTATGATCCTGGTAATGATGAACAGTGATTTGTGGATGAATATGATGTGTTTGTGTTTTCTATTGACTGTTATAGATTAGTTTTGTGCATTGTTGCAACCTAGAATTTGGTACTGGTGAACTATGAAGAATGATATAGGAGTATATTAGAATTTATGGAAATGTATTTAAGGACATTTTACAATTTCTAGATATAATTAGGCACATGGGATCTCTCACCAGTCCAATTAAGATGTTTTGCCTATTGCAGAGATTGCATTGATTGATCTATCAAACCCTTACAAAACATCTCGGATAGAGATTGGAGTAGTGGAGCATCTAGGATAGCATTAGGCTGTGTCATTATTTCATACATATCGTACATTTTTTTCCTTACAAATCGTACAAAGTATTTTTACCCAATTTGGTAAAATAGATGATTGAGAGAAACTTACCCGATTTGGCAGTTTTGGAGAATCGACTTGATCGATTACAAAACTATGTACGGAAACCTCCAAAACCAAAATTTTCAGTTTTATATGTGCAATATCTTTTTTTTTATTTGTGGAAAACATCCCAAAAGGGATGCCACTTTCGGGTAAGACCCAAGGAGGCAGGGGTATCCATTCCGCCAAAAATGCCCAGGACTCGGACCTGGCCTACCACCTTTGACATACTCAAGGAGCAAACAAACACACAAAACCAATTTAAAAATAAGTAAATAACAACAAAAATAATAAAATAAAATAAAAAACATGCTCCTTGAGTGTGTCAAAAACAAAAGCACAACCAAACACGCACAATAAGATAAAAGAAACCACAACACAAACCACATAGAAAAACACAAGAACCACATAACAAAACACAAACAAGACAAAAACAACAGAACACTACAAAGACATAACCCAAAAAAAACATGAAAAATAAACACAACCAAAACCTAAAAAATAAAAAAAATAAAAATAAAAAACAACCAACAACGAGACAATAAACAAAAACAAAAAACATAGAAAACACTCACACATAAAAACATGAAATAACACAAACAAAGAGAAACCCAAGAACAAGAACGAAAAAAACACAAGAACAATAACAAAAAACATAAAAAAAAAAAAACAACAAAAACACAAGAACAAAAAAAAACAACACAAAGAACACAAAAACAAAACAAAACAAAAGAACCCACCCACCTTAAAAAACTAAACAAAAAAAAGAAAAAAGAAAAAAGAAAAAAAAATTGAACAAAACAATGACCTATCTAGACCAGAAGACTATTAAGGCAAGAATCAACAGAGGAAACAAAATAAAGAATAGAATGAGCTAGGGAACTAAAAAAAACTGAATGAACCAAAGAGAAGCAAAAAAAAAAAAAACAAGAAGAAACTAGGTACCTTCGAAACTGGAGCCATCCAAAGAAATGATAGAAAGAAGAGCTTCCCTAATTTGAGAAGCCCACCATATAGGAGGGTGGCCATAACAAGTAAGATCACCTTTGTCCAAAGCCCAATTAGCTAAAGCATCAGCACTCTTGTTTTGATCTCTGACCACATGATTGTAATCAACTTTCAAAAATCCCATCTGGATTAACTGAATCTTCTCAATAATTCTTTTTATTCTCCAATCCACCTTATGATTCTTAGAAGGAGTCTTCAAGAGATTAATCATAAGTTGAGAGTCGGACTCAACTAACACCTTTTCCCATCCAACCTTAGTAGCCTCCTGAAGGCCTCCGAGGATACCATACCCCTCAGCAAGGTTATTGGAAAGAATACCCAAATTCTCAGCAAAAGTAAAAACCAGGGAGCCATCCGAAAGTCTACCAATTCCTCCCACACTGGCTTTTCCAGGGTTCCCTCTAGAGGCTCCATCGGTATTGACTTTTCCAAAATCCTTAGGAGGAGGTTGCCAATTTCTAGTCCTATCCATCTTACTAATACTCACATTCCCTTTAAGTTGGTTGCCCTTAGAAGATTTAATCTTCAATCTTTGCATCACTTGATCCCATCTTTGGTGGGAGTTTTGGGGGTGATTAAGGAGTTGATGGACTGATTCAACTAAGTTGGCTATGGTCTTTTGCCAAATATAGTGAATATCCTTCCTATCTTGATTAAAAATTTGGTTGTTCCTTTCATTCCAAATATTCCAAAGAAGAATGGTAGAACCCATCCAAACTAACTGCCTAATAAAATGATCAACACCCTCTTGATTAGGCCAATCCCTCCAAAGCTGTTCAAAAGTAAAAAAATTGGACCATTGTAAGCCAAGTAAAGTGGCCATTCTCCTCCATAGCTCAGAGGCTAAAGTACACTCAATAAAAATATGGTTGATATTTTCTACATTCTCTTCACACATTTCACATCTAAAAGGGCCATGAAAACCACGCTTCATAAGTTGCTCACCAGTAAGCACCCTACGATGCAATAAAATCCAATTAAAGAACCTCACCTTAGGCCAGAGCTTTTGAGCCCACAATCGAGAAAATATGTCAGAAGAATGGTTGGGATTATTATGGCATAAGGTCAAATAACCTTGAGCAACTGAATACTCACCCTTAGTAGTGTTGTTCCATCCAAAACAATATTTTTCATGGGACCAAGAGAGGGATCTCATATGAAGGATGCCTTGGATATCTTGTCTTTGCCTTTCTAGGATTTGAATAGGCCGATCCTCAATAGGGATCCAATATCTACCAACCTTTGAATTACCGGTATGGTACCGACAATAATTAGCCACCTTTATCCAATTAGCTCGGTGAAGCTCCTCCATCCAAGGCCTCCAATCGGGAAACCGAGTTATCAAAGGCTTGTGACCATCCCAAGAATCTGTCCAAAAATTTGCATGTTGACCATTATGAATGATCCAAAATAATTTTTTCTTTATCAAATCCTCACCGAGTCTTAAGAACTGCTAAAATGGGAGAACCTTTGGTAGGAAGTTGATAGCGAACAAGGTCTTCAGGACTTTTGTTCTCAGCATATTTAGCACGGAGATTATTGGCCCAAAGAGCATTGGGGTTATGCAACATCCTCCAATATAATTTAGCAGCTAAAGCTTTGTTGTTATTAATTGAAGACCGGAATCCTAAACCCCCTTCACTCTTAGGAAGACATAAAGTATCCCATTTCACCAAGGCCCATTTTATTTTCTCCTTAGTACCACTCCAAAGGAAACGATGACTGATTTGATCCAATTCTCGAAGAACAGCCTTTGGGATATTCAAAATGGAAGAAACATAAATAGGAATAGCTTGAAGGACTGATTTTACCAAGGTGATTCTACCCCCAGAAGAAAGCCACTTGTTGGTCCACTTTCCAATTTTCTTCTTGACTTTGTCCAACAACCAATTCCAATATTTATTTTTTTGCCTTTGAATATTTATGGGAATACCTAAATAAGTGATTGGAAGAGAGGTCTTCTTATATCTTAATTTATCCAAGACCATGGATTCATGTCTAGCAGAGCAGTGAAAGAAAATAACTTTAGATTTGTCTTCATTGATCAACTGCCCAGTAGCCTTAGAAAAATAGCTAATGATTTGCTTAATATTAGAAGCTTCCTTAACTGTAGCTTTACCTAAAAGAGTAGAGTCATCCACAAATTGAAGATGAGAGATAGGTCTAGCTCCATGAGCAATGGTAACTCCCTCAAGGGTTTTGTTTTCCCTCTTTTTGGTTATAGTCCTACCCAAGCATTCAACAAGAATGATGAATAAATAAGGGGATAGCGGGTCACCTTGCCTAATACCTCTGGAAGTCGGGAAAGACTGAGAAGGCCTGCCATTGATAAGAACTAAGTAGGAAACTGAAGAGATACATCCCATAATCCAATCCATCCAATCCTTAGAGAAACCAAATTGCCTCAAAACTTTGATAAGGAAGTGCCAATCCACTCTGTCATAAGCTTTGGATAAGTCTAACCGAATGAACATGGAAGGAGAATTTTGCATATCCATGGAATGGATGGCTTCTTGAGCAAGAACTATCTCATCTACTATTTGACGTCCTTCCACATAACCCCCTTGCTCGGGGGAAATAATCTTATGCAAAAGAGGCTTCAACCTTTCTGCCATGATTTTAGTAATGATTTTGAGAAGAACATTACATAAAGCAATAGGTCTAAAAGCTGAGATATGATCAACCTCTTGAGCTTTTGGAACAAGAGTAATATAAGTTTTATTGATAACCTTCAAAATTTCTTTGGCTTTCCTGGCTTCTTCCACCACCTCTAATAAATCAACATGAAGGATATCCCAGAACTCTTGGTAGAACTCAATGGGAAAACCATCGGGACCTGGGGTTTTCCCTTTTTGCATTTTAAAAACTACTTGTTGAAGCTCATTGATAGTAACGGGAGCGAGTCAAAATAGAGTTCTCCTCAGAAGTGATAAGAGAAGGGATTGCTTGAAGAACATTTTGTTGTGAAGCTGAGTCAAGAGGAGTAGCAACAAAAATATTGGAAAAGTAATCAACAACAATAGAGTTCATGCCATCCCAAGTATAAACAACATCTCCAGAATCTGATTTTAAGGAAGAAATAAAGTTGTGAGATCTTTGAGCTAGAAGATATTTGTGGAAGAAATTTGTGTTTCGATCTCCTTCTTTGAGCCATTGAATTCTAGATTTTTGCTTCCATAAGATTTCTTCTCTTTTTTCCCATTCCTCTAAGCGAGTTGTGAGTTTAATTTCATCTGCACTTCTCTTCTCTGTGAGGCCATCTAAACGGATTTTCTTATTCAAATTTTCAAGATGAGCAATAACTTCATGTTTTTTTTTATGAACATCCCCAAACTCTTTCCGGTTCCAAGTCTTGATTTTGGATTTAATGTATTGCAGTCTTTTGGCAAAATAGAACATCTTAGTCCCATGCCTAGGTTTACCTTCCTTCCACCATTGTTGCACACGAGGTCCGAAGGAAATGTCTCTAAGCCACATTAATTGAAAACGAAAAGGAGAGAAACTCACATTGGTTTTCCACATTTCCACCATGACTGGCCAATGATCCGAACCAGCATTATTAAGAGTCTTCACTTTAGGAATGTGACCATGGATTAAGAAATTTTCAGAGAGCAAAAACCTATCCAATCTCTCCATTATACAAGCTAAGCCTTGCCTTCTGTTAGACCAAGTCATAAGGCCATTATCCGGTTGGATATCCACAAGATGGAGGTTTGCAATATATTCGCTCATGAGGTCGGTGCTTTTGTCCAAATTTCTATTTCCCCCCTTTTCTCATCCAGAGAGAGGATGGTATTGAAATCTCCTCCGATCAAGATCCAAGATTTAGGAAAATGAGAGATAATATGAGTAATATCCTTCCACTTGTCTTCTTTTTTCCTCCAAAGAAGTCGGAGCATAAATAGTAATGTAGAGCATAATCTGGTTGGAATGTCTACTTTGAATAGCTATAGCCAACAAACCCCAACTGCCAACCATATGGTGAATAACTACCTCTTTTGGGTCCCAAAGACAAGCAATGCCACCCGAAGTCCCTTGGGAACTGAGGGAAACCACTTTTCCAGTCGGCCAAATTTTACTGGCAATTAAGTCCATATCCTCCATTGACATCTTTGTTTCTTGAAGGAAAACAAGATGTGGATGATTTATCCGAATCATTCTTCTAATTTCATTTTGTTTTGAAAGACTCCCTTTGAGTCCTCTAATATTCCAAGTGATGATCTTCATTAATACCAGGGCTAAAAAAGTTGGGAAGGGCATTAATCTTACCTTCCTCTACAAGCTTTTCACCTTCTTTTACCATATGATATTGATTGGTCTTGCGACCTACTTTTTGATTAGAATCCATCTTCAATTTTTTTCCCTGTTTCTTGACTTATTCCAATTGAATCTGAGATGGCTTCTAAACCTTGAAGAATGCTCGTACATAGCCAAAATTTTACTAGATGGTTCAACGGAGTCTATATTGGGACCTGCATTATTTGAAGTTTTGACATTTGAAATATTGTTTTTCTTGTGTAAATTTTCTCCTTTTTTTTCTATTGAAAACCTTTGATTTGTTGGTTTGTCTCTCGAGTTCTTCCCTTCATATTTAAATTGTGTTTCTAAGATTTCAGTTTCCATTATTTCCTCTTCCTCACTTGGGACATCATTTGTGGAAAGGATTTCAAACATATTAGCAGATGACTTTGATTGATCCTTCATAACTAGTTTTTTCTGAGTGTTCTTCTTCTTAGGTATTTGGAAACCTCGTTGAGTTTATATCTTCTTTCTTTTGATCAGGAATTTTATTTGGGCAAGCATTGGCCAAATGACCATATTCATGGCAAATTCTACAACGAAAAGGAATGTTCTCATAGTCCACTACTTGCTCCCAAGTGTCTTCCCCAAATTGTAATGTGATATTTTTAGGTAGGGGTTTGTCAAAATCCATTAAAACACAAATCCGAGCATAAATAATATGTTCAAAATTTTGAGTACAATCAGCAGTCATCATAAAAGTTCCTAAAGAGTTTCCAATTGAAGAAAAAATAGTAGGATTCCAAAATTCAATAGGGAGGCCAAAGAGTCTAACCCACACGGGAGCTATAGAAGGCATCTCTTCTTTGGCTTTAAATTTAGTATGCCAGGGCTTCATGAAAAGCCCTGCCCTTCCAAAAAACCAAGGACCCCCTTGAAAATTTTTCTCTCTATCTTCATTATTAGCAAATAAAACAAGAAAATAACCA
Organism: Wollemia nobilis; assembly: GCA_028583015.1. NCBI lineage: Eukaryota > Viridiplantae > Streptophyta > Pinopsida > Araucariales > Araucariaceae > Wollemia > Wollemia nobilis. The sequence goes on from JAQPPZ010002865.1 coordinate 834,686, forward strand.
TTTGGATAAATAGAGATTTGTAACTCACCTTTAGTTTTCCAGCTTTTTGCAGCCCGGACTTTGAAAGCAGATAGACTCGGACGAAAACCCACGAACCGACAAATTAGTCCTCTTTTTTCCAAATCTTCAATGCCAATCTGAATGTTACCCATATCAAGCTTAACAATAGGAGTTCCATCAGTTGCTTTAAGACATCCCGACTCTGTTTTCCTGGGATCAATCTTAGGCATTCTTAGAGGTTTATGGGAAGCCCTAATATTGATATTAGCATTGGGCTGAGGCTGTCCACCACGAAGGGCATCCCTAAAATTCATTTTTGGGACCGAGTCTTCGAAATTCTTACCCTTGATAGGGGTTTTCACTAGTAGAATTATTTTGTGGGTGCACCTTAGCACCAGATTCACTTGAGATATGAGCCATTTTTTGATCAACTACTTGAAACTTGTTTCGTGATCTCTTTAATCCTTGCCCTAGACGTCGTGGAAAGGTATGGTTTTCACTTTTCTTTTGTGCAGAAAATTGGAAGCCGTTGTCACTCAAGTTCACAGTATGATCTATTGAAAGACAAATTTCTAACCCATATTGTATCCCCTGCAACATTTCCTGCTAAAATATTGAGCATAAACCACAAAAATATTGGCCGCTAGGGCCCGAAGGCCCTAAAAACCAACCTCTGGAGCTGCTTGCACTCAACCCAGATGAAACCCTCGCATAGTCGCTTGCCAAATATCTCGTTCACACATAGGGATGTGCTAGGATCTGTGTTGCTCCAAATGATATGAAAATTGGTGGAGACATTCTAGGGTTTTTCAGGCATCTACCCTCAAAATTTTAGCTCAATCCGAGTCCGGATGAGTGAGATATGGCCAAAACGAGTTCGGCAGTTTGGGCAGTCCTACGAAAAATGTCTAATCCTTTATATGTGCAATATCGTACCATCTTTGACACTGTATGATTTGAGATCATACAGTGTAGGTATTTGATGACTGTACAAGGTGATTATAGTTTGTACAAGGGTAGTTTGAGTGAGCATACGACCGTACGATTTGGTAAGTGAGTTGGGTTTAACCTATTGATAATTATTAGCCCTAGAAAATACATCCCCACCGGGAATAATCCACCTCTATGATATAGTGGCACAAACTTGTGCTAGATAATGAGGATAACAAATGTGCATGATGCAAGGAGGTGATGTAGAAATATGTGGGCATTATAATGAGTGGATATGATTTGATGAAGATAGATGATTAAGGTTGATGATCCAAAACATTGGGCCTATAGTGTGTTGCATAGGGTGGCACTAAGTGTCCTAGGTGATGAGGATATTGGTGATATTCCAATATTTTACACAGTCAATATCTAGTTATAGAAACTAGAATATGCAAGAGGTAATGGAGGATGATAGACCTTGTAAGCTTGTACCTAAACAAGGATGGGTTTAGTGTGAGAAGAAATGTGTAGTGGAGGTAAATATGGAGGGAATGAGATAGGTCGTAGAGGGTATGATAAATAATATCCTTGGAAGCATGAGTTTATTGGCCATGGTAGATTGGATTGGTGAAAATAAGGTGAGAAATATCAATATCAATGGGTGTGATGTTTGTTTTAAATGGATAAAGGGGAGTCTCAAGACAAGGGAAATTATATGGGGTGGTGGGAGTAGTGTGATGGTTTCCACATTGATAAGAACCAATGTGATGAGCCTTAGGTAGGGAGGAATGTAATGATATACATCACTGGACATGCTACCCTGATGGTCTTGGTATGTATCCCTTGGATAAGTCAAGGGAGCAATTGAAGAATGCATATATTAACCTAAATGGTCCATGGGAACTTGGATTTGGGAAGAAGCCTTGGCTTGACTGTGGGTCATTACCATAGGCTAGTTGGATAAAAACAAATGTAAAGTGGACACTCTCTTTATTTTTTCTTTTTTTTTTATTCTTTAAGGAAAAACACACTATCTATGCAAACAAAAAAGCAAACAAAAAATGAATGTTTTGATGTTTTAATTTTTAAGTTTTGATTTTGATATTTTTTATATTTATTTTTATTTTTTGATATTCTCTCTCTTTTTTATTTTAGGGTGGAGGGTTGTGTGTTTTGATGTTCCCTAGACCTAGGAACTATGAGGGATGATGGAATGAAATATAAAAAGGTGTGTTTATGCCCACTCCACTAATGAGAAATAAGATACAAATGATAAAAAGTCTTTATAGGATGGTGGGTTAGCTCCAAGTATCCTAAGAGAGTAAAACAAATCTCTCGAGAGTGGTTGCATTGTCTATGTCCTGCTACTTTCCTAGTCAAGCTTTCACCTCAACCTTAGTCTAGCCTGGAAATAAATGATAACTACGAGTCCAAAAATTATTAATCCCTATGAAAAAAAGGGCATCTAACCTTAAAATTACCTTGAGCTAACCCAAAGAGTAACCAACTTCCTGGTTATGAAATACAAGAAACTATGCAATCTAGCTATGGTGTCTAAAGGGCTCAATCGATGGTTGGTGGTGAGATCCATCATCATTGGGAGATTTTACTCATAAAATACTTGTGAAGTATAATCATGCAAGGTATGGGTTATGAACTTGGATCCTGATGAATGCCATGGTGAACAAAGCTCTAGTAACACTCTAGACCAAACTTAGGTCCTATAAATTGATGATAAGGAGATTAAGGCCTAGATTTGGGACACCGTCATATAGGAGTGCTTCAAGACCATCACTTTTTATTACTATAGAGGGGTTGTGGGTGCCCTCATCATCTATGATATCAGTAGGAGGTTCACCTTCGAGAATGTTTTCCGCTAGCTTGATGAGCTCAAAAGAAATAAATTGAGAGTTGAAGAGAGGGCAATAATTGATGGATCATATGAAGGGGTTTTAACTGAAGGGATGCCATTAGGTACCAAACATGATCCTAAAAACCCTCACATGAAACCTTTTGCATATTTGGAGAAAAAAATTAATCCAAAAAATAAAATATAGAAGTTCAAGCCCAGATTTTTTTGTAGAATTTATAAAAGAGAAAAGAGAAAGAGGTAGATCAAGCAAGAAGAAATGGTTTCCTACCTAAGATGGATTCAATCCCAATATTGGAAATATCAATGAAATTGGTAGTAGATGATATTATTTACAAATCCATGCATGCCCTGATTTGTAGGTTTATAGATCTTAGACCTTCTCCTCACTTCCTATACTCATGGGAAAGAAACCATTAGAACCCTCAAGGAGAAGTGGACATCATAACACTTCCAAATGGATAATTTATACTATAATTTGCTCTAACTTTTGATAAGGATAAGTATTTAGAGGGATGATCCTATAACATCAGGGCAACAGGGCTATTCATGCAACCATAGTGATCATATTTTGATCCTAGTATTGAACCATAAACAACACTGATTTGGTTGAAATTATATGCCCTTCCTTTGGAATTCTAGAAATATGATGTTTTTGAATTGATTGGCAATTTTTTGAGCATATACCTAGGTATATCATGAGAATCAATGAGAGAGGATCAGGTTTTACAGTTTGAATTTGTGTGGAGGTGGACCTAAGCAAGCTACCACCAGTAGAAATGGATCTTAGATTAGGAGACAACATATGGAAACAATAGTTGGATTATGAATATATCTCGTTCCACTGTAGATCATGCCATGAGTATGAATATTTGGATTTTAAAACTTCCCCAATATCTCTCAAGATAAGATACTAAAAATATTTCAAAACCCAAAGGATCAATATTCACTTAAAGAGACTACAATGGATTTTCAAATAGTAACAAGAATAAGAGCAATAAATAATATCCAAACAAGGGGTAGGAGTCAATTCAAAGGAGGAAACATGAACCACCATAAAGAATGGAGAGAAACCTCTAAAAAATATGAGCTTCTCAAGCTAGATGATCCAATGGAAGGATAAGAAACCACATTTGAAGAATAGACCAAGAATCAAGATATGTCTACTAAAGAGTAAAATAAAATCCATCAATCTAGAGACAAGAGAGAGCATAGTACCTTAAAAGGATTGGAGGACCCACAGGGAAGCCAAAACTCTCCAAAATAATATCATCCACATGAAGAAAATCAAGGGGATATAGAGGGGCATCAACAACTAGAGACAAGAGGTGCAATGATAGTTTTTAATTAGGAACAAGAACAAACTAAGGATACCATCATGGGATTAGTAGAGAAAAACAATTCTAGAAATTAGTCAAATGGAGAAATGACATAAAAATGCTATTTCTCATGGAGCAAGAAGAAGATAAAATAGATAAAGAGTGCAGTAGTAGGGGGAACAATTGAGAGAGTCGAGAATGGTTAAATCCATAGCCAAATTTTACAACATAGAATCCCAATGATTATAAGTATCTGGAATGTAAGGGGATTAAATAGACACCCTAGATAATTGGTTTTCAATATAATGATCTTAGAAATAAAACTAGATATGGTGTTATTATAGGAAGCTAGAAAATCTCTTGAAATAATGCAAACTATTTCAAAAATATGTTGGAGGTAAAGTGATTATGTGGACCAAGCCTATCAGGGCTACTCAAGAGGGATGATAATAATGTGGAATAGGGACACCTTTCAGTTACTAAGTTCAAAAGTTGCTCGAGGAGTACTGATAACTAGATTAAGAGATAGAAACTCAGGGAATATATGGATGATCATTAATATGTATGGAATGCAAAGAGTACAAGAACAAAAATCCAATGGAAAGCAATCCAAGAAATCAGAGAAGCTGACTTCAAAGACCTCTAGATGGTGGGAGGGGACCTGAATGCCAATATGTCAATAAATGACCAAGAAGGAGGTATAACACAACTCAATAAAAAGGATAGGCTCCTCATAGCCCAATATGACTATTTAGAGCTGATTGATATACCCCCACCAGATTGCAACAACATATGGAAAAATAAAAGTAAATAGAGAAAAAATAATAAAATCCAGATTAGATAGGTTTTTAGTAGGGGAAAAAGCTTTCACTATATGGCAATGTCAATCTGAGATCCTAAATTAGTTGGCTTCAGACCATATTCTAGTAAGACTTTCCATAGAAAAAAGAAGTTTTACTACAAGAAAACCCTTTATATTTGAGAACTTCTGGTTGTAAAATGAGGATCTCTATGGTTTGGTACAACAATGGTGGTAGTAAGGTAAAATTACATATGGAACAACTCAGTACCAACTCTTCTGGAAATTAAAATTTGTTAGACAAAGCTTGGAAAAATGAAGCAAATTGTAGATAAATGACTTCCAAAAATAGATAGCAATGATATCAAAAAGTATAGAACAAGTGTTAGCTCAAATTCAACTTGGAATTATCTTACAAGAGCTTCTACAAAAGGAAGAAACATGAGGAGGAGATAAATAAGAAAGAGGAAACATACTAGAACCAATGGGTAAGGGTGACATGGCTAAAGGAAGGAGATAGAAACACTAAATGATTTCATCATACAACTACTTATTGATTCCTTCATAACATGATGGATGCCTTATAAAATGGCCCAAATAATAGTTAAGCAACTATCCTAGGTATACAAGATGTAAATTCTTATTTTAGCTCCTTATTTTTTGAATATTCAAATATTTTTGTCCATCATCAGTAGGAAATTCTTGCTAGTATTCCTAAGATGATATCTCAAAATTAGAATGAGGAACTCCTAAAAGAAATAACAGAGGAAGAATTCAAAAGTACTATCCTTGCTTTACAGACAGGAAAGTCCCTAGGACCGGATGGGCTCCTAGTATAATTTTACAAAGCTTTTTGGGACATAAAAAAAGGATCAAACTAAAGCAATGGAGGAAATTAGAATCAATAGAAGAATCCTCAAAGGCACCAACCATACCCATTTAGCCCTTATCCCAAAAGGAGGAAAGGTAGAGGACATTGCCAACTACAAACCAATAACACTATGTAATGTGGCCTACAAGCTCATGACCAAGCTTATGGTAGAAAGGTTAAAAATGATATTACCATATATAATATCACTAGAACATGGAGGTTTTGTGTAGGATCAATAGATTCTATATGGAATAGTGGTGGCCTAGGAATCCTTCCATACTCTTAATCAAAAATGGAAGAAGGGAATGTTTCTCAAACTAGATTTATTCAAGGCCTATGACAGGGCCAGCTAGAAGTTATTGGTACAAATTCTATGAAAATTTGTCTTCAAAGAAGAATGGATATCATGGGTGATGGAATGTATATCCTTGCATTCCTTATCAATTTTCATAAATGTAATCCCATCCTAAACTTTCCAAGCATCCAGAGGTATCAGAAAAGATGATTGTCTTTCACCATATCTATTCATTCTCTATGCAAAAGGATTGGGAAGACTAATAAGAAAAAGAAAAATGGAAAAAAGCTTTACAAGAATCAATATCTACAATGAGGTGTACCAAACCCATCTTAAATTTGTGGATGACACAGGAATATGAGGTGAAGCATCACTATAAGAACAAATCAATATCCGTGATCTCTTGGATTGCTACATAGCAACGATAGGTCAATTGGTAAACAAAAAAAATCCAAAGTGGTTTTCTTCAATGTAGCTAAAAGAGTAGATAAATAATATCCCATATTCTTAGATTCCAGGAAGCCCATATGCCCCTAGAATACTTAGGGAGCCTCATTTTAGCAAAGAGGTTAAAAATAAAATATTGGAAAATTATTAAGTATAAAATCCATTCAAAATAGCTCATTGGACAAACAGATGGCTGAGTTTGGAGGTATTTTAACTCTCCTTAAATCTATCCTTGAAGCAATGCCTATGTATCAATTCTCTATCTTGTCTGCCCTGAAGAGTGTGTTGAAGGATCTTGATAAAATCATGCAAAAATTCTTATGGTGAGGAGCAAATAAATATTAGAAAATGACCCTAGTCAGTTGGGAAAAAGTATGCAAACCAAAGAACAAAGGAGGCATGGGATTTAGAGCAACAAAAACAAATAATTAGGCTCTCATTATCAAATTATACTGGTATGGATATTTGTTAGTCAAAAAATGACTAACTACTGAAAAACAGCTGATGCACCTTTTTGCATATTTTCCAAGAAGACCGAAGTGGCCCATATGCTAAAGATCAAAGGAAAAGCAAAATACCACCAAGGGGAAAAAAATTTCGTGGTAGCGCGACATGTTGCAATATCGCGGTTCGAAGCAAAGAAAAGAGCAAAGGGAAAAAAGTGTTGCGATATCGTGACATGTTGCATTATCGCGGTTCGAAGCAAAGAAAAGAGCAAAGGGAAAAAAGTGTCACGATATCGCGACATGTTGCATTATTGTGGTCCGAAGCAAAGAAAAGAGCAAAGGGAAAAAAGTGTCGCGATATAATGACATGTTGCATTATCGCAATCCAAAGCAAAGAAAAGAGCAAAGGGAAAAAAGTGTCGTGATATTGCAACATGTTGCATTATCGCGGTCCTAAGCAAAGAAAAGAGCAAAGGGAAAAAGTGTCGCGATATCGCAACATGTTGCATTATTGCGGTCTGAAGCAAAGAAAAGAGCAAAGGGAAAAAAGTGTCATGATATCATGACATGTTGCATTATCGCGGTCCGAAGCAAAGAAAAGAGCAAAGGGAAAAAAGTGTCGCGATATCGCGACATGTTGCATTATCGCGGTCCGAAGAAAAGAAAAGAGCAAAGGGAAAAAAGTGTCACGATATAGAGACATGTTGCATTATCGCGGTCCAAAGCAAAGAAAAGAGCAAAGGGAAAAAAGTGTCGTGATATCGCGACATGTTGCATTATTGCGGTCTAAAGCAAAGAAAAGGGCAAAGGGAAAAAAGTGTCGCGATATCGCGACATGTTGCATTATCGCGGTCCAAAGCAAAGAAAAGAAAAGTGTCGCGATATCGCGACATGTTGCATTTTCATGGCTGAGAGCAACAAGAGGGAGCAAGGAGGCAAAAGTGTCGTGATATCACGACATGTATTTTCGCGGTCCAAAGCAAAGAGAAAGAGCAAGAAGGCAAAAGTGTCGCGATATTGCGACATGTTGTATTTTAGTGACTAAAAGAAAAGAGAAAACATGAGGAAAAGATGTCGTGATATCGCGACATGTCACATTTTCGCGACTAAAAGCAAAGAGAAAGCGCAAGGAGGAAAAGATCTCGCGATATCGCGACATGTCACATTTTCATGACTAAAAGCAAAGAGAAAGCGCAAAGAGGAAAAGATGTCGCGAAATCGTGACATGTCGCATTTTCGTGACTAAAAGCAAAGAGAAAGCGCAAAGAGGAAAATATGTCGCGATATCGCGACATGTCGCATTTTCATGACTAAAAGCAAAGAGAAAGCACAAAGAGGAAAATATGTCGCGATATTGTGACATGTCGCATTTTCGTGACTAAAAGAAAAGAGAAAGCACAAGGAGGAAAAGATGTCGCGAGATCGCGACATGTCGCTATTTCGTGGCCAAGAGAGAAGAGAAAGAGCAAGAAGGAAAAAGTGTTGCGATATCGCGACATGTTGCATTTTCATGGCCAAAAGCAAAAAAAGAGAACAAAGAGGCAGAAGTGTCACGATTTCGCGACATGTTGCATTTTCATGATGCAAGAAGAAGAATCAAGCTGAAGACATAGAAATGTCACGATTTTGTGACATATTGCATTCTCGTGACTCAAAAGGGGCAGGCAGGCAGAGGAACAAAAGTGTCGCGATTTCGCGACATGTTCGATTTTTGCCAAAGAAATAGAGTCTATTTTTGGCAACTGGGACATGCACTGACATCAGGTGGCAGGTCCGCTGGATGATTGCAGAATAACAGGTTCATCTAAATTAGCCAGAGAGAAATATACCCAATCTACGAGAAATCCGTTGTATATTATTAGAAACTGTAGACAATTACTTGTAATTGATTGAAGAAATTAAATGTACGTAGTAGAAGATACTCTTTTTAGGGTATAAATAGGAGTGAGTTGACCATGAAAAAAGGGTCGGCTCTTGGACGTTTACAGACTTGATGTACATGTACTGGATTACAAGCAATAAAATATTTCTTCCTTTGGCTTCCGAAACTTCTATACGCGAGTGTATGTGTCTGGTGTTTTTAACTTTTATTCATTCTAAGTTTTATACTGTATCTGTTCTGAAATCTGGACTGTGCATGTATAAACCTTTTTTCTAAAGTTGAGCATTCAAGATATTTACATGTAAAAGTCGCACTCAAGAATTCATGTTTTCTATAAAAGGATATAAAGAAAACTCTGAAAGTAGTAATCTGCATCATCAATGTTTGTTGTTGTCTAATCTATACCGTGAGAAAAGTTCTAGCTTAGGCTATATTTCCATTATCTCTTGTACCCCCTTTTCTCTAAAAAACTTAAAGGAACCAGCCTTATCTGGAGACTAGACAGATGAGCTCAAGAAAAATCTGTCTATTCAATGTTGGCAAAGTCTAAGGCACAACAATATTAACCGAAGGCAGATTTTGTTCCAACAGTTTTTGGCACGCCCGATGGGACCAGCAATCCCATAGTATTGTATAAGTTTTGGTGTTTTACTTAAGAGTTTTTTTTTGAAAATCTCAAGAAAAACTACCTGGCAACTCCATTGCAATTTAGACCATAAAAGAAAGACCTTGTCTAAAAACCTCTGGTTATATAGCCATATGATAACCAGATCCCAAGCTAGAAAATCTGAAGAACCTATCGAGTTTTTTGAACTACATATCGGAAGCCTAAAAGCACACCCTATGCTAGCCGCTCGATCAAATCTGCGCGGCACCATTAGCACCTCTTTAACACCTGTTGTAGGGGCATCTGCAAGCAATCCTATAGTAGTCGCAACTCCTTTAGCAATCATGGCAGCCTACCCTACCCCAACGCATCTTGTGTGGAATCAAACTGGCCCTTTAAACTTAGGAGCACAACACCAAATTCCACAAGCTGCACTAAAAGCATTGCCAACCTTTGACGAAATAGAAAAAATAGTAGATGAGCATTGTTTAGATGTATCATCGCTAGCATCTATTTACAATATCACTCAAGAAGATGTAATGGTCAGACTGCTAATTATATATTTGAAGGGAAAGATGCTCTATTGGTATAGAGTGCTCCCCGCTGGATCCATTACCTCTTGGGCAGTGCTTGCCGATCGTCTGGTCGATGAATTTAACATACATGTAGATCCTTTCACATTGCTGAATCAATTCACTGTCATTGAGAGGCACCCATAAGAAGAAATCCAGGATTTCAACATCAGATTTACTAGAACTCGTGATAGAGTACCACAAGGCCTAAAACCCATAGAAGAACAAGCTATATGCTATTATCTAAGGGCTTTTGATTCAGATCTCAGTATGATAATAAGGCAATCCCATGTAACCACTTTTCTTGGGATCTATCTAGAGGTAGCAAAGGGCGAAGCCGATCTCATCGCTACAAAAATATGTCCATCAAAGAGTCTATTGCCCATTCTACCAGAGCTTTCCCAAGCATCAATTTCTAAACTACATGTACCCCCATCAATGCAGGCTCTCCCATCTATAGCCGCACCTCCTACATTCATTGCATTACCAGCCACACCCCTTGCATCAGCTCCCCCCAATGATCAATTCACAACCATAATTGATACAATGAAAACATTGTCGAATGAAATGGCATCCATGAAAAAGAGGGAAGCTGAACGGAATATCCAAGCAAGAAGATTTCCATAGATACAAAAATATGGCACCTCAACAAGTGGTAGAGGGCAAGATAGAAAAAATGTGGTGTATGCGAATGAGACAGGAGATAATGGAGAACCCATTAATTTTGATTACTGGTGTACCACTTGCAACGATCCTCATGGAGAAGATTCATGCATGATTCATCAACATCATGTGCAAGAGGTTATTAATGAAAGAGCCAAAGAAACCGACAAGGGATAGGTGAACATAATCAGAGAGGTCCACCAAAATTTTGTAATGCCATCCATGGAACGAGTCTCGGTCCTGACAAGATCGGGAAAAGAGTCATTACAAGTCGACCCTAAGGAACCCCAACCACTAGGTTTTCCTCCTGCTCCCAGGATGACTCCGCAAAAACACCAGTCTAATGAGAAAGGGCATTCTGATCCTCCTCAGACTTCTGCGACTATGCCAAGAAAGGAATTTCCTCCTAGAAAAGGGAGCGAGACTCAGGAGCAAGCAAAGGAAAGACTCAGATTTCCTTCATTGATGAAAAGACAAAGGACAGAAGCCACGCAGGGCTATAGAGACAGATATGATACGTCGACTGGTGGAAGGGAGAAAAGTGTTGAAGGATCCCCAGCTGCAACCCTATCATTCAACATTATAGAAGAAATGAAGAGGACCCCTTCCAAAATAAGCATGTATGATGCACTGCAAATTCCTGGTCAGATCGACCTCCTCCAAGAATCCTTGAATTTAAAGAATGATACCTCTTCCCCCAATGTTATACAAGCAAATGTTGTGTCAACCTCTAGAAAAAATAGACCACCCCCATTCTATCTATCCTTGCAAATGGAGGGGTGGATAGTTCACAATTGCATGATTGATTTGGGGGCCTCAACTATAGTAATTCCTAAAGCCGTATGTGACATAATGGGGATGGAATATTCTCAAAGTCATCCTGGTGTGTTGCAATTAGATGGTACTCCAGTAAAAACTATCGGGGTGATCAAAGATATCCCTATTCAACTCCACAGAATGCCAGGAGTAGTCATCATACAAGAAGTAGTTTTTGTAGACTTAGAACCATATTTTGATATGTGTTTATCTAGAGAGTTCATAGCCAAACTGGGCGGTTATCTGTCCCTGGATTATTCTCATTTGGAGGTACCTTTCAAAGGTAAAAGAGTCAAGATCTACAATGAAAAACCATCTACTTTTCACGTAGAAAGACTGGAGGAAACAACTATTGTCAACATGATGTCCGAGGAATCAAAAAATATTGATCTAATGGAGGAAATCATGGAGGAACGCCAATCTGAAGATCAGTTTTCAATGGGGAATTTCAACGCTATAGTAGAGATGGAAATAGGAAGCTATTCTATTGAAAAACCAAAAAAGCTTCCTGTTGCTGTCCCTAAAATAGGTGATTCGGCCAACCAGTTATGGAAATTGTACTTTGATGGCTCAAGGTGCAAAAATGGAGCAGGAGTTGGAATTGTTATGATTCATGAGATCAATTGCTCTATGGATAGAGCATTACAAGAAGAGGACGAAGAGAGCCTTATTCAATTGAAAAACAATCATATCCCCAGGAGACTGATCACCCTGGAGAGCCTTTTCGACAATAGCGATAGAGCTATAGGTCGAAGGATCAAGGTAGATGAACGTCGGTATAAGGAAATAGAACTAGAATCGGGCAAAATGATCAAAGTAGGGACCAATTGTACAGAGGAAGAGCTAGGACAAATAAAATAGTTATGTAGAGAATATCTAGACATAATAGCCTGGACTTATAGTGATCTAAAAGTGTACACGAAAGAGGTCATTAAGCACACCATCGATACTGTGGCAGGAGCAGTAAGGTTTTCTCTGTTAGATGGCTTCTCTGGTTACAATCAAGTTTGGGTGAGAAAAAAAGATCAAGATGGATGGGTTCTACCCATCACAGTGAATGCATTTCACCTGAAGTTGTATTTTCGATAAAAGCTACAGATCACCATTATATGTACAGTATATTATAAGTTTGGAGTTTTGTAAAAATTTCCCTTTTTACGGCCTATATAGGAATTGTTTTTTGCAGACTAGCGGGGTCCGATATTTTGAATGAAACCTGGAAGGAAACACAGATGCAGGTGCTCAAATCACCTACATTCCAAAATGCATTCTTTTACTTTTATCCTTGTGTTTTTCCACTCAAAATTTTACTTTTCACAACTGTGCTAGTGACTCTGTTTCCCAATGGATAAAGGCCTGGTCTCTATTTTTGGGAGCAAAAATTCCCTCGAAAGCCGCCAAGAATGTTAGTCAAAAAATGACTAACTACAGAAAAACAAGTGATGCACCTTTTTGCATATTTTCCAAGAAGACCGAAGTGGCCCATATGCTAAAGATAAAAGGAAAAGAAAAATACCGCCAAGGGGAAAAAAATGTCGCGATATAGCAACATGTTGCATTATCGTGGTTCAAAGCAAAGAAAAGAGCAAAGAGGGAAAAAGTGTCGCGATATCGCGACATGTTGCATTATCATGGTCCGAAGCAAAGAAAAGAGCAAAGGGAAAAAAGTTTCATGATATTGCGACATGTTGCATTATTGTGGTTCGAAGCAAAGAAAAGAGCAAAGGGAAAAAAGTGTCACGATATCACGACATGTTGCATTATCGCGGTCCTAAGCAAAGAAAATAGCAAAGGGAAAAAAGTGTCGCGATATCACGACATGTTGCATTATCGCGATACGAAGAAAAGAAAAGAGCAAAGGGAAAAAGTGTCATGATATCGTGACATGTTGCATTATCGCGGTCCGAAGCAAAGAAAAGAGCAAAGAGAAAAAAGTGTCACGATATCGTGACATGTTGCATTATCGCGGTCCGAAGAAAAGAAAAGAGCAAAGGGAAAAAAGTGTCGTGATATCGCGACATGTTGCATTATCGTGGTCCAAAGCAAAGAAAAGAGCAAAGGGAAAAAAGTGTCGTGATATCGCGACATGTTGCATTATCACGGTCCGAAGCAAAGAAAAGAGCAAAGGGAAAAAAGTGTCGGGATATCGCGACATGTTGCATTATCGCGGTCCAAAGCAAATAAAAGAGCAGAGGGAAAAAGTGTCATGATATCGCGACATGTTGCATTTTCACAGCTGAGAGCAACAAGAGGGAGCAAGGAGGCAAAAGTGTCACGATATCGTGACATGTTGCATTTTCGCGGTCCAAAGCAAAGAGAAAGAGCAAGAAGGAAAAAGTGTCGCGATATCGCGACATGTTGTATTTTCGTGACTAAAAGCAAAAATAAGGCGCAAGGAGGAAAAGATGTCGTGATATCGCGACATGTCGCATTTTCATGACTAAAAGAAAAGAGAAAGCGCAAGGAGGAAAATATGTCGGGATATCACGACATGTCACATTTTCACGACTAAAAGCAAAGAGAAAGCGCAAAGAGAAAAATATGTCACGAAATCATGACTAAAAGCAAATAGAAAGCGCAAAGAGGAAAAGATGTCGCGATATCGTGACATGTCGCATTTTCGCGACTAAAAGCAAAGAGAAAGTGCAAAGAGGAAAAGATGTCGCGATATCGCGACATATCGCATTTTCATGACTAAAAGCAAAGAGAAATCGCAATGAGGAAAATATGTCGCGATATCGCGACATGTCACTGTTTCATGGCCAAGAGAGAAGAAAAAGAGCAAGAAGGAAAAATTGTCATGATATCGCGACATGTTGCATTTTCACGGCCAAAAGAAACAAAAGAGAAAAAATAGGCAAAAGTGTTGTGATTTCGCAACATGTTGCATTTTTGTGATGCAAGAAGAAGAATCAAGCTGAAGACATAAAAATGTCACGATTTCGTGACATGTTGCATTCTCGCGACTTAAAAGGGGTAGGCAGACAGAGGAACAAAAGTGTCATGATTTCGCGACATGTCCAGTTTTTTCCAAAGAAATAGAGTCTATTTTTGGTAACTGGGACATGCACTGACATTAGGTGGTAGGTCCGCTGGACGATTGCAGAATAACAAGTTCATCTAAATTAGCCAGAGAGATATAAACCCAATCTGTAGGAAATTCATTGTATATTATTAGAAACTGTAGACAATTACTTGTAATTGATTGAAGAAATTAAATGTACATAGTAGAAGATACTCTTTTTAGGGTATAAATAGGAGTGAGTCAACCATGAAAAAAGGGTCGGCTCTTGGATGTTTACAGACTTGATGTACATGTACTGGATTACAAGTAATAAAATATTTCTTCCTATGGCTTTCGAAACTTCTGTACGCAAGTGTATGTGTCTGGTGTTTTTAACTTTTATTCATTCTAAGTTTTATACTATATCTGTTCTGAAATCTAGATTGTGCACGTATAAACCTTTTTTCTAAAGTTGAGCATTAAGATATTTGCATGTAAAATTTGCACTCAGGAATTCATGTTTTCTATAAAAGGATATAAAGAAAACTCTAAAAGTAGTAATCTGCATCATCAATGTTTGTTGTTGTCTAATATGTACCGTGAGAAAAGTTCTAGCTTAGGCTATATTTCCCTTATCTCTTGTACCCCCTTTTCTCTAAAAAACTCAAAGGAACCAGCCTTCTCTGGAGACTAGACAGATGAGCTCAAGCAAAATCTGTCTATTCAATGTTGGCAAAGTCTAAGGTGCAACAATATTAACCGAAGGCAGATTTTGTTCCAACAATATCCAATCAGTATTATCTTCAAAGTACCCAACCCAACTAATAGAAGAAACTCCCCATCTTCCATTCATGGGAAAAGTTTAGACATCTAGAAAGCACTGAAAAATTGAGGATGGGAAAAATGAAATATTATGGGAGGACTCATGGGAGTAGCACCCACCAATAGATAACACTCACCCTCATATAGTAGGTCTCAAATTGAATTTGCATATCCATAGATGGTATTATGTATTCCATTATATCAAACATTCACATCCATAAGGACCTAGAGCAAAGCAGTGGAAACCCAAGGAGGAATGGTCGAGTGAAGAGTGGGAAGAAGAGAAAAGTGAACTAAAAAATATTTTGGAAAATAGATAGTTCTTAAAAGGGAATGAACCAGATAAGATAACATGGTATCATGGAACTATAGGAAATTATTTAGTGAAGGAGGGATATAAATTTATAACTTCTCCCAACCACCCAATACAAAAACCCCCTTGGTCAAAGATGTGTCAAACTAAGGGATGGATAAAGATAAATTATTTCTCTTGGTATATGGCCTGACCCAAGAAAATTTGCATTAAAGAGGATTTATTGGGCCTAATAGGTGTATAATTTGCAACCAATATGAGGAAACAATTTCTCATATCCTTTTTTAATGCACTTTTGCCCAAACAGTGTGGAAGGAATGGTTACTTTTAACCAAGTGGAGGTCCAAATTCCAACCATGGATACTTTATGGTATTATTAGAAATAAAAAAAAAATAGAAAAAAGAGGATAAAAACTACATGGTATTTGGGTTTAGGATGTATTTTCTAGTAAATATGGCTAGAATGAAATGGAATAACTTTTAAGGAGGAATTCAAACTGATAGAGAGCATATGGATAACTATAGAAAGAAAGGTGCTTGAAACTATTGATGCAATAAATATGGAGGCCTCTCAAATACACATAGAGGAGGAAGAAATTTGGAAAAAACTGAGGATGGGGACAACTCAGGACAGGGACATCACAAGAAGTATAGGAAGAAAAAAAACAATTTGTACCAAAGGTGGATGAGAAGAATAACTGTGAGCTATTACATGTATCTATTTATGGGTTACATAGTGTAGAGAAAGACAAATTTGAAGTAATAGAGAAGCCTAAGGGAGATAAAGGAGAGGCAGAGAAAGAATTGCGAAAAATCCCTTATGATCACCATGATCAGGAAGATTTGCAGAGACAGAAAGCAAAAGTTGATTTGTATCCTGGCATTAGAAAGGAGAGGCTGGTTACCAAGAAAATAATGTAATAAGTATTTTTTTAATACAAATTTTTAACTTTTCACTAAAAATAATCATGCAAGGTGTGTGATGTGTCTTTGATTTTGATTTTTTCTGTTTTTATTTTTCTTTTTTATGCCTATTTACAATGTAAAATTAAAAATAATCCTAGAGATGCAAAAAAATAATGATCTAATGTTCCTTTCGAAAAAAATCTAAATCTAAATGAATTTTTGAAAGCATGCCCAAACTAATCTACTTAGATTGAAAAAAATAAATAGAAATCTAAAGTATTGAGTTTGGAAAAGCAAATGATAATTAATCAAAAGAGTCAAATTTTTTTTAAAATAAATGATAATTAATCTAATGCACATTAAGTTTTTTAAAGAGAAAAAAAATGTGTAAATAGCATATTGTGCTCTTGAACATTTGAAAGAGAATAGAAAGAGATAAATAAGGTGTTGTGCCTTTGAATGTTTAAAAAAGGAATAGTGAAACAAATATACTAATGGTTTTTTTATTTGTTTTGAAGTTTAAAAGATAAAAGTTGAGGAAAGATGTTCAAACAAGAAAATAAAATAAAATATGCTATGAATTTTCATGCCAAACTATGAAGGTACGAGTAACTATCTCATGAACCTTTGTTGAAAGAAATAGAATCTAAGCATATCATGTCCTTGAGCCTATGCTTGAGCCTATGCAATTATTTTCTAAGCTTGAACACCACCTTGGGTGGTTGTGTCAAAGCTTGAGAATAACCATGGGTGGTTGGGACTAATGTTGAAAACTACCATAGGCATTTGAGACTAACCTTGAGAATCGCCATGAGTGGTTGAGACTGAGTTTGTGAGGGTAGATATTGCAAGATCCTTTCTTGATATGAGAAGTGTGGTTGTGTCTATCTTGCCCTTGAGTGCTTGTAATAGATACAACACGTAATATTTTACAAAATCAAGTTAAATAAGTATGCAAACACAAATAACCCTACATAAAATACATAAGACATGCTATGTTGGATGCAAGCGCCAAATTTCAGGCAAAATAAAAAGTGTCAAATGTGTTGTGGGAAAAGGATGCCACTATGATCACAATTTGTGTGAAAGATAAAATAAACCATAACAATTGAAAGTAGACAAAGTGCAATTAAAAATATATATCTGTACTAGAATTGATATTGATAAATTTTTTCTTTTACAAATAGACCCTTTCAGTTATAATCAACCTCCCAAAATGGAGGGTTTTATTTTACAAGTAAAATCTATGGTGTGGAAATTTATATGCTTGAGAAAACATCAGGTTTCAGGAGGATTTAAAAGATATTTTTATCAACCTCCCAATATTCCATGTGTAACCCATACCTGCACATAATCTCACAATGACAACATCAATAGTGTATTGAAGGCCTTTCAAGATAAGACCATAAATCATGAAAAAGGAATACAATAAATTACAAAATCAATTGTAGAGTGATATATATTAATCCAAATGAGCTAAAAATTCTTATATACCTTAATTTTTATGTTAGTAATATTTCCTCTAAATTTGGCATCAATCAAAGCAAATACCTGCAATCTGTACACAAAACAAGTCAAGCAATTTTTGACCCAAAATATGGACCTCGAATGCACATTTTTAGAGGGTTGAAATTTGGACCTAAATTTCTCATAATGGTTTTAATTTTGTGTATAAATCCAATACAATTTTAGGAATCATACCTCCTAATTTTGTGGTGATTGGAGGTCGTACCTACAATCTGCATATGAAACAAGTCAGGAAATGTTTGATTGAAAATATGGACCACAACTACAAGTTTTAGAGGGTTGAAATTTGTATCCCTGCTACTCATAATGGAGTGAAATTTTTTTGAGACCTTATTTATTATTTCAATTATATTCCATCATAATTATAGTTAAATATAATCCTATATGAGTAATTTATGCCCAAAACAATGAGGTTGGTTTTGGTTGGATTCTGCCTTTCCTGGACGTGTTTTGGAGCCTCTAATGTAGATTCAGTGCACCGTTGAATATTTTATATTGGTGTGGCTACAAAATAGATGTTAGTGAAAATTTCTAAAAGCTTCCATGGTTTATTCCTTTGATATCCTCCAATGGTAAATCTACAAGAACAATGTCAAGCAAAAAACACAACAATATTGAATAAAATTTTAGCAGAGTTTCATCATAATTTTATGCACATGTGAACATGAAGAGACCTATTTATAAAGTATCCCATAGGTGGAGAATTATAATAAGTATATAATAGAGTGGTTTACAAGTATCATGGGTGTGTAAGAGAGGAATATTATGGATTTCCCACTTGGATGTACAAATATGCAACTTTCTCTATTTGGGCTATGAAACCCTATGACACATTATGACACATAATGATACATCATAACATGCCTCACTAATGCTATTTTTATGGAGAGATTACTCACCCACAAAAAAATTACATGCTTAATCAATGTACTTGGGTGGAGGGAATCCTCACCCATGTGCATTAATGCACTTAAAATGTGGAGGAAAAAGGGGAAATAAATTCCAACCGTAGTTAAAAATAGAAGAGTGGTCTCATGATGTCTACGATTAAGCGTAGGAAGGGGCTTAAATGGGTCAAAGAGGCTAGAATATTCAACATTAAATAATTTATAAGGTTGCAGTATATTAATTAGAATAATTGTACACATTATTTAATATTAATATTAACCATTGTAAATGTGTCACTTTTTAGGTTTCTACATTTTTCAATTTCAAACTCCTACACATGTACTTGGCAAAATTGTCTCACCTCATACCTTCTTAAAATATATAAATTCAACTTCTCACTCTTTAATATTGACATGATTTTTTTGACAATGAACATAAAAATAATATATTCTTTGCACACACTTTTAGACATACTTTTGATCATTTTTACAAGTAAATCTCTATACATTTATTTCCACAAACTCTTTGCTCCCCTTTGCAAGTGTTTTTTTTATTGAGCATATTGAGATAGTTAACATAGGAGCGTAGTATTATTTATGGAAAAGAGAGTTCCTTCACCACACATTTTCATGATTCTTCATTATATTTTGAGTTTGACTTTTATTTTTTACATCTAACACTATTTTGCAACATTTTCATTCATCAATTGCATTCATTGACACCCTATTTTTTTTTATATCAATTTAGAAATTTTGCTTTAATTTAGTTGTAATACTTGTAATAATAATTCAAGGATTAACACTCATCTCTTTTGAATATCATCCTTCAGATCCATCATTGATTTTACCTCTATATGCACTCCATGTGAATTCAACACTAGCAAACTAGCATACGACAAACCTATTTTTCTCATTTTTTATCAATAGTATTGTTGTGGCTGCTCCCCAACACACCCCAAAATTGGGGACCCACATTTTTTGCATGCTTTCCAAGAAGATTGCAGCAGTCCAGATGCTAAAATCAAAGAAAAAGGAAAATGTCACGAAATCGTGACCTGTTGCTCTGTCGTGGCTAAGAAAATGAAAAGTGTCGCAATATCGTGACATGTTGCTCTGTCATGGCTAAGAAAATGAAAAGCATCGTGATATCACAACATGTTGCTCTGTTGCGGCTAAGAAAAAGAAAAGTGTCACGATATCGCGACATGTCGCATTTTCGCGGCTTAGATTGGCAAAGGACAACAAAAATAAAAAGTGTCACGATATCGCGACATGTCGTGAAATCGTGGTCAAAATGGTCAAATAGAAGAAGAGGCTAAAAATGTCACGATATCATGACATGTCATGTTTTCGCGATGTCTGGCGGTGAAAAAAGCTAAGTGCAAAAATTGTCGCGATATCGCGACATGTTGTGAAATCACGGTCAAAATGGTCAAATAAAATAAGAGGCTAAAAATATCGCGATTTCGCGACATGTCATGTTTTCACGATGTCTGGCAGGTGAAAAAAGCTAAGTGCAAAAATTGTCGTGATATCGCGACATGTCATGAAATCGCGGTCAATGGCAGCAAGAGAAAAGTCAACGTAAAAGTGTCACGATATCATGACATGTCACATTTTTGTGGCTCAGATCTCGAGGTAGAACAGAATGGAAAATTGTTACGATATCGCAACATGTCATGTTTTAGCAACTTGTCTTGAAATCGCGGTCAAAGTAAACAGGAAGAAGTGTTGATCGAAAAATATCGCGATATCGCGACATGTCATGAAATCGTGGTTCACAGAGGAGAGAGAAAGCCAAAGTGGAAAAATGTCACGATATCGCGACATGTCATGAAATCGCGGTTCGTAGAGGAGAGAGAAAGCCAAAGTGGAAAAATGTCGCGACATCGCGACATGTCATGAAACCACGGTTCATAGAGGAGAGAGAAAGACAAAATGGAAAAATGTTGCGATATCACGACATGTCACAAAATCGCGGTCAAGGCAGTCAAATAGGGCAAAGTACAAAAGTGTCACGATATCGTGACATATCGTGAAATCATGGCTCAGATCACGAGAAAAGTGCAAAATTGAAAAGTGTTGTGATATTGCGACATGTCATGAAATCGTGGCTCAGATCATGAGGTGAGAACAGAATAGAAAAGTGTCACGATATCGTGACATGTCGTGAAATCGTGGCTCAGATCACAAGGTAACAGCAAAATTGAAAATTGTCACGATATCGCGACATGTTTTGGTCTCACGGCCCAAACAAAAAAAGTGTCGCGATATCGCGACATGTTTCGGTCTCGCAGCCCAAACAAAAAAAGTGTCACGATATCACGACATATTGTTTTCTCATGGACAAAGGCATAGAGGTGTCACGATATCGTGACATATGTAATTTTTGTGATGTCAAAGGAAGGACAAGGCTGCGGATATAAAAATGTTGCGATATTGCAACATGTCTTATTTTCACGATGAAAGAAGAAAAGCTAAGCTGCTGACATAAAAATGTCATGATATCATGACAAGCTATTTTTGTTCGTGATTCACGGCAGGCCGTTATAGAGCATACAGGGGAGGCGCTGAACACGTGGCATGGATGTCAGGGTTACGGCGTAACACTTTAGGGCCAACAGTTACAATTTATAGAGAAGATCAAACGTTTCAACGCTGAGCAGAAAGTCCAAAAATGACGAAGAGGCGAGGAAGATGAAACGACGGGACCTAGGAAATGAAACGAAGCGTCACAGAGCGCAACAGAGAGCCAAAACAGAAATTTTAAAAGCACAAGCCAGAGACAGGTACAGGGGGTCGGAAACCACTACAAGCAGAGTTGCAGAGCCGAAGGCGATAAGCCATTCTGGTCCTGCTTTTGGAGTGTTTTTCTTCCACCTTCTTTGGATATTCTCCTGTTACATTGGACTAGGTAGGAAATTTTTGTAAGCGGAGTTGCAGTGCTGAAGGCCAGAAGGCCATTCTGGGCCTACTTTTTGGGCTGTTTTCTTCCATAGACTGGGTTTGGAAACCAGAAAGTTTTGTTGTTGTAAAATGATCAATTTTTAATACAGAAAATTCAGAGAGTTGCACCTCATTGACAAGAAAGAAGGAGTTATTTTCTACATGCAAGATTTAATGTCTATTTTTCCCCTTTTCAGATTTTAGGCGTATAGGTGGAGTTTAATGCAAGTTATCTTGGTTGCTCCAAGCGAATGTCTAAATCTGAAAACCCCATTCAAGACCCTAGGTACTAGCACTTAACTTATCTGGATTGTGCATGCTCTGCAGGTTCAATAGGTTAGGTTGTATGTAGAAAACCTCATATCTACGGTTTTGTCGAAATAGGATAGCAGCATACTGAATGCATTTTTCATTTTCCTTTTTGCATTTTTATTTTCATTTTCCTGCACTTTATTTTCCAGAAGTTCCAATTTTCTTTTTAATTCTCAGGCATTAAAATAAAAAATTAAAAAATTCCAAAATCCAAAAATAGTTTCACCAGTGCGTATGTTATACTGCAAATTTCAAATACGCATTTTAAAATTTCATTTTTGGAGTTGTTTAAATTTCACCATAGCTGCTGTTTTATTGCAGACTTTAAAAATCCAAAAATAGGAAATTTCCATTTCAGGGCCGAAAGTTCATTTTTCAGTTTCGTTTTTTCATTCATGATCCGATGATGACATTCCCTTCATAAAAATTCCAATTTCATTTAAGGAGTAATGTTTTATGGCATTTCATCAATTTCCATTTTGAAGTTACGTCGTGGTCATATAAGGACTAGATCACATTTTCTTTATTCAGGTTCAACGAACAATCACTAAAGTTTTGCAGTAAAATAAACCAACATTGCCCCTTGTTTTCAGTTACTTGCAACCACTAAGGTGTTCCAAGCATTTAAATTGAATATATTTATTTGAGATTATTAATACACAGATGTAAAATGCTAATATAGCGGAGACCTTGGAGAAATTATTTATTTAATTTCTTTGCAAGAGAGGATTTGGAACCCAAATCCTATCGGAGAGTGTGTTTTCACAATTGGGTGAAAATACCACTCAATATATTGGTGATAGGAGGGCCTAGATGGATTTATTTTAATGTGATTTAAATTTAGAATTTTTTATATTTCATGCCCTACTGATTGTTATCTTTAATCTTCTAACACCACTCAATAGATTGGCTCTAGAAGGAGGGCTGAAGCGGTTTATTTTATCATGATTTTAGATGCTACAGGTTTATAATTGTTTAAGAGCTTTACATTGCTAAATATTTCAAGTCCATTTGATTAGCATCTTCGGCCTCCTCTAACACCACTCAACAGATTGGCGCTAGAAGGAGGGCCGAATGGGTTTATTTTAGTGTGATTTAAATGCTATAAGGATTTAAATTTTTGTATATTTCATGCTATATTGATTGTTATCTTTAGTCCTCTAACACTCAATAGATTGGCACTAGAAGGAGGGCCAGACGGGTTTATTTTAGTGTGATTTAAATTTAAATTTTTGTATATCTCATGCCCTATTGATTGTTATCTTTAGTCCTCTAGCACTCAACAGATTGGTGCTAGAAGGGGGCATGAAATGGTTTATTTCATCGTGATGCTATAGGTTTATAATTGTTTAAGAGTTTTATATTGCTAAATATTTCAATTCCATTTGATTAGCATCTTCGGCCTCCTCTAACACCACTCAACAGATTGGAGTTAAAAGGAGGGTTGAATGAGTTTATTTTAGTGTGATTTAAATGCTATAAGGATTTAAATTTTTGTATATTTCATGCTATATTGATTGTTATATTTAGTCCTCTAACACTCAGCAGATTGTTAAAAGGAGGGCCTAGATTGGTTTACTTTATTCTATTTACGTTAAGTAATTCAGGTATGCTGTATTTGTTCTAATGCTTTTTGATTGTTCATACATAAATAATGTGATTTGAATTAATTTTGAAAATTTTGGTCTCGACTAACGAAGTGTTGTTTCCATGCAATTTGATTTTAATGAATACATCTCTTGATTGATGCTAACTTCATTTTTTATACATTACAGGTTGGATATTTTCTAATCATTTCACGTTGATGTGTCTTGATTCCTTCTGTCATTTTTGACTAACAAATTTGGTTCTAAAGTTACATTTTGAGTTTCACTAATGGCAACACTTGAGGAGCAAATTGTATCCCTAAGAGCTGAAATAGCATCTCTAAGAGAAAGAATGGTATCTACAATGGAAGATCATTATAAGGGTTTGTCTATACCTGTGGTACCCTATCAAATTCCTAAAATGTTAGTGGAGTTTCTACGATGTTTTAATAAAGATGTGCCACTAGGATACTTGCAAAGACTATACATCTACAAAAATACATTATTTCAATTCCAGATTTTCTATGAGGAGGTGGCTTGTAAGTTATTTGCATACATTTTGGATGATAAACCATTCTTTTGGTACAGCCAACTACCCATGGAGGTTAGGACTTCTTGGAAACAATTAGAAGCAGCCTATCTTTATTACTTTGGTAATCAAGTTGACTTAAATAGGTTGCAAAATCAATTTGCCTCCATACGTAATGAGCATAATGAATCCTTGAGTCAATTCAATGGAAGATTTTGTGAATTGTACTCTCAAATATGGAAAAGTTTGGGTACATATTAAGAGGAAGTTATTCAAGTATACCTGGGAGCCATAGATCCCACACTTGCTATATCTTTAAAGAAAAATGTGGATGACTTATCTCTAGAGACAATCTATGAGATCTCAGAAAAGGTAGAACAAGTTTTGGAAGAAGAAAAGGCACAACATGTTCACATGAGAGACTGTTCTTTTGAAGTTAGTGATGCCAACCTACACCAACCATAAAATATAGCACCCTCCAATCCAATGATATCTAAGGTAAATGATCAAGGAGATGAATTTGAATATCCAAATGTTACAACCACCTTAGATGTAATCCAAGAGGAGGTGCAGATTGCTAAGCCAACATCCGCTAGTGAAGATTATGCAGAAATGATCTCATTCATAGAAATACATGATTATTTAGATGAAGGGGTTCTAAATTCAATGATGTTTGAAATATGTGATAGGACGGAACCTACCATAGAATTGAATGAAGTGGTTGAAAGTGAAATCAGGAGAAAACCAATAAATGAATTTGAAGATATGATAGAGTTTCACCACTTGTTCTTGGAAGATACTATTGATGAGATGTGTACAATTAACAATCAAGAAATTCTTCACCCTCCAAATTATGATAAAACTGTATCATGGGTTACTAATTTGGACGATGATAGCCTTACAAATTTGAATTCAAGAAACGACCCACTATTGGAAATAATTGAACCATCTAAGGAAGGTGAAGGCGAATTTGATGAGAAACACATTGACGAATTGGAAGATGTCAAAGAAGTAGTTGAACATCACCACTTGATTTTGGAAGAAGATTATTATGATGCTTGGAAGAAGTGGGAAGACTACACTCACTCCAAAACTGCTAACGAGACTTGTGTGCCAATCGATATACATGACAACATAATCGCCTACTCGAAGGAAGATATTACAACTCCTGTACAAATTGAGAATGTTTTGGAAGAGGGTTTCAAATCTCATCAAATTTTGGAAGATTATAATGATTCCATTACCAAGGACAAAGAAGAAAGTGAATTGATGAATGAATCGAAAAATCATGTCACAAATACCATGGAGTTTCATCTCACAGATTTGGATGACAATTTTCACAATGGTTGGGGGAGATATGATAATGCATTCTTTTCTCACATCCCTATAGATGAAACTCATTTTTCACTTGATATGCAGGATGTTGAAACTTCTACATCATACGAAGATCTCACATTCACAATATTTGAGAAGGTTGCAAAATTCAATTATGTGGAATATGAATTCATTAAAGATGCAGATACAGGTTTGCATGATGATAAAGAGATACCATGGATAGTGAACAAAGAATTGGAACCAAACGACAAAGAAATTGATCAATTGGAAACAACTCAAATGAAGGATCATCAATATGAGTAATTGGACATACATTTTGACCAAGAATATTGGAGCATTGAAAAGGATGGGCATGTTTGATGAACAGGTAATCAATGAAGAGTATGAATACCATGAGGTAAAAGAGGGAATTGCAAATCCCCATCAAATTTTGGTAAATAAAAATGTTCAAAGGGTAGAATCTAGCCTTTTGTATTCAAGCATCCAAGATTTAGGTGAAAATTTGCGTGACCAGATTTTGAATTTGAATGATGTTTATGGTGAAATGTCGTTAAAGGTGAATGAAAAACAAGGTATAATCTCTAATCACACCTTTAATAATATTGTCTTAATGAATGAAAAAGAAGTTGATGCACTTGAACTGTTAAATCAAATTCATCAACAATTACTAATTGAATCTAGGGTAAAAACTTTTAATGATCCTAATTTAGTAAATATCCTAGATGCTTGCAAACTGTTGCACAAGTTTGATTGGCCTACAAATTTGGAAAATTATTTGGCTTTAAAATTTTTAGAAATAGGCTCTTGCTTACAAAGTTTCATTTTGGATAAAAAGAGCCTAGTTCTAAATGATGAATCGAATTATGAAATGGAAACTTTCAAGAATAGACAAGATAAAATTGAATATCATTTATTGTCTAATCATTTCAGTATTTTAATGCTCACCTATGAGAGTACTAATGGAATTAAATCTAATTGGTGGGGTGAGCAAGGGAAGTTAAAAGTTGTTGCATGGTGTGGTCTAATATTGTTTTTGTTGGATTCCTACAACATTTGGTAGGCATATCACGTTATATTTTTGTTGAAGTGTTCTAATCATGTTTGGGATCCGGGAAAGTGATAGTCCAAGCTTTGCATCATCTTGTATTATATTGTACATTTGTATATAGATTTTGGTTTTTGGGTTTTTTTTTGTGTTTTCAAGTTCATTTTTGAAGTTATTTTTGGGTTTGGTTGTAAGTTTTGTGTGTTAAGTCCTTTTGACATGTTTGGTTCATTTCTAAAAAAAAAAAAAATTGAGATATCAACTCATGCCTAAGATCAAGAAAATATGAAACATTGGAATTGTGTTGTAGAAAGCTCCACAAGTAACGCAAAAAATTTAAATAATATATTTTGAAACTTGTGATGCATGAAGTAGTCAGTTTTACAAATTATGGCAATACTCCATCTGCAATTCAAAAGGCAATGCATTCATATTACATCCCACTTTGCATATACATGCCATCTTAGTTGCATATGCATTTCAAGTACATTCATTGAAAAGGTGTCAAATCCTCTTAGGTTATTCTATAATATAAATAAATAAATAAAATCCTAAGGTTGGGAACTGATGCCCGAACTATATTGAACGAAGCACGTTCTATGCACATTAAAGAATATCTTGAGCAAAATGATCAAAACCATGCTTGGAAGAAAATGTGAGGCGAAAGGAGTATTCGTGTCTGTCCTATCATGCAACATAATCCCTAAAATAGTGGTTTTTACCACTCCCACAAAACTTAAATCTTAAATTAGGGAGTAGTAAGGATAGGGCATAATTCTCATCTCGCTTAGGTTGAGAATCCGATTCCCCAAAGCTTCCATTTTTCCATTTCATCATAAATCTTGGATTGGAAGGATCGTACTACACGTCCCTCGCAAGGATGGGTAGTCATCCCCAAGGTCCAAGCAATAAAAATAAAATTAATATTTTCTATGTTATCATAATATTGGATTGGAAGGATCGTACTACGTGTCCCTCGCAAGGATGGGTAGTTATCCCAAAGATCCAAAAGTAAAACTAATTTTTTCCATGTCATTTAATATTGGATTGGAAGGATCATACTATGTGTCCATCGCAAGGATGGGTAGTCATCCCAAAGGTCCAAGAAATAAAGAAAAAATTAATGAATCATGGATTATGGGGTTAATCTCCATCGAGGCTATAGATGCTTGACTGGCAGTGGAGTATGCTCATGTGTGGCAGCATGTCTTGCCTAAAAACAAGACCACTTACTGCTCAAACAGATAGACTAGCCTGACAATTTCATCCATAAAAGGTTAAATCATTTTGTTCAAAGTGAGGTAATGAATTCCAGATCAGAGTAGTAAGGATAGGATTAAATTCCCATCTCGCTTGGGTTGGGAATCTGATTCTCCAAAACTCTGATTTCACTTTCACTTACACATGGGTTCAAGATGGTAGTGACGCATAACCAACTTTGGGATCTAATAAAATAATTCATTATTCACATATTTGATCCTCAGAGGGTTTGAAAATTTTAAAATTTTGTATATGATACTAGAAGGTTGAACCTTTATAAAGTAGGTTCTCATATTTCTAGCATATTTATCATGCTGTGCAAATCATTGACAACCTCACATATGCATTCATGTAAAGCTGACAATGGAATGTGGATCAATTTCAAACGATAGAAAATGGAACACACTACACACACCGAGCTTATACTTAATGATTATGATGTTTCATGTATTTCTAATCTATCGACATTTGTTTATGTTTTTATGTGCTAACGCCTATTTTTGAGTTTGTACTTTTTTAGGTTAGGTTCTCAAGAAATGCTCAGGAGCATTTTCCAACAGAGTCGCCATTTGTTGTGGCTGCTCCCCAACACACCCCAAAATTGGGGACCCACCTTTTTGCATGCTTTCCAAGAAGACTGCAGTGGTCTAGATGCTAAAATCAAAGAAAAAGGAAAATGTCATGAAATTACGACCTGTTGCCCTGTCGCGGCTAAGAAAATGAAAAGTGTCGCGATATCATGACATGTTGCTCTGTCGCGGCTAAGAAAATGAAAAGCGTCGCAATATCATGACATGTTGCTCTGTCGCGGCTAAGAAAATGAAAAGTGTCGTGATATCGCGACATGTCGTGTTTTTGCAGCTTAGATCGGCAAAGGACAGTAAAAATAAAAAGTGTTGTGATATCACGACATGTCGTGAAATCGTGGTCAAAATGGTCAAACAGAAGAAGAGGCTAAAAATGTCGCGATATCGCGACATGTCATGTTTTCACGATTTCTAGTGGGTGAAAAAAGCTAAGTGCAGAAATTTTCGTGATATCGTGACATGTCGTGAAATCACGGTCAAAATGGTCAAACAGAAGAAGAGGCTAAGAATGTCGCAATATCGCGACATTCCATGTTTTCGCGATGTCTGGCGGGTGAAAAAAGCTAAGTGTAGAAATTGTCGCAATATTGCGACATGTCATGAAATTGCGGTCAACGACAGCAAGAGAAAATTCAATGCAAAAGTGTCACGATATCGTGACATGTCACGTTTTTGCGGGCTCAGATCTCGAGGTAGAGCAAAATGGAAAATTGTCGCGATATCACATGTCATGTTTTCACGACTTGTCTTGAAATCAAGGTCAAAGTAAGCAGGAAGAAGTGTTGACCGAAAAATGTCACGATATCGTGACATGTCATGAAATCATGGTTCACAAAGGAGAGAGAAAGCCAAAGTGGAAAAATGTTGTGATATCGCGACATGTCATGAAATCGCGGTTCATAGAGGAGAGAGAAAACCAAAGTGGAAAAATGTTGCAATATCGCGACATGTCATGAAATCGTGGTTCATAGAGGAGAGAGAAAGACAAAGTGGAAAAATGTCGTGATATCGCGACATGTCATGAAATCGTGGTTCATAGAGGAGAGAGAAAGACAAAATGGAAAAATGTCGCGATATCGCGACATGTCACAAAATCGCGGTCAAGGCAGTCAAATAGGGCAAAGTACAAAAGTGTCGCAATATCGCGACATGTCATGAAATCGCTGCTCAGATAACGAGAAAAGTGCAAAATTGAAAAGTGTCACGATATTGTGACATGTCGTGAAATCATGGCTTAAATCACGAGGTGAGAATAGAACAAAAAGTGTCACGATATCATGACATGTCATGAAATCATGGCTCAGATCATGAGGTAACAGTAGAATTGAAAATTGTCATGATATCATGACATGTTTTGGTCTTGTGGCCCAAACAAAAAAAGTTTCACGATATCGCGACATGTTTCGGTCTCGCGGCCCAAACGAAAAAAGTGTTGCGATATCGCGACATATTGTTTTCTCACGAACAAAGGCATAGAGTTGTGATACCGCGACATGTCTCATTTTTGCGATGTCAGAGGAAGGACAAGGCTATGAATATAAAATCATTGCGATATCATGACATGTCTTATTTTTGTGATGAAAGAAGAAAAGCTAAGCTGTCGACATAAAAATGTCGCAATATCATGACAGGCTGTTTTTATTCATGATTCACGACGGGCTGTTATAGAGCATACAGGGGAGGTGCTGAACACGTGGCACAGATGTCAGGGTTACGACATAACGCTTTAGGGCCAGTAGTTACAGTTTACAGAGAAGATCAAACATTTCAACACTGAGCAAAAAGTCCAAAAATGATGAAGAGGCAGGGAAGACGAAACGACGGGACCTAGGAAATGAAATGAAGCGTTGCAGAGCGCAACAGAGAGCCGAAACAAAAATTTTAAGCTAGAGATAGGTACAGGGGGTCGAAAACCACTATGAGCAGAGTTGCAGAGCCAAAGGCGACAAGCCATTCTGGGCCTGATTTTGGAGTGTTTTTCTTCCACCTTTTTTGGATATTCTCCTATTACATTGGACTAGGTAGGAAATTGTTGTAAGCAGAGTTGTAGTGCTGAAGGCCAGAAGGCCATTATGGGCCTGCTTTTTGGGCTGTTTTCTTCTATAGACTGGGTTTGGAAACCAGAAAGTTTTGTTGTTGTAAAATGATCAATTTTTAATACAAAAAATTTAGAGATTTGCACCTCATTGACAAGAAAGGAGTTATTTTCTACATGCAATATTTAATGTCTATTTTTCCCCTTTTTAGATTTTACGCTTATAGGTGGATTTTAATGCAAGTTATCTTGGTTTCTCCAAGCGAATGTCTAAATCTGAAAACCCCATTCAAGACCCTAGGTACTAGAACTTAAATTATCTGGATTATGCATGCTCTGCAGGTTCAATAGGTTAGGTTGTATGCAGAAAACCTCATGTCTTTGGTTTTGTCGAAATAGGATAGCAGCATACTGAATGCATTTTTCATTTTCCTTTTTGCATTTTTATTTTCATTTTCCTGCACTTTATTTTCTAGAAGTTCCAATTTTCTTTTTAATTCTCAGGCATTAAAATAAAAAATTAAAAAATTCCAAAATCCAAAAATAGTTTAACCAGTGCGTATGTTATACTGCAGATTTCAAACACGCATTTTAAAATTTCATTTTTGAAGTTGTTTAAATTTCACCGTAGCTGCTGTTTTATTGCAGACTTTAAAAATCCGAAAATAGGAAATTTCCATTTTAGGGCAGAAAGTTCATTTTTCAGTTTTGTTTTTCATTCATGAGCCGATGATGACATTCCCTTCATGAAAATTCCAATTTCATTGAAGGAGTAATGTTTTATGGCATTTCATCAATTTCCATTTTGAAGTTACGTCGTGGTCATATAAGGACCAGATCACATTTGCTTTATTCGGGTTCAACAAACAATCACTAAAGTTTCACAGTAAAATAAACCAACATTGCCCCTTGTTTTCAGTTACTTGCAACCACTAAGGTGTTCCAAGCATTTAAATTGAATATCTTTATTTGAGATTATTAATACACAGATGTAAAATGCTAATTTAGCGGAGACCTTGGATAAATTATTTATTTAATTTCTTTGCAAGAGAGTATTTGGAACCCAAATCCTATCGGAGAGTGTGTTTTCACAATTAGGTGAAAATACCACTCAAAAAGTATCAGCAAAAGTTTACACTTTCATTGGATCCTTGGATCAAAAGGAATATTTTCATCTAATTTTATAGCATAAATATTTTTCACTAAAAAAAATGATTTTTTCTATCATAGGTTTTGTAGGCTATAAATTTTTACTAAAGGTGACTAACTCATCCTACAAGTGGTAAACTCATTTTAGTTGCTCATTTCATTAATTTTTGGATCTAGAAACCCATTATATAAATATAAATTTATCCTAACATCATTTTCATTAGTTCATTTTGGTTTTGCAAATATTTCAATTTTATATTATACAAATAATCATCTTCCAAGGCATTCAAGTTTATTTTTCTATTAAAGAATAGGAGGTTTGACTACAAACCATAAATTTAGAACTTTCTTAAGTAGTAATAAAACTCCCTAAAACTAAATGATATTCTTCTATTTTAGCAACTTTTTTTTAGGTTTATAGACAACAAGGCAAGTTTACTAATGTGGTTCATAGGTAATAAATTCAAGGAAGTGGCAAACCCAATTTGTAGATTCTAAATTCAGTACATTATAGATTCTAAATTTAATATATTTTAGATTCCATGTAACAACCCTCATTCTTTACCAAAGGGAGAGAGATATTTTTTCCTACTTGGATTAACTATCTCATTGAGAAGACACAATCATTTCATCAGTATAAGGAATAACCATATCGAGTTCATTGTCATTGTAGATGACACTCAAGTGGACAAGAGTGGCCAACTTCTCGTAATTTATAGGGTTCACTCTTCTAACCTCACATTAGAAGAGGGACCATAATTGACCCTCTAATTTACGTACACTACCTTGTAGAGGACAACATGACCATGGCATAGGGATTACCCTTTAAGTCTCATATTAGTTGAATGTGATATATATTCCCTAAACCTACATACTAGCATCTATGTAGGATTACTATGGCATGCTTCCTTAGTGATTAGTTAGTTCCATATACCCATGAAACTAACTAAGACCTTTACAACTCACCTAATAATGATCACGGTCATGTTTTCCTACCTGTAAGGTACCACCACTATACTACTTGTGAATGATCTAAAGGATTTTCATATAAAAATCCATCTCTAGGATCACCTAAGCCTCACCACTAGGATCATCGAAGCCTTACTACTAAATTCACCCAAGCCTCACTGCTAGGGTTTTTCATTCACAAAAATTTACCTAGTTGATTTGTCTACCTGCAACTCACTAGGAATGGGTACAATGCAACCCTAAGGTTAACTAACAATCATACTCATAAAACCCCTCTCTAAATACTAAGGACCTATTTAATCATTTTTTGTCTAATGTACAAACATATAAAATAATTACTAAAATATCATAATTTTATACTATCATCAACTTATCATTGACAAAGACTAGATAATTCAAGTACTTCATTCCAATATAACACTAGAAACTTTCATGAAAGGAAGTAAAGTAATCATAAAACAAATTTCCTTAATTACTTTTATCATTTCTCAATAATCACAATTAATTTGTATTGGGTATAATGAGCATATTGAGTTGTCATTGATGTCAAAGGAAAGTATGATATTCAAGGCAAAATTATTCTTCTAAGGTTGGATAATTATTCATGGCAAAGTCCATCTCAAAGGAAATAAATTGTAGAAAGAAAATGTTTATAATATTTATTTTTAAATATTATAATAAGGACAAATAAGTTTAAAAAGTTGGCTTGAAACAAAAAAAAATAAAGGGTTTAATAGAAAAAGCAAAGAAAATCATTTGGAAAAGGTTTGAAGGCAATATTATAATATTTATTAAATATTATAATATAAAAGTTAAAAAAAGCAAGAGGCACCAAAAATATTGGAGGAAATAATTTATAAGTGTCAATGTGCATATAAAAATATATGCGTCGATGTCAAAGCATAGTATGGAGAAGCATATTTAAATGGGACAAAAATTTCATTTTTGTAAGGTTGAAGACAATGCGCTAATCATTAATCCATTTGTGAGTTTCGTGGTTCATGGAAGGAAGAGAAGGGAGAAGTCCACACATGTTTCAAAGCATATTCGAATCTAAAATATAAAGAGGGCAACATTTTTGATATCACATTTGGGGGACTAGCTCAGATGGTAGACGTCCCTATGCTAGGGCATTGGAAGACAATAGGTTGCAATATCAAAACTCATCAAGACTCTTTTGCAAGGTAGAGGACAAAAATTGTTTGGTTGAGCTTGCAAGGTGGAAGATAAAGGGAAGTTGTTGCATTTATGGTTTCAAGTGGACGACTAGCCCAGATGGTCACTAGGCTAGCACTAAGGCATTGGTAGGCAGGTGGTTGCAGGTTCAAATCCTACAGACACTGTTTTTGCAAGGTAGGAAAGGTAAAATCATTTGTGTGGTTAATTTTTTATAGGCAGAAGGTGAAATCATTCGTGTGGTGTTCACATGGCAAGTTTGCAAGGCAAAAAGGAAATCATTCACATGGCACATTGACATAAGGTATGAATGCAAAGTTTTTATAAATTAAAGGGGGAAATCGTTTGTTGATCTAAATAAGGAAATTATTTCATTGAGCTTAGGAGGTATAAGGTGTGCTAAATTTTATTTGTGAATTGTAATTTTTGAAAGTTAAATTTAGGAGGTATAAGGTGTGCTAAGGTTTATTTGTGGATTGTAATGTGTACTTGAGAAAAATTAAATATTGTGATATGGGTATTGCTTAAAAATAAGGAGTTATAAGGTGTGATTAGGATTTAATTTTTTATTGTAATTTTGTATGGTGAAAAAGAAAATTTGAGGGGTTTTGATAATTATTAATGCTTTATATTTTGAGAAAAAAGGAGAGTTATAGAGCATTATTTTCAGATCTTGTTGTGCACATCCTTTTGAGAAAAAAATTAATGTGAGTGATTTGAGAGAAAGATCTACTAACCAGTTTTGAAGTGGCACTTTGAAAAGGAAATACTTTTTGAGATAGGTTTTGAGGGCACATATTCATCAAAGTAATTTTAGAGGTATGGTGATTTTATTCCTTCCTTAAGGTGTTTGGTTGAGCAAATATTTTTATGTTATAAGGAGAAGATATAAGGATTAATTTCATGTGCATTGTTGGAAATATGTGTGCTAGAATTTGAGAATAAAATTGTGCTTTATTATTGAAATAAATTGGAAACACATGTGCTAGGGTTGTAAACAAGTTGTGCATCATTTTTGAATGAAATTGGAAACACATGTGCTAGGGTTTTGAACAAATTTTGCTTCATTGTTGAATGATATTGGAAACACATGTGCTAAGGTTTGAGAGAAATTTTTGTGCATAATATTGATTGATATTGGGATAAACTTGTAAAGGTCATATAACATATTTTTGAATTAATTTGTGCATTGCATTTGAGTGATATTGGAAAGAACACATTATAAAATTGTATTGCATATCATTTTATATGTGTTCTTGAACAAGAATTCTGGCTAAAATATGTCTAAAGTACTTTAATCAAAGAAAGTGCTATGAGTAATTTTGAGCATTTGTTATGAGTAGTTGTGAGTAGAGATAGTGAACAGATTTTAGAGTAGGTTTGTGATCTATTTTGAGAGAAGACTTGTGAGTAGTTTTGTGCAAGGTGTGGAGCAAATTTGATCAAGCCTTGTGTGAAGGCTTGAGGTAGATTTGGGTGGATTTGAGAGCATGTATGTGAGCTGATTTGAGCAAGCCTTATGAGTAGGTTTGGTGTATATTTAAGCAAATTTGAGTAGGTTTTTAAGAAAAATTGAGCAATCCTTGTGAAAAGGATTGGAGCATATTTGAGAAAGCTTTATGAGCAAGCTTAGGGTATATTTGAGAAGAGTTGTAAGCAGGATTTGGACTAGACTAGAGCTAAGGGGATTAGTGTCTCCTATGGATAGAGGTACACAAACCAAATCAAAGGCAATAGAGTTCTCCTGTGGATAGAGGTCCACAAACCAGAGTAGAGTGGATAGAGTTCTCCTATTGGTAGAGGTCCATGAACTAGAGCAAAGGGGATAGATTTCTCTTATGGATAGTGGTCCATAAACTAGTGTAGAGGGGATAGAGTTATCCTATGGATAGAGGTTCATGAACTAGAGTTAAGGGGATAAAGTCATATTTTGGATAGAGGTCCATACACTAGAATTGAGAGGATAGAGTTATCTTGTGGATAGAGGTCCACAAACTAGAGTTGAGAGGATAGAGTTCTCCTATGGATAGAGGTCCACAAACTTGAGTATAGGGGATTGGAGTCTCCTTTGGGCAGAGGCCCATAAACATTGTAATAGAGAATTGGTTCCCAAGAGATTTATTGAGAAATTTTATAAGAAATATTTTCTCTATGGATATCCATGTTAAATTTGTGTCTCTCATATGTGTGATGATTTGTGCATTTCCTTGTTACTACTATTGATGAGATTGGTTAATATTGCTTTGAAGAATTATTGCAATTGATAATATTGGATGCTATTGTTTTGGAAAGAAAAGTAAAAGTTCTATCTTATACTGTTCACCCTCCCCTCTCAGTATAAACTTGTGTTCTTCAATATATCATGCTAACTACAAATTCTTTCCAAAGAACTTAACATAGAATTAAAGCATCAATTCCTCTTTCATCTATCAAATAAAAATTATGACAATACATAAAGGATATTTGTGATGATATTTGTTCCTTCTTTATAAAAATTATATAGCATAACTTCTACACATGAATCCTTCAAATATTCTTTCTATATTTAAATACAATATTACATTTCAATACATTCTTACATAATTTTTGCTAACCCTCATATTCTTAATAAAGTCTTGTAATTGCAAATTCTTTCCTCCATAAAGTATTTGAACATTAATATAGGGATCATGATAGCTCTTATATATTAATATGCAAGTCTAACATGCATCATACAATAAATACATACAAGAACAATTCAATATTGAAATAAATCCATACCTCTCTTGTAACAACCCAAAATTACCAACCAAACCTAAGATTCTTTTTGTACATATCTAACATGCCATTTTTTTAACCAAGTATGTTTGGATCAACATCAAGAAGGGTAGTAAGTAATAGATAGAATTATGACATGGTTAGTGTCAACTCTCATGATAGGATTGACCAAATACTAACCTTACATCCCGTCATGATATGTTTGGTCTCCTTGGTTTAACTATTTTTATCTTCTACTTTCGTTAGGAAGTTTAATTACTTAACCAATTGAATGTAATTTCAATATTGCTTCCTAATTTTTATTATTCACAGTGGAATATCATGCATGTATTATAAAAGAAAAATATAAATATTACTTTACCCACAAGACTTTCAATTTATTTCAAGTATCAACCATTTCATCATATTAAAGAGCTATTCATTAGAAAATACAAAGGCATCAATTAAAATAACCTCAAGTTCAATCATAATCCATTCTCACTTATGAAACAGTGCATCATATACCATTCTAATGATCATCTTATAAAAATGTAAATGCATCATCTTATTGGAAAGAAAATATTATTTAAATTCCATTTTATTCAATATCTAATATCTATCTAGATAACATAATACTAGAGCATAAATACAACATCCATGCATATCAAAAAATACAACTCACAAAGTAGAAGTACAAAAGCACATATCCTAGGCACCCTCACAAAGGAATAAACCCAGACTCCAAAATATGTTTCTCCTCTCATTTCATAAACATAAGCTATCATAATTACACATATAGAAATGCATCCCTAAAATCCTTTTGCTAAATCAATTATACAACTAAAGAAATTAATTTGTTTCTTTTATAAATCATGATGCAATTAAGGAAATTCCACATTTTATTTCTCTAAGCCATCAATACCATACATAAGAATCTCACAAATTCTTATATCTACATGTTTATGAATGATCATAGGGTGCATATTAAGGAGAGACCTCAATATATACCAAAGAGGGAAACTCATAATTACCTCGGGAATGAAATTCCACATTACTCCCAAGATTGAAACACAATCAATCCATTATAATTACAATATTCTAAGTATCCATATTAAACATGATAGAAGGTATTAATTTTTTCTAAAGAATGGAACTTGCATTCATTCTTTAACCCTAAATATCATTAGACCATATACTCCAATATGATACGTAAATTATCTATGGTTTTACCACACACTGAGAGATCCCATACGCTCTCCAAGATTAGATTCCATATCTAATATACCACATTCGTCCATGTTTAGAAAATTCCCATCACATTATTGTTTGATCATAACCATACTATAGTTTTCACATTCCAACAAAAGGATCACCCTATAGTTTTCACAGTTTGATCATCCATTTGTTTCATGAGATATCCATAAGATTATTTAGGGTTTTCTTGGCTACAATTTGTATCTTTCTATAGTTTTATCTTACCTATAAGATCATATTACAAAATTTTACTTGTCAACCTCCCATTCTTTAGCACCTTAGATTTGGGCTTTAAACTAGCTCGACTGTCGTTGCCGGTGGAGAGATTAGGGAAATATTCACTATTAGGAGAACAATAACAACTGATCAACCTCTGATGGGCGGTGTTGCCTCTACAAAGCTCTCATAGTGGCACTTCACATTTCATCAGCTACACCTCCATTGAGTGGGTGTCTTAATGGTATTAGTGGTGATATCAATTTGAACTATGGTTGTTTTGGCTCTATAATTCGGGCTACAAATTTATGGGGATCAAAGTTTCTGACCTATGAATGTCTCTGTCTGACGTGGACAAAAAATAATATATAGAAAAAACATTGTGAATAGTGGATATTATTTTCTTGGATGGATGTAGACAACTGCAAGGTGATGAACATTTAAAACGATTGTTCCTTCATGTTGAACATAGGTGAAAATTAGTCAATAGGTCATCGAATTTTACTAGTTGCTACCTCGGTAGCCTTCCATGCTATCACCATGATGCTTATTAGTGTATCAATACATCTAAGGGTTCAACCAAACTTATGGTAACTAGTTTACAAAATTTGACATGATGTGATCTATTAAGTCACCATATCCAGGATATGGGTAGTGCACTTCAAGAACTCTATCTTCTTTTGAGCCATCTTCAATTTTATTCATGTAGATGTAAAATATGATGCACAACACATATTCTAGTGGAAAATATTTGGCATATAGAAACATTCAAATATCAGTGACTATTTGACATAGATTGACAAAAAGAAATATGCCACCTTTGTTGGGTTTTTTCATGCAGAGATGCCAAACATCTGCACAAGTTCCTTGACATGTATCTATTGGTGGCTTTTCTTCGATTGTCATGTATGATTCAGAGGTTCCAAACAAGGTGAATAGGTTATCTAATTTAGAATTGACCTTGATAAATGCTCGTCTGCACTATGATCATCTGTGAGCATTGTTGTTGGTTGCAACAAAAACATGCACCTTTAGCATTCAAAAAATCCCATGAGGCTTGCATATTTTGGTGTGGTAACCAAGATGGATATCGCTTGCAGATTGTACAATGCCTTCACTATAATTTATTAACCTGTAAATCATGAAATAAATTCAAGTCCATGATAATAACCCCAAAAACATCTATTGCAACCATTTAAGTGAATCGTCTGCTGCAATAGATCATGTCTACAATATGCTATGATCACATGATAAATTATGCTATATGAAGGTCCTCTATGCATATGCTATGCTATGCATTTGTTTTTTGGGATGCAATGAAGGGAAATATCCCACATATAGTATATTGTGGGTTAGGATTAGTTTAAAAACAAAAACACTCTCTCTATTAGTTGTATTCCTTTAGGGAGATGCTCCTTTGTGAAACCTACACACATGCCATTAGAAATATACCACTTGGTATAGTTAATTTTTGTCCATATCCCATATTAGGCTACCATTAGGTTAGGTCTCTCATGTTTTCCACATCATGCTTTAGGTCTATATGTGTCCACATCATCTTGCCATGAACTCAAGTCCTCATTCTCCAATAGAGAATGCCTATAGAGATCCAACACCACTAGTAGTGTCTATGGGATGTCTACATCATGCTCCTCATAGGTATTCCAGATCTCTGAATCATGTTCATTAAGCTAGGGCATCTCCACATTGGCATATATATCTACGAATCATATCCATTAGGATAGTCAGTTGCATTAGATCAGACCTCATTCATCATGGTCCTTGTAGGTAGTCTAGTTGGACTTACAGGGTCTCACGTCCAAGTCAATGACCATTCACAATTAGTCTTTTCCATATGCCTAGATCACCCTCATCCGATCCAGATCATGATCTTGGGATCTATGTCCAAGCTATATTAGTCGATCCCACCATGTCACCTCTCTGATATTGAGGTGGTCAAGAGTGTGTAATATATCTACTTGCTTTGTAGTTCTCCATGCTTCTAGGTCATGCTTTAGGTGTTGTCCACTCTAGCCACTTCCACCATTAGAGATATGACCACTTGAATTTCAATGTTGACGCTGATGGTGGTCAAATATGAAGTTTTATGCCTACACTTGAATTGCCAACAAGTTAGATCTAGAGTTTTGTGCCAGGTTCAACACGTCTACATAGGAGTATGGTAGTGCTTAGCTATCATATCTAGACCTAGTCTGTCTGGTCATAGTCCTATCACCATCAACTCGAAGCTGGTTTTACCATCAACCAATCATCAGTCCCATGGTCACAAATTAGAATGAGAAAAACTCAAAATGAGTGAAGAACCCACTCTGATACCATGATAATATTAGGCAATAAGTGATATTAATGTATTAATCAACAAAGTATAAATACAATATGCTATGGCTAAGATTAGCCATAGATAGGGATTAAATAATATCCCCCCAAATAATGCTAATAATTAACAAATATCAACTAACATATTAACAATATAATATGCTAAAAGATGCCGACATAGGAATGTCGGTAAAGAAAATAAACTAACCTAGGACTAATTACCTAGGGGAATTACCAAATAAGGTAATAACTCTAACAGATTGTCTTGTAATATATTAAATAAGATTACACCTTAAACACAAATTGGTCTTGTAATCTATCAAACAAGATTTCACAATATATATATATATATATATATATATATATATATATATATATATATATATCAATAGTTTTGCCTTGTAATCTATTAAACAAGATTACATCTTCTTTATCTTGTAACCTATCAAACAAGGTTACCCTATAGTCAATCATAAATTATCTTGTAATCTATCAAACATGATTACTTCTTAATCCCAAATTTTGTCCTATAATCTATCAAATAATATTACACCTTAAACACAATTTAACCTTGTAATCTATCAAACAAGATTATGTCTTGTAACCTATCACACAATATTACCCTTTCATAAATTATAAATTTTCTTGCAATCTAAAAATTAAGGTTACATATGGGCTAGATACAACTTCACCTTACCAGTTTGGTTATGAACTAAGAATAGCTCAAAATACATATCTTTAATTGACTAGCTTCTATACATTAAATTATCCTCAAATTTGATATTGGGTTGCATCTGTTTATTTTACCAATTGCCATCATATTTTTTTAAATTTTAACATAACCCTATCTCCGAGAGTTATCAACTTGATTTGCCATATCAATCTCACTGTTGTTTATGGTAATACATAAATTCATATTTTAAATAAAAATGCTATATCACTCTATAATTATTATCAAGGTAAAGTCTTGATAGTTTTATACTGTCAACCAATTTGACTGTCCAAATCAATCGATTCGACTACCAAAATCAACCACCAACCACAAGGTGTCTAGTGCCTAGTGGGCTAGTCTCCGCGACTAGTCTGGCCACCACAATGTGGTTCATATTCTTAGGAGTGAGTTTTCCTTTATAAAATTTTCTCCTATTCCCACAATATGCATGTGGTATATTAATTTCATAATATTATTAAAAGGCTTAAATCAAATAAAACCTCTCCCAACCACTTGGTACAACAAGAAAGGGTTCATCTAACATAAAATGGAGCATAGTGTGACATATGGTATTACATGGTTAGGGGAGTTGATTGACTTGGGTGGGCTTAGCCAAGTTGCCTAGGTGCTTGGATATAAACCTATAAAGGTTAAATCCCTTATATGTTACCTCTCTTCCATCACACCTTTCATGTGGGACAAAGATTAATGTTATATTTTGGTCTTCACTGCCTTATTATTGTTAGAGATAATCATGCAAGATCAGTGTATAAGGATGTAACCCTATTCAATACCAATCACAAGAGGTATGGGGATTTGTTTTTAGCCACTGAATCTTATCATCAGGTATATATATACGGTTTAGCAGTGGTGTTGCGACTATTGATAGGGCTACCTTTTTTAAGAATTTTCAAAGAGTCTTTATATTTCGAAGTGTGGGTAGGGAAACTTTGAACAAGTGACTACAGGTTTCAAAAATAATTTTCAAAATGAATTATAGATGTATAACCCCTAAAATTTACATCAATATACCTTATTGATATACTAAAGGTATTTGTATATAAGAGCAATAGGAGTAAATTCAATTTATTTTTATATTGGAACCTAAGGAATCTATTGGGTGATCGATGCAAGAACCAAGTATTTATAACCACAAGTATTCCTTGAATTGAATCTCTCTAAAGCCTACCAAATATGTGGGTAAATATACAAATTTGAATGGATATGAATGTGAATTGCTTTTATCACAATGGTTAAAATCTCTCCTACCAGGGTATGGGTCTGAACCATAATGGACTTATGTTTAGATTGAAAACTAGGATAATAGTATCATTTTGAATAAATTTTTGATTGGTTTTAGCACTGAAAGGAATATTGTTTAGATGAAAAATCCTCTAAAATAGGGTTGGATGAATCCTTCAACAACAAATACAAATTATAGCAAAAAGAGGAGTTTTTTTTAGCAAATGAATTTCAACATATTGTGCAATTCCATTAGAGGTCCTAATTCTAGTAATCTTACATCATTAGGAATCATGGCATAATTCATATTAGGAATTTGACACATCTACTCGTAACCTTGAGCATAAGGATATATTTATATCATTTACATAAGAGAGCATCCATCGAGACTTGTCAGGGTTCAATATAAACAAGGAGGTAGGTAGTAATTTAGAAGTTATAGCAAGGAAACCCATATGTTAAGCACTTATAGATTTCAAAGATGCACATAGATTGTAGACATGAATATATCCATGATTAATGAACAATTTTATCTATCGTAAGAATTCTACAATCTATTTTCAAAAATGAAGGGGTAGCTATAACATGAATTGATTAACAATTCAACTAATACAAAGCATGATAAAATGTTCCCTAACTTGGAAACCTCCAAGCCTTCCCAATCTTGTCTTCATGGATACGGCTATCCCCTTATTGATTTCCTTTGGTTCTGCCTCCCAAGTTCTTCCTTATTGTCTAACTATATTTAGTTAAAGACTTGGTACTCTCTTAGAGTTGTTTAGTTTCTGATCTACCCAAGGTAGAGAGCATACTCCCTAATCCTAAGATTTTCCTCCCCAATTTCATTGCTTATCTCCCCTTTTATAATTTTTCCTATCTCCTCTTGCCTCATGAGTAAGAATATGGGTTTAGTAATAAAATATTAAAATGAGTCATTTTAGAATTAGCCCAAATAGTGAGATTCCTTTTTATTATTTAAAAACTAGGGGAAGGGAAAAGAGGGGATAAGGTGGTAGTACCTTGCTCATTTTGGGCTTTCCTTTTTCCTAGTGCAACTGCAAGCTCTGCACTTATTGCTATTGGGAATGAGTCATGTGGAATGGAGAATAGTTCATACACTAGTCAAATATGTACATTTTTATTAGTAAATCATGACCGTGCTCTATTTGGGTCCCTTTTAAAAAAAAAAATGGATAAATTTTGGTAGACACCTAATTGTAATAAATTAAGTCTATTTTACTAAATCATTTTTGTAAAAGATAATTTTCTCAAATTAATCCTTTTTACAAAGGCCCTATTTTAATTTCTCCAAACATTACAAAATCCTGATTGTATTCAAAAAATCTCTAATTATATTGGTAGAGTGTAATTAGTTTTTAATTAGGGATTTTATAGGATATTTAGGGTTTACCATCCCCTAGATTTTATCAATTAGACCCTTTTATTAATACTTGGCAACATTAGTAAGGTTTGGTTAATGTTAAAATTCAAGTATTAATTGATCCTTTAGATCAATTAATA
Source organism: Wollemia nobilis (assembly GCA_028583015.1). Taxonomy (NCBI): domain Eukaryota; kingdom Viridiplantae; phylum Streptophyta; class Pinopsida; order Araucariales; family Araucariaceae; genus Wollemia; species Wollemia nobilis. The sequence goes on from JAQPPZ010002865.1 coordinate 878,609, forward strand.
TCTTCTAGGAAGTCCCAACATGTGGGCTGTGCCATACTTACCCCTACATTAAACACAATCCTCTATGTTTCTCATTATTTCCTAGCTTAGTTAATGTAGAAAATAAATAAAAATAGCATTAGTTCTTTAAAAATAATATAGAATCATCATTATTTTTCTTATTTCCAATGTCTTGATCCTGATGGTAAGCAATATCTTCCATCCATGAGAGTACCTGGACCTGCAAAAGTACAAACTATCAGTAGTACCATGTTCTTAAAGAAATAAAAAATTCATACTACATCAATATTAAGTATTGAAAGCATCATCAATATATAAATTTCATCTTGAAAACAAAGCATCAAAGCATCTACCATTGCATAGCCAATGATAATAGAGTATTGCGTAATATCACTACAGAATAATTTCATAGATATGACATGAAATTATGTTTTTATAATAAGTTATACACAATATTTCAAATTTAGATGTATCAAAAATTTCACAAAAGAGTATCACACTATGCACTGATAGCTCATTTTTATAAGTCATAAACACGTATCATAAAAGATATAATATTATAAATCTCACATCAAGATACCCATATATATTGAAATTACCTTGGCAAACTCATTTGCCACCACCAATGCATCACCCTTAATATCCCCTGGTAACATCTTTAAATAGCCTATTGCAATATTAGTAGCTCAAGAGGTAAAAATGTCAAGTGCAATCCTCAAAAGATCCTAAGGTACATTTCTTAAGACCCACAAAATATGGAGGGTTCAGTTACATCTTTCAATTTGATTCACCATTAGCTCAATAGTGGGAGGATATGAACTTGAAAACATGTAGTCTTTGAGCAACAAAATAACATAGCAATGATCGTCTTCACTTGTGTTTATAACGTCATAATTATATCCATGGTCACACTTACCCCTTATGAGGTGCCAAGTCATACATATTATTGTCCATAGCATACTATCATCTATTGATAGTTTTTCTATGACCACACTTACTCCATGTAAGGTATCATACCAGTCATACTATCATTCATCGATAGTACCTATGACCACACTTACCCCATGTAAGGTGTCATACCAATCATACTATCATTTATTGATAGCACATATGACCACACTTACTCCATGTAAGGTGTCATACTAGTCATTAGAACATGATTTCTTCTATTTTAAGAGAGGATACCACACTCTTCTTTAAGGATACATTCCCTATATAAACCTCCTAAGATTATTTCCATATCTAACCTTGCTCATTTAATTTAGTTTTAAATATTAATTAGAATAATATTTTCTTTCATTAAGTTTGTTAGACTCATATACATATGCATCCCAAAATACCTCTTCTTACCATCCAAGACATTCCTCACTTGAGAATTGGTCATTGTATCTGACACTCAAGTGGTAGACATGCCTAATAAGATATTTAATATAAGCTTACCTACTTAGGATCTTACAAAAGCTACCTACTATTTAGAACCTTCTGAGACACTAATTAGAACAAGAAAAATAATAAGACTCAAGTATTAAGGACCATCCAATCCAACTCTTAACGAAAAAACAACCAAATAATCTAATTTACTCATTAGATAAACATTGCTTTTTATAAAAAAATATATGTTTTTGGGTTACATCACGTAAACTTATAATGCATAAGGATTGGATTTTCAACCATACAATATGTAAGACTTCATGGCTGTCAATTTTCTATCCTTTCATCATTCAGGGTTAGACCCAATTCTCGCAAGGAAACGGTTCAAGTTCTAACTCATCGAGTGATACTTCTAGGCCCACATGGAATATTGACTATGAGTAGGCCATGAATTACTAATGCATCGAGGTAGGATTCCAAGTAGACAGATCGATACTCATCCTTTGCTTGCTAAAGTTATGAATTCTTAACCTAGATGGCCATCGTGGATCCTTCACTATTCCTTTGAATTAGCTCCTATTGGAGTACATATATTTTAGCTCTAGCAACATCTCTTTCCACCTCCAATTATCATTTTTTTGCTTCAGAGACTCTATCTCAATAGGTCCACCTATTTCATAATGCCCACTATCATTTTATTGATAGTTGGAAGGACCTGCCTCGTCTTGTAGTTGATGGTGTACTTGAACCCTAGGAATTTCTTCTACTTCCTTTGGAATTTCCTCATATTGTCCTTACTGGATAGACCACCATCGATCATATTATGGGGTTGTATCCCCAAAAATGGAACTATTTTTATTAGCAATAGATGAGGACATATGGTTTTTAGGTGTGGATTATGTGAGTACAACTTCTTTCCTCCTTTTTCTTGTGTAAAAAATAGGAGGATCTGGTATCCTTTACTTGATACTAAACTACTATAATACTCAAGTATATTGAAAATACTCATAATGCATGTTGAATCACCCAATAATACATCTAGATCTTCGCACATGAGCTATATGATAACTATCTTCTGACCGTCTTGGACCTGTCATCCATGGTCTCTATATCACATCTTAGGATTTTATAATTTCCCATATAGAGCGATAGATCTCCCAATTATCCTATTGTGTCATTTTTAGTCAAGGCTCCTTCATCCTTTGCTACCTTAGTGCATAATAGGATTTTATGTTTACCAAGTTGTGTAGGTCATATGGTAACTCTTGGGGTCTCCTTATGGCCACATGTTCCCAGGTCCATATCTATATAAAAGACCACATTACATTCTTACTCATTTTTTTGTTCAAAAATCAGACAACTCTCTATAGGCTTAGGCTAGAAAAGTCGGTGCCCAAGCAAACATAATGGAATACTCTACTAGATCATGCACAACCCCTAGCATGTTCCAAGGAAATCATGCATCTAGTACATAAAGTAGAATAATGTTTTCTAAGAGCATGATTACCAAAGCTTATCTAGGTGATAGTCTACCCAATGTGAAAAGTAGTTCATACAATATACCACCCTTATTGGTATTGACATATTTCCACCTAAATTTGAACATTCTCTCCAAAACCTGTCCTTTTTTTTTCTTTTCTTGTAGCTATTACTATACACCCTTCTATTGGTAATCAATAGATCCGATACACATACTCCAGGGTAATAGTAATCTCTCTAGTAGGTAACTAGAAAGTCCCCCGATCTAGATCCCACTTTTCCATTAGTGTTGATAGTTATCCCCTATCAATCAATACTAGTTCTAAGAGACTCCTGCTAAACCTATTTTACTTAACCACTTTAAACCCATAATAGCTATCACACGCTTAGCTCCTTGAAAAATTGGTCTAAGAGTAGCGTAGGATTTAATAAACTTTAATGGCTTAGTTTTTGCGTCATGGCTCTCTCTAACACTACTAGATGCCATCTTCTTATAGAGTGTGTAATAGTAGCTCAACTAGTAAAATGGAAGAAGTAAGAAGCACACAATGAGGTTTACCTTGAGAAAAACCCTAAATTTAATCATGTTAAATTCGATAGGATGATTCTCCTTGTTGCAAAAGTATATCAGACTTACTTGTTTTTCTAAAATTTTCTAAAATTTTATGTCATGTTTGATACTTGCAAAATTATAATTGAGAATCATATTTTGTTGAATCAACCTTTTAGGGATTCGTTGTACCTTTTTGTACTTGAAACCCATTTTTATTCCTTTATGCACCAAACACCTTACCCACTTAGTGTCGTGTCAATACCCTTTTTCAAGGATTCGCCACATTCTTAGATATCATTTTTTATTCTAGCCATTACTTATTTGTCAGCGATGACATTCACCAAGTACTATCATCTTTTACACTTGTTACTTCTAGAAACCGTGTATCAAGATTCCCTTAATTTAGGTTTTCCTCTTTAGAATTGTTTTTACTATTTTTAGGGTGTAACACTGAAGATTCCTATGCAAGTGTTAATACTACATTTATCATGTAGTGGAGCCACCCCACATTTAAATAGTGTATAATGCCCTTTTAAACTTGACCACCACCCATGTGGTCGTGTGGCATACTACATAGCTATTTGGTGGCACCTCGGGTGTAATTATCCATAAAAATGCCATTTTAGGAAGTGTTTTAGGTGAATCTAGTATGGTGAGTCCATCTTCATACTGGTGGTTTTCCATTGGATATGTCCTTGCATTCTATAATTATTGTTGGGATATTTAGTTCCTTGCTCTAGCTAAATGTCATGACTACATTGTAGCATTGATAAAAAATGTAAATAAAGAAAATATTTTTTTATTGATCTCTTGATCTCATCCAGACTCTTACCCCATCCTAAGGTAGTATTACCATTGGCAATTTTGAAGGAGGTCTTATCTTCATATTTTGCAAATATTACTCTATAGATTATCTCTCCATAGGTAACTTTCAATATCCAACATTCTTAGGAAAATTTATAGCTAACATATCTAAGATTATGATCAAGAGGTTACTTTAGCACAGTCTTTGTGTGGTTCTCTTAAATATGAATACTCAAGTAGGTCCAAGGCTATGCTTCATAGAAATAAATATGGGCAATGTCTATCCTATGGATAGGAGTGGCCAACCCTCCTATTAAGACCAGTAGGTAATCAAACATACCGTGCTCTTGGGAATTATCCTATCTATTTTAATTGGAATTCCCATTTTCCTTCCTAGCTTAAGCTAGATTTATGTTAGGGTTTTTTCAATCCATACATTAAGTGTATGCCTCAAAGACTAAAAGTCCTATCATAATGATAGAACATCAATTATTTGCAATACTTAAATTTCCTCCCATATCACACAATGGAATTTAAGAGGGTTATCACCCAAACCCTCATAGACACTCCAATGTCTACAATTTTACCTTGTTCTATTCAACTTTTAATCTCCATGATATGAGATAAAATCTAAGCTTTTCCCCCACTTGATCATTCTTGAATTCGTTTACCATATAATACTTTAGTAAGGAAGAGGCTTAGCTCCATACTACAAATGCAAAGTATTATTTATCAATGATCTCTTGCGCACCCACAAGTTATAGGAGGTTCCCTCACTCTTCCATTCTAATTCACTAGTGAATATAGGTATGGGAGAGAATATTTACATATTAGTAGCTTCTAAGCTTTTATTCTTCCCTTACTATGCATTTATTAGTTTAGATTTCATCAAGAAAAGTTATAGTTTTACAAAGAAAACACATATCTTTGCTAGCGTAGACCTATCATTATAGCCCATTAGCTAGTCTAGGCTCTTATACCAACTATAATAACCCCAAATTACCAACCAAATATGAGATAATTTTTTTTTTTTACATATCTAACATGCCAAGTTTTTAACCAAGTATGTTTGGATCAACATCAAGCAAGGTAGTAAGTAATCGAGAGAATTATGACATGGTTAGTGTCAAATATTGTAATAGGAGTTACCAATTTCTATATAACCTTACATCCCATCATGATATGTTTGATCTCATTGGTTTAATTGTTTCTATAATCTACTTTCATTAGGAATTTTAATTACTTAACCAATTGAATATTTTTTTTTGATTGGTAGAAAGGGTTTTGAAAGGTCCCTAAACCTTGTACAAGAGAGATTACAATAAATCCATATCGACCGAGGTGGTCCAAGAAGAAAGGAAAAGAAAGCTGGCAAACCTCCACACTAGGGAAGGTGTCACGAAATTGTGACCAAAATGGTGATGTCACAAAATCACGACAAGAAGCGTCGTTGAAGCCAGACGTCACGAAATCATGATAATAAGTGCCATCGAAGCCGAAGAAGGGAAGGAGTCGTGATATCACGACATGTTGCAAAGTGTCACGATATCGCGACAAGTTGTAGGGTTGGAGCCGGTCGAGAAGAAGAGTTGCGAAATCGTGACAAGAAAAAGGAGTCATGAAATCGCTACAAGAAGTGAGAATGCTTCCGAAGAGGAAAGGTGTCGCGAAATCGCGACAAGAATGAAGACCGCAGCCGAAATAGAAAATGAGCCCCAAAATCGTGACAAAAGTGGAAGCCTGCTACCAATAAGAAAAAGTGTCATGAAATCGTGACAAGTTTGCGCAAAGGCACTCGGAGAGAGAAAGTGTCGCGATATCACGACAGAAAGGAAGACCGCCGTTGGAGAGAGAAAAAGCGTCGCGATATCACGATAGAAATGAAGACCATCGTTGGAGAGAAAACTTGTTGCGATATCACGACAGAATGAAAGACCACCGTTGGAGAGAGAAAAAGTGTCATGATATCGCGACAAAAATGAAGACCGCCGTTGGAGAGAAAACTTGTCGCGATATCGCGACAAAAATGAAGACCACCGTTGGAGAGAAAAATTGTCGCGATATCGTGACCAAAAGGAAGTCGACCGTTGGAGAGAGAAAAAGCGTCGTGATATTGTGACAAAAATGAAGTCGACCGTTGGAGAGAGAAAAAGCGTCGCGATATCGTGACAAAAAAGAAGACCACCGTTGGAGAGAAAACTTGTCGCGATATCGCGACAAAAATGAAGACCGCCGTTGGAGAGAAAACTTGTCGCGATATCGCGACCGTGTGGAAGTCCACCGTTGGAGAGAGAAAAGGTGTCACAAAATCATGACAAAAAGCAAGACCATGCTTGAAGGCCAAAAGTGTCGCGAAATCATGACAAGTTTTCAAAAAGGCACCCGAAGGGAAAAAGTGTCGCGATATTGCGACAAGTTTGCAAAACAACACTCGAAGAGAAAAAGTGTCGCAATATCGCGACAAGTTAGAAGACCACACCAGAGGGAGAGAAAGGTGTCGTGATATCATGAAAAGAAGCAACCTCGTGGCCTGAGCAAAAAGGAAAGTTTGTGATAACGCGGCAAGCTGAGATTTTGCAACCAACTTAGAGAAATGACACGAAAATGCTCCAAGATGCCAAAACGCAGTCGAAAAACCCGAAGACCAGTAACCCACTCACATTGTGCAAACATTGGAACTTGAATAAACATCCCTTAGGTCGATTGGGAAGGAATATCTCCAAACCTGAATATCTGTTGCGTCAACTCCCTTATTAGCAAGCCAGTCTGCAGCTTTGTTTCCTTCCCGGTATTGATGTTGAATGATTAATTCTAGATAAACACCAATTAGTGTCTTGTATTCATAGAAGATGGAAACAAGGGCCTAGGGAGGCACAGAGGTTCCTTTGAGCTAGTTGATGCAATGCAATGAGTCTCCTTCTATGATGAGTTTATTGATAGTCAAGCCTTCCAAGAGAATCAAGCTTTGGAACAAGGCCCGAGCCTCGGCCATATTGTTAGACTGAATTCCTAAGTTCTGAGCAAAGGCCAAAATTATTTCTCCTCTATGATTTCTGAGAATTCCACCTCCACCAACGGCTATGAGGTTGCCTTTGGCTGCGCCATCGAAGTTGAGCTTGTGCCACCCAGAAGGAGGTAAGACCCACTTGATAACAGACCTGTCAACAGAAGTGCAGGGTGTTGCAAAAAAATTGAGAAGATTGAAATGATTTGCTAGATCCAATTCAAGTCCAGGAGGGGGGGTTTGGACGATGAGATGAGAGAGGCATTCTCCGTAGCAAGGGCCAAGATTTTGGCAACAACAATCTTCTTATCCTTGACAATGTTTTGAAAAATTCTGGCATTTCTTTCAAGCCAAATCTTCCACAGGAAAATGTGGAGGCAAGCTTGCCACATGAATTTGAGTTGACTGCTTTTGAAATGCCAGGGCCACTGTTGAAAAATGAGGGGAATGGAATGAGGGAGGGCAACGGAGATGGTGAAAGTGTTGAAAACCTGGTTGAGCACTGCAAGGGAAAAGGAACAATCCAGAAAAACATGCTCAGTAGACTCGCAGGCATTTTTACACAGGATGCACCAATTGGGGATGAGAAGCCCTCTATTTATCATGTTGTTAGTGGTGAGGATTTTGTTTTGGATGGCCAACCAGCAGAAGAATTTGACCTTGGGAATGATCTTGGGAACCTAGAACAAATTAGAGGAGTCACGACCATCACTAGGTGCTTCTTGGCTGTAGTAGGCAGATTTAACAGTGAACTGCCCAAAATCTTCAAGGTTCCAAACCATGGAGTCTTCTTTGTGAGAGCTAGGGATTATGTAGCTCCTCAGTAAGTTTTGAAGCCGTCGAAGCACCTCGGTGATATGTCTAGGCCCATTCAGATCCAGTTGTCTCCATTCGGGTCTTGTAATACCTGGGTTAATGAAATGACACACCTTATCTCCAATGATAGCTTCGGTCACCGGCTTGAGCATAGCAAGATGAGGATCTTTACTGAGAGGTTTTTGACGGATCCAAGGGTCATCCTAGAAATGAATGGTCAATCCATTTCCAAGACACCACCTTAAAATTTCCATGATGATCTTCCTTGTTTTAGTGACACCATTCCAGAAATGAGATCCACTAGGAAGGTTGTGCTCTCCAAGAAAGGGAACCTGATGAAGGTACTTAGCTTTGATGATGTCAATCCAGGTGGCTTTTTTGTTGATGGTAAGTCTCCAGGACTGCTTGGCAATGAGAGACATGTTCATCCGCTTGATGTCCCTGAAGCCGAGACCTCCATCCTTTTTCTTGGAACAAACCTTGTCCTAGGCAACAAGGGAAAATTTGTTCTTGTTTTCGTTTCCTGCCCAAAGGAATCTACATTGAATTTGCTCAATTATTTAGCATATGGAAGCAGGAGCTTTGAAGATAGACAAGAAAAAAAAAGGAATACTTTGCAGGAAAGCCTGGACCAGAGTGGCTTTGGCTGCCTGACTAAGCATTGAACTTTTCCAACGTGCAAGTTTCTTGTTGAGACGATCTAGAACAGGGTTCCACATAGCCGAGATCGATTTGCCATGGAAAAGCGGTAATCCGAGATAAGTAGTTGGAAGGCTCCCAATGATACACCCAAGGATCTCAGCTATCCTGTTTTGCCTATGGATGGGAGTATTGAGGAAGTATAGCTTGCTTTTATGGTAATTGACTTTCTGGCCAGCCGCCTCTTCATAAGAGTCGAGGATGCTTTTAATGATTTTTGCTTCGGGGACAGAAGCTTGAGAGGGAAGAATAGTATCATCCACAAACTGTTTATGGGAGATGGCCTTGGAAGTTGAGGCAGGTTTGATCCTAGAGACGAGTCCACTGTTGCAGGCAGCAGTAAGGGTTCTTCCAAGGGTTTCGACCAAAATGATGAAGAGGAAGGGTGACAGGGGGTCCCCTTGGCGAATGCCTTTAAAACTTGGAAAGAAGCTAGCAGGTGAACCATTGATAAGGACAGATAACCAAGTAGTAGAGATACATTCTCGAACCAACTTAACCCATTCTTTGTGAAACCCAAACTTCTCAAGGACCTCGAACAAGAATTTCCATGAAACCTGATCAAAAGCCTTGTTCATGTCAATCTTAAGGAACATACTGGGTTTTTTGTTTTTATATGCCGAATGAGCCAACTCGTGGACGGTTATCACTCCATCAGCAATGAATCTGCCTTTGACCGAGCTGCCTTGGCACTGGTCGATGATGGAGGGAAGGATGTCTTTCAACCTGTTTGCCATAACTTTGGTGATAATTTTGTAGATGACACTACAGAGACTTATAGGTCTGAAGTCGGAGAGGGAAGCATGCTCATTAGACTTGGGAATTAAAACAATGAAGGTGGAATTGGCTTCTCTCGACATCTTTTTGGCTCTCTGGAAGAATTTAACCGCAGCAACAACATCAAGGCCCACGATATCCCAAAAGTGTTGAAAAAATCGGGGTGGAAAGTCATCAGGACCAGGATCCTTGTCAGGTTCCATTGCAAACAGAGCATCTTTGATCTCCTCTTCAGTGTAGGATTGAAGCAGTTTCTCATTATCATCGTTATACACTAACATTGGAATGTTCTGAAGTAGAGAACTTGCTGTGTGGGGGTGGCAGTCAACACTTGGACCTAAGATTTCCTGGAAGTGGTGCACAGCTTCCTGTCTGATGGCATGGATATCAGAGACAAAGGTACCATCAGCCTTGGTCAACTCTGAGATTTTATTTGAACCTCTGTGGCGCAAGGTGGAAGCATGAAAAAAATTTGTGTTGGTGTCTCCTTCTTTGAGCCAGAGGCTTCTATATTTTTGTCTCCAATAGGACTCTTCCTTAGCCAAAACATTGTGAAGGTTTGAAAGGAGGCATTTTTCTTCCAAGAAGGTTTTAGCCCTCTGATCCCCTTCTTGAATCAGATTTTCCACCCTTTTGAGCTCATCCAGCAAAAGCTTGTTTTCACTAAAAAGGTTGCCGAAAACCTCCCTATTCCAGCATTTCATCTTGAGTTTGACTGCTTTGATTTTGAGGAACAGATTCAAGAGAGGGTTTGGACAAAGGTTTTGCTACCACCATTGTCGAATACACCAACCTAAATCTGGATGAGAGAGCCACATCTTTTCAAACTTGAAAGGGGTTTTAAAGGTTTTCTAGTGTTGGGAACAACCCATAATTATAGGGTTGTGATCAGATCCAATTTTTGGGTGGTTGTGCAGCCTGGCATCACCAAAAATAGGAATGAGTTCTTTGGACAAGAGAAATCTGTCAAGACAAATTTGGATGTGATGAATGCCTGCCTGTCTATTGCTCCAAGTATAGTTGGATCCTTGGAGCGGTAAGTCCATAAGCTCATTGAGGTTGACAAAATCGCTGAAATCTTCAATGCAACGGCTAGTGATCGGATTGCCTCCTTGCTTGTCAAATAGGTGAAGGGGAGTATTGAAGTCACCACAGAGCATCCAAGGAAAGTCAGGAAAGTTGTTGCACATTGCGATAATGTTATCCCACATCAATCTTCTGTTGATAGGACTATTTGGTCCATAGACATTGGTGGCAATCCATTGCAGGTTGGTGACTTTGTTAGTGAACAAAATGTTGATGGTTCTGTCAGAGACTGAAAGGAATCTCCCCTCAATAGTTGTCGGATCCCACAAACAAAGGAGACCCCCGGAGGCCTCTGAGGAGGGGCTAGAGGCGAAATTGCTATTTTCCCATATTAGCTTGCAAACTTGATTGCTGCTATTCTCATCCAGTTTGGATTCTTGAAGAAACATGATATTTGGTTTTAGGTTTTTTCTCACCGACTTGACAGTATTTCAATATTGCTTTCTAATTTTTATTATTCTTAGTGGAATATCATGAATGTATTATTAAAGCAATATATAAAGACTACTTTTTCCTCTTGGATTTCCTCAAGCCTGCCCTATTGTCCATCCTTAGACATTTCCTCTTGAATTTTATTGTAATCAGGTTTTGGATCCTTGATAAAAACCCACTTTTTATTCAACTTAACTTACCATATATATATATATATATATATATATATTACTTTAATCATCAATAATTTCACTTGATTTAAAGTATCAACCATTTCATCATATTAAAGAGTCATTCATTGGAAAATACAAAGGCATAAATTAAAATAACCTCAAGTTCAATCATAATCCATTCTCATTATGGAAAATTGAATTATATACCATTCTAATGATCATATTATAGGAATGTAAATGCATCATCTTATTGGAAATTAGACATCATTTAAATTCCATATTATTCAATACCCATGATCTATCTAGATAACATCATACTAGATATTAAATACAACATTCATGCATATCAACAAATGCAACCAACAAAGAAGAAGTACACATGCATATATCCTGGGAACCCTCATGAGGAATAAACCCAACTTCCAAAATATGTTTCTCCTATCATAACATAAACATAAGTTGTCATAATTACATGTATATAGATGCATCCCTCAGATCCTTTTTCTAAATCAATTATACAACTAAAGTAATTAATTCATTCCTTTTATAAATAATGATGCAATTAATAAACTTCCACATTTCCTTTCTCTAAGCCATCAACATCATACATAATAATCTCAAAAATTCTTATATCTACATGTTTATGAATGATCATTGGGTACATATTAAGGAGATACCTCAATATTTACTGGAGAGGGAACCCCATAATTACCTCGAGAATGAATTTCCACATTATTCCCAAGATTGACACACAATCAATCCATTATAATCACAATATGTAAAGTATCCATATTAAACATTAGAGAAGGTATTCAAGTTTTATTAAGAATGAACTTGCATTCATTATTCAACCCTAAATATCATTAGACCATATACTCCAATATGGTATGAAAATTATCTAAGGTTTTACCACACATGGAGAGATCCCATACTCTCTCCAAGATTAGATCCCATATCTAATATCCCAAATTCATCCATTTTTAGACAATTCCCATCACGTTATTGTCTAATCAGAACCATACTATAGTTTTCACATTCCAACAAAAGGATCGCCCTATAGTTTTCATAGTTTTATTATCCATTTGTTTCATGAGCTATCCATAAGATTATTTAGGGTTTTCTTGGCCACAATTTGTCTCTTTATCTAGTTTTATCTTACTCATAATATCATATTATGAAATTTAACCAAGTTGTATTGTACTCTATTAAACAAGATTACACCTTAAACACAAATTGGTCTTGTAATGTATCAAACAAGATTTCATTATATATTTATATATATATTAAATTTTGCATTGTAATCTATCAAACAAGATTACATCTTATTTATCTCATAATATTCAAATGAGATTACTTCTTAATCCTAAATTTTGTCTTGTAATCTATCGAACAAGATTACACCTTAAAAACAATTTAACCTTGTAATGTATCAAATAATATTACATATTATTTATCTAGTAACCTATCACACAAGATTACCCTTTTATCAATTATAAATCTATCTTGCAATCTAAAAAGCAAGGTTACATATGGGCTAGAAACAAATTCACCTTATTAGTTTGGTTATGAACTAAGAATAGCTCAAAAAGCATATCTTTAATTGACTAGCTTATGTGCATTAAATTATCCCCAAATTTAATCTTAGGTTTCATCTATTTGTTTCACCAATTGCCATCGTATTTTTTTTTAAAGTTTGACATAACCCTATCTCCCAAATTTATCAACTTGGTTCACCATATCAATCTCACTGTTGTTTATAGCAATACATAAATTCAAATATTAAATAAAAAAAGCTATATCACTATATTATTCTTCTCAAGTTTAATCCCCAATAGTTTTATACCATCAACTGGTTTGACTATCTAAATAAACCAGTTTGATTACCAAAATCAACCACCAATCGTGATGTGTTCAGTGCCTAGTGGGCTAGTCTCTATGACTAGTGTGGCCACCACAATGTGGTCCATCTTCTTAGGCATAATATTTCATTTATATTTTTTTCCCCTAATCCCACAAGATGTGTGTGGGATATTAACTCATAAGGTTATTAAATGGCTTAAATCAAAGAAAACCTCTCCCAACCACTTGGTATGGCAAGCAAGGGTCGATCTAACATAAAATAGAGCATTGTGTGACAGATGGCATTATGCGGTCATGGAATATGATTAGCTTGGGTGAGCTTATCCAAGTGCCTAAGTGCTTGGATATAAACCTATAGATTTTGAATACCTTATATGTTACCACTCTTCCATCGCACATTTCATGTGGAATGAAGATTGATTTTATATTTTGGTCTTTGCCACCTGATTCTCGCTAGAGGTAATTATACAAGATGAGAAAATAAAGATGTAACCCCATTTTATATCAATCACAAGACATATTGAGCTTTGTGTTTAGCCATTAGATCTTATCATAGAGTATATATATGGTGTAGCAGTAGTATTTTAGCTACCTATAGGGTTATATTTTTAAAGAATTATCGAAGAGTCTTTATTTTTCAAAGTGCAAGCAGGAAAACTTCGAACAAGTGACTATAGGTTTCAAAATCACTTTTTGAAATGGATTATATGTGCAAAAACCTTGCAAGTTTAACAAAATTCCTTGTTGATATGCTAAAGGTATTTTGATACAAGAGCAATAGGAGTAAATTCAATTTGTTTTCAGACTAGCGCCTAAGGAATCTATTGGGTGATCGATGCAAGAACCAAGTATTTATAACCACAAGTATTCCTTGAATTTAATCTTACTAAAATCTACCAAATATGTGGGTAATTATACAAATTCTAATAGAGATGAATGTAAATTATTTTTATCACAATGGTTAAAATATTCCCTACCAGGGTACAGGTCCGAACAAAAATGGACCTATGTTTAGATTGAAAACTAGTGCAACAGTATCATTATGAATGAATTCCAAATTGGTATTAGGACCAAAAGGAACCTTGTTAATATATATTTAACAAATGTTTGCAAGAAATAATACTCTAAAATAGTATTATATGGATCCTTCAAGGATAGATACAACTTCTATTAGAAAGAGAAATTATTTTTAGTAAATGCATTTCAACATATTATGCAACTCCATCTGGGGTCCTAAGTCTAGTAATATTACATCATTAGAAAGCATGGGATAAGTCATATCAATAATTAGACACATATACTGGTAACCTTGAGTATAAGGAGATATTTATCTCATTTAAGTAACAGGGCATCCGTTGGGACTTGTCAGGATTCGGTATAAACAAGGAGGTAGATAGTAATATAGAAGTTATAGCAAAGATCCTCATGCATTAAGTGATTTTGGGTTTCAAATATGCATATGGCTTGTAGAAATGAAGATATCCGTGATTAATGAAAAATTTTATCTAACGTAAGAATTCTATAATCTATTTCAAACATGAATGGGTAGCTATGACATGAATTGATTAATAATTCAACTAATACAAAGTAGGATAAAATGTTCCCTGACCTAGAAATCTCCAAGCCCTCCCAAGCTTATCTTCATAGATACAACTATATTGTTCTTTTTTTCCTTTAGTTATACCTCACAAGTTCTTCCATATTGTCCAAATATCTTTAGTTAAATATTTGGTACTCTCTTAGGGTTATTTGGTTCCTAATCTACCCAAGGTAGAGAGCATACTACCTAAGCCCAATATTTTCCTTCTCCCTTTCATTTCTTGTTCCCCATTTTATAATTTTTTCTAGCTCCTCTTCCCTCATAAGCAAGAAGGTGGGTTTAGTAATAAAATATTAAAAGTAGTAATTTTAGAGTCAAGCCAAATAGTGAGTTTCCTTTTTATTACTTAAAAATTGGGGGAAGAGACAAGAGGGGATAAGTGGGAGTACCTTGCTCATTTTGGGCCTTCATTTTTTCCTAGTGCAATTGCAAGGTCTACACTTATTACTATTAATAAGGAGTCATGTGGAATGGAGAATAGTTCATCCACTAGTCAAATATGTACATTTTTATTATTAAATCATGACCTTGCTCTTTTTGGGTCCTTTTTAAAATTGGATAAATTTTTGTGGACACCTAATTGTAATAAATTAGGTTTATTTTACTAAATCATTTTTGTAAAAGATAATTTCCTCAAATTAGTCCTTTTTACAAAGGCCCTATTTTAATTTCTCCAATCCTTACAAAATCTTGATTGCATTCAAAAACTCTCCAATTATCCTGGTAGAGTGTAATTAGTTTTTAATTATAGATTTTATAGGTTCCCCTATATTTTATCATTTAGACCCTTTTATTAATACTTGGAAGCATTAGTAACATTTGCTTAATGCTACAATTCAAATATTAATTGATCCTTTGGATCAATTAATATCTTCTAGGAAGTCCCAACATGCGGGCTATGACATCTCTCACTCAAATATGGATCTTTTACTACATAAACCACATTCATTCTTTTGATTAAATCTTACTATTTAACCATTAAAAATAAATATCTTTTAAACTATAATCCTTTTCAATAAATTAATTCCTATAAATAAATTTTACCATTTACTTAAGTCATGGAATTATTATTTTGAATTTATTCCCAACTAAAATCCTTACATCTTTTCATAATTAACAAGTCACTAACCCTCAATCGCCTAAAGGCCTTCTTGGCCTTTCCCCAAGAAAATCCTTCCCTAGAAATCCTTTCTCTCTATGCCCTCCTCTCACCAAAAAAAAAAAAGAAGCTTCATGTTGATGTAGGTTCGAAGAAGAAAAGAGGTTGTCCTTCTACTCATACCATTAGAAACAGATAATTTTTTGAAGATATTGCCAATGGCACCCAACTCACCTTATGTCTTCCTTCAAGGTCCCTTGAAAATTATACCCAATCTAGATTCCCCCTTCTCAAGTAAGATTAAATATATCCTCCTCTAGAAGTTCCATATGAAGATCCTCTCATGGAATGTGATAGGTATCAATAGATATAACAAATAATGTTTGGTTAAGTCCATGAGAAAAGATCTAAAACCAACCATTTTTCTTTTGCAAGAGTCTAATATAGACATCCAAAATCCTTCACAAATATCTAAATACATCTAGAAAAACTATGAATTCCTCATAATCCATGCTCATAGAGCCTCTAGTGGTCTATTATGCGTTTGGTATCTAAATGTTGTTGAAAGTAGACTCTTATATATGGTAGATAATTTCATGAACATCTTGTTATTTAGTAAAGACTACTAATGCATATGGGTTTTTAAAATACATATGCATCAAATTCCCCATATGAAATATTCCATCCCTAGAAAAATTTAAGTCAAATGCAAAAAGTCTTTTCCAATAAGACATGGATGTTGGCTAGGGATTTCAATTCTCCTTTGTTTCCCATTGATAAGAAATGAGACTTTGAAATAACAACTAATTCCTACAAATATTTTTATACATTTATGGATAATAATGAACTCATGGATATCTAGATTAGATGTCCTAAATTTATTAGGATTAATTTTAAAAAGTTTTATTAGCTCATCCAAATCAAGCTTGACAAATTTCTCATATCCCTTAATGCCATTTTTTCCTTTTGTGATGTTGTTATTCATTTGTTGCCTATCATAGGATCTTACAATAGTCCTCTTCTCCTTGATTGATTATTTCAAGCTTCCTATTTAAAACCCCATTTTAGATTTGATACAATTTGGCTTCAATATCTAGATCTCAAGGAACTCATTGCATCCTATTGGTCTTACAATTTCTTTGGGTCTTTAGCCTCTTAGATTAGAAAAAAACTTTATTTTGTGAAAGCTTAACTCAAGAAGTGGAACTGAGATGTTTTTGGAAATATTTTTCCTATAAATTAGAACATCCAATCCCAAATCACAAGCATTGATATTTTTTTCCAAAAAGGAGAGCTTGATCCAAGCCTTATGGATGCTGAGAAAAGCCTTCTGATAGAACACCACAATATTATTAAAAGTGAAGAAGTTTTTTGAAAGCAAAAATCTAGAGTGACCTAGCTAAAGGAGGGAGAATCCAATACTAAATTCTTCCATTCTACAATGATGAGACACAAAGGTACTACAAATATTAGGGAAATCACCAAGGCTAATGGGACTGTCATTTCATATATTTCCAATATTAGGGCCAAGGTAGTAGATTTTTTTGAAGATATGCTCAGACCTAGTGTATATTGTAGCCAACAAACTTTGGAGGCCCTCTTGAGAAATATTTTCAAGTTAGTTTCCTAGGAGCATAACAATTGTTTAATTAAACCATTTTCAACTAAGGAAATCCATAATGCAGTATTTTCCATGCAAGGTAGGAAAATTATGGGTCCAGATGGATTTCCTCTAGGTTTCTTCTAACATTATTGAGAAATTTTGGGATCCAAAATTACTTCAGCCATTCAACAAATGCAATGAACCAAGAGCATTATCAGATATGTAAACTCTATATTTTTAGACCTTATCCCTATGTCCATCAATTCCAAGATCCTACCAAATGTTTGCCCTATTAGTCTATGCAATGTCTTCTACAAAATCCTCACTAAGGTGATAGCCACTATATTGAAGCCAATTCTCCCTTTCATTATTTATATCAACCAATTTATTTTTTTTCAAGGGAGACTCATCATTGATATCATCATTACCATCCATGAGCTCATACATTCAATGTCTAAACGTGGCAAATTTGTTCGTTTTCTTAAACTAAACATAAATAATTTTTTTGATAGAATGTCATCAAAATTCCTCTTTTCTATCCTTTCCAGGTTTGGTTTCCATCCTTATTAGATTAACTTAATAAAATAATGCATATTAGGATTCAACTTATTTATTCTTTTTAATGACATTCCTATTGGATATTTTCAAATTTTCAAAGGTCTAAGATAGGGTGACCCTATATCCCCCTTTTTTTTCATAGTTGTCGTTGAAGATCTAGGGAGAACTTTTTGGTCTTCTTCTTCTAAAGGGAAATATCATGCATTAAACATACCTCCTCACTAAATCCCATATCCCATTATTAATTTGTGGATGAAACTATTATTGCCACCTATACATATGTACCCCAAGCCAAAATCATCAATTCAATTTTACTCTTCTTTGAGTTTATAGCTGGTCAAAAGGTCAACTTTTGCAAGAGTAAAATATATTTTCTCAATACCCCCATTAGATGGTAAAATCATATAGTTGCTATCCTTGGTTGTGCCATTGCCAACCTCCTAGACATACACCTTAGTTTTCCTCTCTTTGATGGACCTACAAAAAATCTCTTTGGTTTCCTATCATTGAAAGAATCCACAAAATGTTGGCTACTTGGAAAGGAGGGTTTCTCAACCAGGCGAGAAAGGACACTCTAGTCAAAGCCACCCTCTAAAGTATTCTTGTTTTATTTCTCTCCATATTTTAGATCCTAAATGAATTTTGTAATAATATTGAACAGATCTAGAGGAACTTATGGCCAAGATCAAAACATAAGCACAAATTCCATTTAGTTGCCTAGGACCAAGTCTATTCCAAGAAATAATATGGAGGCATCGGACTCAAGAAGGTTAGGAATACGAATTCAGACCTCATTGCTAAAAATGTGTGGAGGATCATTCAAAATGAAAACTCCCTCTAGGTGGACATAATTAAGGCCAAAAATATTTGGAATCAACCAGATTTTTTGGATGATCATTCACCTATCCAAGGATTTGTTGTCTATAATTCCACATTATGGTCAAAGGAAATTATCAACAAAGACACCGATTGGAATATTGGTATTGTACAGAGGATAAGATTTAGGAGGGTAAAATTTTGGGTAATAGGTGTGTAATCTTATTGATTCCAAAGGTAACAAAGGCACCTCTTCAAAACCACCTAGATCTGATCTACCTAAAACTTGTTGCTGATATGTTGTTTGGTACATAGGTGTGTAATTTTATTGACACCAATAAAAAGTGCTAGAAAAACCTTCCTCTTGGTGATATGAAGGAGGAACAAATAATATCTAATAGTTTGTATATCTATGTAATTTACAAATCTTCAATGGAAGATAAGCTCCTTTGGATACTCAGTGAGAATGGCCTCTTTACTATCAAATTTGCCCATTTTCTTACCAAATAATCTAGGGTAGCCTAGGTTCCCTTTAAAGATCATCTGGAACAAGAACCTCATTCCCAAAGTATATTTCTTTTTTTTTTGCTTGCTGTTCAAGATAAAATTATTTCAATATCAAATCTCTAGACTCACAGGCTCCCTATTCCCAACTATTTTTACCTTTGCAATCATACTTGCGAATCCATTCAACATATCTTTCTCTCTTGCCATTTTTCCCTCAAAATTTTGTAGTCCTTATTTTCCACTATTGGTATTGCCTAGGTTCTACCCTTTTATCTTAATGAGCTATGTTCACAGTGGCCAAATCCATTTAGAAGTTTCCATGTTAAATTTTTTTGGACCTTTTGTCTCCCCTATTTCCTGTGGGAAGTTTGGTATGAACGTAATTCTAGAGCCTTCAACAATTCTATCCATGATTTCCACTATGTTATCTCAAGATTTATCCACATGGTGACTGAAAACCCCTCTATCACTCAAGGTTTTGGGGGCTCAAAACCCCTAGGTGAAGCTTAATTAGCCAAGTCTCTTCAACTCCCTTCCTATAATATCTCTCTACAAAATTATATGGTTGATCACTCGCTCATCAAGTGGTATTATCCAAATTTTATAAGGATCAAATTCAAATTTGATGGTGCAACCAAAGGTAACCCTAGAATGTTGGTTTAGGAGGCATCTTCAAAAATTATACAAGGAAAACCTTACTTGCCTTTGTAGAAAATCTTGGGATAAAAAAAAATCACTTCACAGAAGATTTTGCCCTTGTCTAAGATTTATCTCTTTTATCTCATCTAAACTGCTCTAATATTATTATTGAAGATTATTCGATGCAGGAACCTAGATAGTCTCATGGAACATTACCAATTTAATATTTAAGGACAAAATATTTCTAAGCTCTTCCCCTAATGTCACCATTCAACATGTCTATTGGGAAGGAAACCAAGCCACTAATTTTCTATCTAAATTAGGTGTTTATATTCCCAACCTCACCATCTGGATATATAGCTTCCCCATTTCCCTAACTGATGATAATCATACATCTGTGTCTCTTGTGTGATCTTTCACAGGGTTCATAGTTCATATCCAATTTTATCCTCTTTATATTGTGGTCTTCATTTTTGATAAATTGGTCTTCATATTCGAGCAAATATAAAAATTTTATTCTAATGAAGACTCCATAGGTGTCACATTATAGGAGATTCACATAAGCGTGGATGGTGTCATTAGATTTCATGGTTGGATAATTCATCACAACATGGAATTGATCCATGTCTAGAGGATCTACTATTGGCATCCATTATTTAGAATGGCTTTACTATGAGAGGACAAATGTTTGGGATATTTAGAAATGGTGGCACAAAGTGGAACCTATCTCCACGATTCATATGTACAATCCTCACTATAAGGTGAACCTCATTACATTCAATGATCACCACTTATGGGTAATTTTCCATTTGGTGGATGATACGATAGAGATAACTATAACATTTCCCAGCCATGTGAGAGGAATTTTCTCTAGAATAAATTTGAGAAACTTTTCTATTTGTCACACTTGGTATACTGGACATGAAAAGGAACTCAACAACTTGGATGATATAATGGAGCTAATTGAAACCTTTCCAAGTCATGTGAGAGTAATTTTCTCTATATAAAATTTGAGAAACATTTCTATTTGTCACACCTGGTAGACCACACATGAAAAAGAACTTAGCATCTCCATAGGACATTCTGAGTCTCCAACACAACCTTTTATTTTTATATTTTGATTACACATGAGTTTGTAGGAAATATTTTGTGGAACGGTTATTATCCATCATGAGCAGAGCACCATTAAGATTGGAAATGATTGAGACATCACTTATTCCACCAACAACACATATGATTTTGTAATAAGTGCCAACAAAGATATGAATCAATGCCTAGATTACAGTTTTCTTCCTATGATTAGAATATGGTTGGACTTCCTTCTTCATGAGTGGAAATTCTATTTCATGTTGGATTTTGAATCATACCCCTTTACTTGGCTAATTCATTTCTCTTAGAACTTGATTTCTAGAATTAGATAAAACTTTTTAATTAGGATTATCATGAACCCATCATATTCTCCTTGTATTTATGGGAAATTCCCAAAGGAAATAATAATGACCCTTCTCCATGCATGGGAAAACTATCCATTTTTTGTTCCCCTTGGATTGTGGTCCCCTTGGGATATTTTAGATTACTCCTCCCCTTTTATATCCACTTTCAATTTGCTTATGCCATCACTCATCACCCTATATCCATTCCTTAATCCTCTACTCTCTCCCATCACCCATTATTCAATCTTGTGCCCCAAGTCCATGGCTAAGAATGAAACTACTTTCCTTAATTTGGATACCCTCATGAAATACATATATAGGGACCATGGCCTATTTCATTTCCTATACAAGTTTAGCAGTTGCAACACATAATTATCCATGGAATTATTTTGAACATGGGATGATGGCCATGTCACCATTCGTAGCCTAAGTTTCACTATTATGGTTGACCTCCTAGTATAAATCATTGGTTTACCCAATGACAAAGAGATAATTCACAAGGAAAATAACTCTCTATAGAGTGATCTCTCCCTATTAAAGGATAAGGGGGAGAAAATATGTCACAAAAAAGGTAGAATTCTTTGAGCAACTCTACCTAAACCATGGGATGTCATTATGATAACAATGTTGTAGTACTTCACTATGGATGGCCATGGTGCCATTTAAAGGAGCATTCACAAAGCCTTCATCAACAACCTCAAGGGAAATAAGACTATCAATATTCCATAATACCTCTACAAATATATTGAACAATCGATGCTGAATTTCAAGAAGGGTGTCTCTTCCTTTCCCTTTCACTAGGGGTTCCACTTGGTAATCTATTGACATGTGTTGGAGAGATAAACCATAAGCGTTGTGGTCATGACCTATACTACTATGGAATACAATGATGATGTAGGGCCATCATACCCAAAATTTAATTACCCATTCAATAACAAAGTGAAGCTATAAGGGACCTCAAGCTATCTCAAGTCTAAGCCTTGATGTTATTCAACCAAAAGCAAATACATTGGTGGGAAGCACAAGGCACCTATTGTCATAAAAAATAATAAGCTTTCAAATTATTTGCTATCTCTCTAGGTCAAGGCAAATAACACATTGATGGCCAAAAGAGGCCACATTATAGAAGGATTTTCCAAGAAACATTTGTTGTTGGCTTCCTAAATATCATGTTGGCCCTCCCTTTATGAGAAAATACACCTCCAAGACCTACCAAAAATTATGAAGGCCCTGTCTAGAGATACCTAGATGATATATTATTTGTTATCTCAAGTGAGCACTCTTTTGGATAAGTACAAGTACCCATATGAAATACTGGCTAAGTTCAAGAGCCTAGTCAGTGACAAGGGTGTCCTAACGTAGGCTGAGATGGCAAGTGACCTTATGGTTCATCCTATGGAACTTTTTATTTTTAGTTAAGGTGTCTTGTGGGATCCATTCTTTCTATCTTGTTCACCCCTGGTAGGGCTTATATTTTCATCCCTTGAGGCTTCCTCTTTTGCCCTTGTGTGGGCCTCTCCTTTTTTTATATATCTTTATTCTTGCTAATCTATAGAAGGTACTTATTTTTTGCTTTAGTTGTTTTGGAGAACATCTCCTACTACTCATTTTTTTGTAAAAGGATATAAGATCCTTTCAAAACCTCTCTTACCAATAAAAAAAGTCACTATTAATTAATTAAACTCACACATTACTTAAATAATATACTAAAAAAATGGCTTCTATGTTAGATAATAATATTTTTACTAATAATTTAATTACCAAATTTCATACCAAAAGTTGCTTGATAAAATTAAGGATGCTCCAGGAGTAAAATTAAAATATTATCTTTGTTACTATTTTGAAAGCACATCCCTACAAGCTCTAATAATACATTAAAAAATAGAATTTCATATTATAAAAGTTACACCAACCTAGCCATGTACTTCAAAAAGTCTATCTAATTATTAGTCCCAAACTGGATGACCATCCATTCAGTGTCTACAAGCTACTAACAATAGGGTAGCTAAAAAAAGAAATAGAACTTATATAGTGCATAGGGTGGAGGATGGCGTAGGGTACAAATGCTTTCCTACAATGGCCCAAGATATGGAAAGACTATCTCCTTAACTATGCTCCATAGGATGACACTATTCTAAGATCTTCCACCTCATAAAAAACATCTCTACTATCCCAAAAGAACGAGAAGACTATTACCAAAAAAAATCATGGAACTTCATACAATAATGATCTCAAAGAAATTAATTGGTATACTACTAAAATGGATTCTCAGTAAAATAATACATGAATTCACATACAACTTGACTAGGATAGGAACATAGTTTCTTTTTCTTTTTCTTTTTTATACAATAAACCATGGTTATATATTTTTATTCCACAAGTAATAGATTTATAAAATCCACCTATTATTTAACATCTAATAAATGGTTTACGTTACTACACATATTGAAATAAAAAGAACACAATTTCATTGAAGATAGATCCAAGTTAATAGAAAATCTAATTTTTTTAAACTAAAACAACCCTCTCCTTGATGATTTGGTATCCAATCAAGGAACAAGAAAAATCCTAACTTGTAAACGGATGGAGAAAACCAAAAAAAAAAAAAATATAATATTCAAAAGAGCAATCCAAAAGGAAAATACCTCCAAAATAGGAATCTAAAATATTCTTTACCTTTTTTCTCCAATATTTCACACCTTCCTTTATTTTTTTCCATATCTTTCCTCTTCCTTTTTCATCCTCAAATAGCCTCTAAAAAAAGGAATCCAATCATGCCAAATGATCAAGATAATGGAGAAGGAGACAAATATTTAGAGGGAGCGATGTATTCCCTTCTCTCTAAGGATGCCTTCCACCTTCATCTTCTTTCCTCCAAGCATTCCAACCCATAACTTGATAATCAAGAAACATTCAATATTTGGTAGTCTTCAGTTACGTTAAACATCAATGCTTCTTACCTTAATTAAAAGTATGGATTTTATTAATCATTAAAAATATATATCTCTAATAAGGTATATTTAATAACTAATTCTTTATTGATTTTAAATAGAAGGTGCTAATTATGGAATTAGTTGCTTATACCATAGAATAAGACTTTCTTGACTAAAGCAAGATTAAATATTAACATTATATTAGAAGAAAATTATATATATATATATATATATATATATAATTTCTTTTAAATATTAATAACACTAGCATTATTTCGTTGCCCACACTTAGATGCAATCACTAATAAAAAAGGATGCACAAATATTACTATTTCCCTAGTAGACAATATCGTGATAACTACAAGGTTATAAACCATTTACAAGGAGCCCCTAAACATAGGGGTAAAGGCTCTTTCGCTTATATATCAACAACCTTACTTGATGATGCATTCAATCACACATACACACTTATAAATGCTTCTACATTATTATTTTATCCCTATGAGCTATCAATTTAAAATAATCCATCATTTTCCATTTCTCATTTCTCTCAACTATGATGGTTGTTCCAAACCAATATACCCATTATAATGCCTAGTCTTGCAACCAAAAATTTCATCAGTAGTACCAAAATAACATAATCCAACTAAACAAAGAGTAAAGTACCATTTTTAACTCATATTGAATGAATAAAAATAAGATCATGCATTAATAATCAACATATCAATACATCAATCAAACAAAAAGAGAAGGTCCTTCCAAGAAGGGTCATTACATACTCCTCCCCTAGGACTAAACACATTCCCTTGTGTCTTATTAAAAAAAATAGGAATTGCTTTCTCATCAAATTAGCATCTTCCCAAGTAGCATAATTATCAGAAAAAATGATCCCACTAGACCCTACACTGATCTAAAGTTTGATTTCTAGTTTTTTTAGAGAAAAAAACTAGAACTTTGATAGATCACTCCTCAATGGATGTGGGATCTAGTATCTATCATTTTGATGCATTCCAAACATGAGAGGGATCATAAAATATTTCTTATGTAGGGATATGTGGAAAGTGTCATGGATTTTTAATAGGTTGGGCAGTAAGGCAAGTTGATAAGCTACCCGACTAATATTATTCAATATTTCAAATATCCCAACAAATCAAAGATCCAAATTAGTTGACTTTATGGCATTTTTCTTAGGTCACACCCTTGATGTTATCTCCCATAGATAGTTCCATTGGTGACCTTTTTAAATCCACATAGCTCTTTTGGAAACTATTTTCTTAAGCCTTTGTAGAATCACCCTAAGTTGTTCTTCCATCTCCTTAACAATATATGTTCTAATTACTACTTTATATTCTATATTATCCCAAGATAGATGTGTTTCACACCTTCTATATAATTCCTCCAATGGATCCATTCCCAATAATTCATGGTGTCCATTGTTATATGTAAACTCAACCAGATTCAAATAGTCTTCCCACTTAGACTTCTAATCCATGCAATACATGCGAAGCACATCTTC
Source organism: Wollemia nobilis (assembly GCA_028583015.1). Taxonomy (NCBI): domain Eukaryota; kingdom Viridiplantae; phylum Streptophyta; class Pinopsida; order Araucariales; family Araucariaceae; genus Wollemia; species Wollemia nobilis. The sequence goes on from JAQPPZ010002865.1 coordinate 904,367, forward strand.
AAGAACTTGGATTACCATCTTTATTTGACCATCTATTTTTAGATGGTAGGTAGAACTAATATTCAACTTGGTACCTAAGGCATTATGAAGATCTTGCAAAATTTTAATGTAATTCTAGAGTCTCTATCTAATATAATTACTTTAGAGAAATCATGCAACGGATTATTTCCTTGGCAAACTTACTCACCACTACTAGTGAATTATACTTATTGTTCCCTGGTATGAAGTGTGCAACATTTCTCAACTTATCCACCACCACAATAATTACATGATATTGATACCTAGTTTTTGGTAACCCACAGTAAAATCCATCAATATGACCTGTCACTTTTGAGTGGGTATATCATGTGGATATAGTTTTTGCTGGATGTTGATATTCTAACTTTAATTTATGACATTCTAAACATGTAGCAATAAAACCATTGACATCCCATTTCATTCCAGGCCAATAAAAGGTTTTCTTCATGTTATTTCTCATATTGGGACCCATTGGGTGAGCAGAATATGAAGAACAATATGCTTCTTGCATAATAATTCTCCTTAAATGCCCAATTTGTGGTAGAAAAATCATATATTTGAAGCAAAAAAGCTTGTTCTTTATGTTTAAATTTAGGAGTTGTTTCTACTTTAGTTTGGATTTCCATGCAATATGGATCCTCTAGTTGTATTTTTTTTTTTTTCAATCAAGTCTATATGAATCTGAGTTAAAGTCATTATATGCCTTCTTTTAATTAAGGTGTAAACTACCTTAGTTTCCTTTCCTTTAATATATTCTCTACAAAATTCATATTTAGCTAATAATTCTACCCACCTTCTCTACCTTGATTTTAACATAGGTTGGGTGAATATGTACTATAAGCTTTGGTGATATATTAACTTGAATGGTTTCTCCAATAAATAATGCATCTAGACCTTATGAACAATTGTTTCTAGATCTATATCATGCATAGCATGGTTTAAATCATGCTTCTTAAGTTTTCTATATTCATACGCTATTGTAGCTTCATATTCAACCCTTCTAAAAAATCATCTATTTATAGTATAAAATTCCTAAAAGGATTAGGTATTTTGAGAATTGGTTCTGTAGTAAGTTTATTCTTAAGAGTTGCAAATGTGATCTTACATTTTTTTTGTCTATTTGAACTCTTTTCCCTTTATTTGAAAGGTTGTAATGGAGTATGTAATCCTTTAGAAGTTTTCCACAATTCTCCTATAGTAACCAATCATTCCTATGAAAATTCTAATTTAAAGCACGCTCATAGTAGTATGGTTTTTATTTTATTTGGATCAACAACAATCCCTTCTATGAACTTAAAATGCCCTAAATATTGTACTTGTAAAATATAGAAGTCACACTTTGAAAAATTTCCATATAGTTGATTCTTCCTCAATAACTCCAAAACCAATATTAAATGTTGATCAAGTTCTTCTTTGGTGTGGGAAAAAATCAAAATGTCATCCAAAAATATCAAAAACATAATGATCTAGATATTTCCTCAACTTCCTTTTCATTAGGTTCATAAAGGTTGCTAATGCATTTTTCAATCTAGATGGTAGAACTATAAATTCATAGTGTCCATATATTATCTTGAAAGTTTTTTTATGAGTGTCTTCCTCAAAAATTCTTAACTGATGATATATCAATATTAGGTCAATATTTTAGAAAATGGTGGTATCCTTAAATTGATTGAAAAGATCATCAATTATTGGTAAGGGATACCTATTCTAGATGATTGCCTTGTTCAAAAACCTATAATCAATACATAGTCTTAATTAACCATCATTATTTTTAAAATTAACACTAGAGCACCCCAAAGGAATATACTAGGTTTAGTCAAACCATTTTCCAACAAGTCTTGAAGTTGTACCTTTAACTCCTACAACTCACTAGTGGCCATTTTTTAGGGTGTCCTAGCAATAGGTTTGACTCCATGCATTAATTCAATAGTGAAATCAAATTCACATTGAGGTGGAAGGCTTAGAAAATATTCTAAAAACACCTTAAATTCATGCAAAATTGGATGTTTCTTAAATAATTTTGAATATCCCTTACTTCCTTCCTTTTTTTTTAAATTGACCACATACAACATTCCACCTATTTTAATTGTCTTCTTATGTTGCAAAGCTAACAATAGATGGGGTGAAAAATATTGTTGCTTGCTTTGAGCCATTAAAATTCATTTAGCTTTATCAGTATAATCCATCCACCTTTCTTGAAAATTGATTAGGGCACCATGGAACCTCAGCTAATCCATCCCTAAAATTAAATCCATCCCTAATCGCAAGCTTAGCCTCAATTTGAGCTTTGCCCTCTTGGACTTCTCTAGTAGGATTTTCTTTTTGTCTACCTTGTAAATTTTGGTTATTGGATTTCTAGTTAAGAAGTGTTTCCAACATTTTCTATTGTTGCTCCATCTTATCTTATATAAACCTAACTATTAATGTAATATTTGTCATTATTTTTTTATATTCCCTTGAACTTCAAGTTTGTTATTCCTTTCGAGGATGAGCTACAACTTCTTCCTACATAGCCAACCCTAGGTTCTTAGAATATCCTCCTCTCAAAAGAGGAGTCACTTCCTCCTAGATACAAAAGGAGTTAGATTAGGTTATTGAAGTTAATGATTCCCAATAATAATCTATACTTTCTAGTATTTATACAACTTGTTTAGATTGGTCAAGACGGTGTGCAATACCTACTTGTCTCATATTAAATTAAGGTCTCTAGAAAATTTTAGCCTTCTTAACTATAGCACATCAAGGAAAAGTCCAACCATTTTCTTTTTAAGGAAGCAATGAGTCTTACAACCTAGGACTAGGATTTGGTACCAATTGTAATGATCCTCATTCTCAATCCAAGGGAGAGAGCCAATTTTTTTACTCTACTAGGATTAACTAACTCATTGAGAAGACCCAATTATCTCATCAATATAAGATAATATCGATTTCATTGTCATTATAGACAAAACTCTAGTGGATAATAATGGCCAACTTCTCATAATTCCTAGGGTTCACTCTTCTAACCTCCCATTATACAAGACACCATAAGTGGTCTTCCCATTTCCCTACACTACCTTGTAGAGGATAACTTGACCATGGCATAGGGATTAAAATTTAAGGCCAATATCACTTAAAGGTGGTGCCTATTCCCTACAATTACATACTAGCATCTATATATGATTACTATGGTGTAATGCCTTAGTGATTAGTTAGTTTCATCTAACCATGAAATCAACTAAGACCATTACCACTCACCTGATAATGATCATGATCACACTTATCTATTCGTAAGGTACCACCACTATACTACTTGTGAACGATTCAAAGGATTATCCCATACAAATACTCCTTTAGGATCACCTAAGTATCATCACTAGGATCACCTAAGCCTCATTGCTAAATTCACCCAAGCCTCAACACTAGGGTTTTTCATTCACCAAAATTTACCTGGTTGATTTGTCTACCCACAACTCACTAGGAATGGCTACAAATTGACCCTAATATTAAAAAAAGGTGTGTAACAATCATACCCATAAAAAATCCCAAGGTCCTATTCAATCATTTTTTTCCTAACTTACAAATATATAAAAGAATTACTAAAATACCACAATTTCATACTAGCATCAACATATCATTGATAAAAACTAAAAAATTCAAGTACTTCATTCCAATATAACACTAGAAACTTTCATGAAAGGAAGTAAAACAATCGTAAACCAAATACCCTTAATTACTTTCATTATTTCTCAATAATAACAATTCATATATCATGCTAATTACAAATCATTTTTAAAGAACTTAACATAGAAAGAAAGCATAAATTTATATTTCATTTATTAAATGAAAAATTATGACAATACATCAAGGATGTTTATAATGATGTCCATTCCTTATTTATAAATATTACATAGCATAGTTCTGAAGTGTAGATATATTGGTTTCCCCAAACCTCGTAAGTAGGGCAAAGGTCCAGGGTTCAAATCTCGGGCCTCGTCAAACTAAAAAATTATTCCTTTCTTGGTGCTTTCAGTAGTGTAAAATGTTTAAAATGATCATGACATGGTGGTTATAGGGATGAACTGCACAAAGATATTTTTTGTGGCTTCTAGGGTGGACAATGTAAAATACTATGGCAACCATAAAAGTCGAACAACCTACCTAAATTCATGGTGGCTAACAATTCCACCATGAAAAAAACATTACATAGCATAGCTTTTACACATGAATCCTTCAAAGGTTTTTCTCATATTTAAATACAATATTACATTTCAATACATTCTTACATAATGGTCACTAACCCTCATCTTCTTCTTAAAGTCTTCTACTCGCAAAGTCTTTCCTCCATCGAGTCTTTGAACATCAATATAGGGATCAAGACAACTCTTGTATATGAGCATGCAAGCCTAATATACACCATACACTAAATACATACAAGAACAATGCAATATCAAGAGAAACCCATACTTCTATCACTTAATTATGGATATTTTACTACATAAGCCACATCCATTCTATTGAGTAAATATTACTAATTAACCATTTAAAAACAATAAATCTCTTTTCAATTACAATAAATTTTTAATACATTAATTCCATCAATCGATTTTATCATTTTCTTAAGTCATGGAATTATTATTCTTAATTTAGTCCCAACTAAAATCCGTTCATCTTTTCATAATTAAAAAGTCATTATTAATTATTAAACTCACACAAAAATTAAATAATATACTAAGACAAATGTTTTCTATCTTAGATAATAATATTTTTAACAATAATTTAATTATCAAATTTCATACCAAAAGCCACTTGATAAAATTAAGAATGCTCTAGGCCTAAAATTAATATATTATCTCTATTATTATTTTGAAACTACATCCCTACAAGATCTAAAAATACATTAAGAAATAGAGGTTCATATTATAAAAGTTACACCAACCTAGCCACATACATTAAAATAACTCTATATGAGTACTAGTTTGGAACTAAATCAACCTCCATTCAGCATTTGCAAATGGCTAACAAGATAGTTGAAACAAGCAACAAAACTTAGATAATGCATAAAAAACAAGATGGCATAGCGCGCAAAAGCTTTTCTACAATGGCTCAGGATTTGGAAAGACTATATCCTTGGCTATGCCCCACAAGCTAACACTATTCAAAGATCATTTTACCTTCTTACAAAAAATACATTTCTACTACCCCAAAAGAACAAGAAGACTATTACCAAAAAAACTCATGGCAATTCATACAATGATGCTCTTGAATAAATAAACTAGTATACTACTAGCATGGATTCTCAATAAAATAATACAAGAATTCACCTAAATCTTGACTAGGATGTAAAATTAGTTTATTTTATATTTTTCTATACAATAAACCACGATTATATTTTTATTCCTATAGACACAAAAAATTGACCCACTAAGGTGAGTAATTTTTCCTAGATCCCTTGTTTTCTCCTCAGGGTCATATTTGAGCCAAACTTTCCCCTAAAAATTTTATACATTCCTGCTATATCCTATACAATTAGATTGGTCTTGGAAACAGCTTTCCAATGATATATTATATGACTCATTTTGACTCTATTTGACCCTCCAAAATGTATTAACACTGCATGGGGATCTAGTTGATGCGAGGTCACGGTCCATTTTTTATTAAGCACAATTTTGCATTTTAGGATTTTCTCTTAATAAAACCCTAATTTTTAAAGCTGATATTTTTAAGGTTGGTTTTGCTTAGTTTTTCCCACTCATTCTTCTTTCAAATCTACTATAAAAGGAGGGTTTGAAATTTATTTCTTTCCAAGTTTTTTATCAAACAAGTTTTCTCACCAAGCAAGTTCATGATAACAATTTTTGATTCAAGCTCTATTTTCTTGAGGTATTCTTCTTCTTCCACACGTAATCTAACTCGTAAGTGTGAAGTGTGATCTATTGAAGCTTTGTTTTCAGCTGCATTGGATTGTGTGTTGCTACTCTTGGTGGACAAGTGTGGAAGCCCTAAGGAGAAATATACTACTTGGAGGTCTCCATCCCTTGTGCTTGCTTCTTCACTACTACCAAGTTGTTTTTGCTCTTTTATACTTTGCATATTAGTTATATTTTTTATTACACATCAATTAATTTATATTTTTTGAGTTTTCTCCTAAATTTTTTGTGAAACCGCACCTGGGTTTCTATAGGGCGTGATATCACCGTGTGATATCGTAGTCACTCCATATGGGGTAAAACTTTGCATAGACCACATTTGGTGGTAATATGATACCCCCAAACCCTATATCTATGTTATATACTATATTTAGGCCATATTAGGGTATTTTGTACTCTATTTTTGTATTTTGTTTTGCTATATTCTATTATGTTTGTTCATCTTCCAAAGTTCAATTTCTACTTCTATTTCTAAAGGTTAGCTAAAAGGACCTAGGGGATTGATTGTTGCACCTCCAAGCATTATTGTATAGCAGCTTAAGCAGGCCCTCTAACTCTAATTACATTTTTCAAGTTTTTGTTATGTTATATTGTAGGAACATAAATTATTGATAGCATTGGATAAAATGATAAAAGCAAGGATCAACCACTGGATAAGCTAAGTATCTTGATTAATATTTAGGTAGTTTGCTGCGTGTATTTTATTTTTGTTTTAAACCCTATATCTTATTTAAAATAAATAAATTTTATTAATTTCAATGCATTTAAAAATTAAATAGTATATAGTGTGCACTTAGGAATAATTTTGTTTGTGCATTCTTTCTTAAGTTCTTGCTTAAAAGGTTTTATGTTTAAAACCATAGGTTAGAAGAGAATTCAAAGAAAGAATCATATTAGGGTTAGCCCTTATATTTTTGCATTCTATATTTTTGCATTGTCCTTTATCTTTTATACCATAGATCTAGAAAGGCCAAATCTAGGTGTTTGTCTTGAATCTCATACATCAAACATTATTGAAAACCAAAGGACTTGGAGTGAGTCTTTAAAATATTCTTGGTTAACCCTTCCCCCTTAGCATCAAGTATAGAGAAAAACATAATCCCATGGTTCACCCCAAAAGTTTTCTCTCTTGCGGATCCAGCCTTTTGGAAATTGTACATGGTAGGGCAGTTTCCCCCCTCTACATATTTGGTGAACCCAATGTGAACACATCCTTTTATTTTAAAAATTTAAATAAGACCATTAATTTTATTGTTTGGTTTTAGAATATTAATAATATCTTAAAAACTATATTGTGTAGTTTTTCTAGTTTTCTCTTCTATTATTTCACTTCTTCTAATGGATCCATTACTTAGAAGTCAACAAAAGCTTCTTGAGTCTGATCATGTTTCCTCAGAAGATGATCAAATTGATAGAGAGAATCCTAAATTGGATTCAAAAGAACAAGCCAATATTGAAAATAAAATAAACCTTGATCCCATTAAAGGTCCTAATGGTGGGTACAATTTTACATAATTTGATCACATTTTGAGTTTCATGGAACACCATAAGGAGATTTGGTTTAAGGCTATGGAATAGAAAGCTCAACTCAAAAAAGGTGAGACTCTTCTTCCTCCAGTCATCTCTCCTTGACGTGTTCAAGATAAATATTTGTTTGAATATTTAAATCATGGTAATCATACCCATCAATGAACCTATGCCACTAATATAAGTGATGAGTGTCATTTAATCTCATCATTTAATCTCAATGATTTATACATCCGGGGTGGTGTCCAAGGCTGTCTACAATAGAAGGCTAGGGCAGAATACAATTCAGGAATTCAAATTTCAAGCATTTACTGGGTGAGACAGATTTGGTTTAGTCTTTTGGTGTCACACTAAACCTAATTTGCAGAATGAAAACTTACAAGAAATAAAAACTAATTCTAAGTTCAGAAAATTAAAGTTAACTACAATTGCATGAATTGAAATCTAATCTACTTTTGTAGAATTGAAATAACATAATTGAAATTGCTAAATTGAAATCTAATCTACTTTTGCATAATTGAAATAACAGAATTGAAATTGCTAAATTGAAATCTAATATACTTTTGCAGAATTGAAATCTAGTTACTCTTGCATAATTGAAATGATGCTTATAAATGAAACTTATTCTAAAAACACCTGTCAATGCCTTGCCACAAAATGTCATCAAGCTTCTGCTACAGGAATTGACAACAAAATGAAATATGCTGAAAATGGAAAGTTGCTAAAATAGAAAGCAGGGAAAACATAAAATAAAATACTTAATATAATTTGTCAGCTGACATACACACAAATTCTATACACAAACATAATAAGAAACATAAATCACACAATACAAAATAAAAACAATAAAATGAAATCTGGCAAGCAATCTATTAATTCTACTGCAAAAAAATTACAGATTAAAACCTACCATAAAATCCCTCCTTCTAGATCTGAAAGTGGGCCCATACTTCCTGATCTAAAAATATGTGAAAAGAACTCCTTAACTAATTAACACTCAGAACAGAAAATGATAAAATACTGCACTTTTATTGATGACAAAACATGCTGAAAACTGTTACAAAAAATCACTGTACAGTCCTAATTGCTGCTACTGAAAACTCTCCTCTATTCTAATTCCTAATTGGATCAACCAAGGAGGGAGCTATGTTATTTATATAAATATTTACAATATATCCCATGCTCAAATCAGCCTATGTGCTATTTTACAATCATTTGCCAATAATTTTGGATCTGAAATAAATGCAAATACGGACGGTTTGTGTTGCGACGAGTAGTCATTGGCCCTTAGAAAGCATATTCAGTGGTGGAAGTACGTGGGAGGAGTCTAGAAATATCTCACACATATTTCTCCACTTCATAATATTCTATTTCTATCTTACAAAACAACTTCCTATTATGCTGCAATTATTTCTGTGTTTATCCTAGAAGAGGATCAAAATTGATCTTTTCCATAAATGGTGGCTTTGGACAACAAGGACGGCAAAATAATATGGGAGATATTTTCCCTTAACCTTTTCAACCTTCTTTCCCTTTTTCCACCGCCAAAAGTCAGTCAACAAGTCAAAAAGCACATTCAGTTTTCATTCCAAAGATAAGTGGCTCATTTCGAAGATACTGCAATTCTCATTCCGAAGATCCGCTCATTCTGAAGATACTGCAATTCTCATTATGAATATCCACTCATTCCAAAGATACTACAATTCTCATTTTGAAGATTCGCTCATTATGAACACACTGTGTTTTCTCATTTCGAAGACACTGTGTTCATTTCGAAGACACTGTGTTCATTCCAAAGATACTATGTTCATTTCGAAGATCTTTAGAATGACCAATTGTGTTGACTCCAAATGGTTTTGGCTGCATTTCTCAAGTGTATTAGCCCTTAGGATCAGATTGCAATAGCATTCATTCCTCTCCATGTGTGAATTCAATGCCTTGCCATTAATTTGTAGCTTGCTGGAATTTATATGGTAAATTACTACATTTTCCAGTTCTGCTACATAGTTGTAAAATATTGGCATTTCTTGCAAATTCAAAAAAATTAGAACATAGAAAAATTATTCAAGTATCAACATGAATGAGTACATCAAGTTGCTACTGAATTTATACACTTCATTCACCAAGTAACCATGATAAAATAGTGCAACAATGCTGCACAATTGTCCCTGCTCTGTTATACCCTGTTGCTACCTATTTAGATCATATGGGAATACTTCTAAATAGGTCATATTTCTTATGTAGTCCTTCTGAACTCATTCCATCCATATCCTCATGCTTTGCTTGACAACTTCAAGGTGTTCCTATAAAGTGACAGCTTGCTGATTTTTATATGGCTATTTTTCTCAGATTTTCAGATTTATGATAGTCCTAAACTTTTGGCTTAAATGTGGATTTGAAACAAGTTAAAGGGTAGGAAAACATTCAAAAACCATTGAGAAGTTAATGGATATCAGCATACCACATTTGGTTAATTGAAATGCATGTTATTACTTGCTACTTAATCAAGCAAAATCAGTCATAAAATGCTAAAAATAGTCAAAAATAGAGATATAATATTCCTAACATAAAATCATGCAAACACTTAACAAATAGTATATTCTAGTCAACTATTTGGCAATTAACTTATCATATGGTAGTCAAACATTGTGCAATAATGATTCAAACATTGTGCAATAATGAGGCATTTTTGGGCCTCATCATCCCCCCCAACTTAAACTGATGCATGCCCTCATGCATCCTAGTAGGCCATAGTAATATGCAAGTTTTATTCTTGTGAACAACATCCTTTGCTACCTGCTAACTAAGAAATTCCTCTTTTTTGCACTATATCAAGTATTTTGCAATTAAGCACATGTATGACTCTTTTTCTGTTTTTCTACAAGTTTTAGTGCTGCAAGGTACCTCTTAAAGGCTTGATATCATATGATTCATCTTGCAATAGTTGTATTGTAGAACCGTATTTTGCAGATACACTACTACTGATGGAATTTTTTGTTCTTAACAATATTTCAGCCTGAATGCTTATTTTTGTTGTTTGCACCTTTTGAACAAAATTGATAAAAATTTTTATTTGAAATGCTTGAGGGATGTACTTACTTGTGGTAGAGCCTTATAAACCTCAATATTTGATGTAACCTACTCTTTTTGCTATTCTGTAGCATTTTTAGCAATTCTGGTACAGTTTCTGCTCATTCCAAAGATATCTTGCTCATTCCAAAGATGGTTGTTCATTCCGAAGAGACTGCATTTCTCATTCTGAAGATCTTCAAAAAATGCAAAAATGACCTCCTATGAAATAGTTAGCTACAGATTCTATTGTGGGTCCATATCTAGAGTGTATAAGCCTTCCATAACATAAAAAATCCCTTCTTCATCCTTTTGTTTAGATGCTATTCTTTGTTTTGTATGTTGTTGTTTTATTCCAGTAGTACTAAAATAGAACCTTCAAGTGCATTTTGTTGATTATCCTCCTTCAATTTATTAGACAATTGTGAGATATAAACTTGCAGTTCTCCTTCTAAAACTTGCCCTACAAATTGAAATAGAATTGCTGCCATGTCTGTCCCAAAATCAGGTTTTTGCATAGTTTTGGAATTTCCATGCAATTAAGGGCATAAGGGAGTGTTTCTTGATATCTTGAACATGTTCCTTTTTCAACTTGTCACTATTGTATGAATAGTTTATGCCAAATACCGACTATCATACACTAAATGCTAAATGTTTACTATGAATTATATGCAAGAAACACATACCTTACTGTTCTAAAAATTGGTCATGCACCTTACAAGCTGCTTTTGATGATTGTTAGCAGGGTATCTGAAAACATAAACAAACATAAGCTGTTGGCATTTTTGCCACATTGATTCTCATTGATTAATGCATTAGTGTATTGTTGAAAATCTGACCTTTGATACCAGCTTTGATGCAGCTTTGGGGGAAAAAGAGAAAAAATGAGTAGAAATTGACTAAGTTCAAAAACTGCAGCGATTCGCTGACATGTCACGAAATCGCGGTCAACGTGGTCAACGCAGGCAGGTTGGGCGGAACCATCACGATATCGCGACGTGTTTCATTTTTGTGACTTTCAGCGGGCAAAAGGGGAACAGTGACAAAATGTCACGAAATCACGACAAGAATCTCAGCCGACGACCTAACTTAAAAACTTGCAGCGCGTCGCTAACATGTTCCAGAATCGCGACGTCGGGAGCTTCGAAGATTCAAGTGGTAAAAGTGCAGCGATTCACTGCATGTTGGTTGAGCGGAAGCCTTAAGTTAAAAGTGGCAGCGATTCGTTGCACATTCATTGCAAAGGCTTAAGAGTCTGAAAGTTGCAGCGATGCACTGCAAGTTTCAGAATCGCGGGTGGCATGGTCAAAAAGAGTCTAAGTTAAGAAAGTGCAGCGATGCGCTGCAGGTTTGTTTCAAGGAAGTCCAAGGCCAAGGTTGCAGCGACGCGCTGCACATTGGTTGCAGAGGGAGTTGAAGTTAAAAGTGCAGCGATGCGCTGCACGTTTGCAGGGAAGTCTAAATGCTCGAAGGTTGCAGCGATGCGCTGCATGTTTCGAAGGCACGGTCATTTTTGTTGCAAAGAGTTCAAGGAGTACGAATGGCAGCGATGCGCTGCAATTGTTTTGAAAGAATCCTACAAAGCAAAAAGTTGTTCCATTTTTGTGACCCGTCCATGAAGTCGTACAAAGTGCCCAAAACATGTAGCGATATCGCTACATGTTCCATTTTCATGTGGATAAGCTAGCGATGGAGAAAAGGAAGCCGAAGACGTAGCGATATCGCTACAGGTGCCATTTTCGTGGGTCAAAGGTGGTCAAAGTGTACGGAGTTAAAACATGTCACGATTTCGTGACCCGTCGTGTTTTCGCGACCTGCACATTTTCCTGCCAAGTGCAGTATGAACGGCCTGAGGGGTTTTCCTCGATTTCCAAGTATTTAATGCTGACCCGAATTTAATGATTTACGGATTTCCAAGGCATTCAAAGTAAAAGACGCGCCCAGGCCACCAAAATTGTAGATTTTATGCATTCAAGGCTGATGTTCATGGATCAAGTCAATGGTTTCATGCTTATTTTCAAAAAACAAATTTAATGAAGGAGACCGCTATTGCTTAATGGTATTTAATCTTTGCTCCCTTAACGCTGCAACTAAGGGGATCGTGTTCCTAATGTCGCCATATAATTGTAGATCACGAGGAGGATGGTGGCAAACATTTAATGTTGTAGGGAGGACGGACCTCTATAAAAACCAATGTAATTTTCATTTACAGTGGTTGGAAAAACTTGCTGCTAGAGACTGGAATTGTATTTGCGAGAATAAAAGGATCAACTTCTAATTTTTCAAGCGTTGCATGGATGAATTTATTTTCTATTTTTCTGCATTTCTAATAGCATTCATACTCCTGCATTGCTGTTACATTTAAATTCTATTTTTGGATTTAAATATTGTGATCAGGGTACGATTTCTGGAATGTGGGTTTGGAGGGATTTGCTGCATGTGATTATGCGAGGATTAAGCTAATTCCTTATGTTACTTGTTGTTGTTACGTTTGTAGTTTCATGTTGTTGTTTTTATGATACCATCACTTCGGCCTGTGGCCATATTTCCCATTTCTTTCTGCAATTTTTTAAATCTCTTTCCAGCAACCCTTATCTTACACCAAGTTTAGAATAGTGAAGGAAACCAGCCCACTCTGGAGATTGTTCTGGGAGCCATTTCTTGCTTCCAGCATTTCACTATTGTATGAATAGTTTATTCCAAATACCGACTATCATACACTAAATGCTAAATGTTTACTATGAATTATATGCAAGAAACACATACCTTACTATTCTAAAAATTGGTCATGCACCTTACAAGTTGCTTTTGATGATTGTTAGCAGGCTATCTGAAAACATAAACAAACATAACACATGTGTAGTGTGAGATTTGTACAATGGTGGAACAATGATGGGTAGATCAACAAGGCAATGCATGCCGAAAAATCAATTTTCATGCAAGCCAACTCAGTAGTGCCTCCAAGAAGGTTTTCACTACTGAATTATTCATTTTTTTTTTTTTTCATCATTTTTTTCATTTTTTTTCATCTCCTTTTTTTTTTCATCATAAGAGGCTGCCATTTCTTGTTTTCAACCAACTTCTGTCCCTTTTTTTTTCAAGTGCTTCAATCAAAGAGAACATCTCTCACTCTTATTTGGATAAGACCAATCCTTATTCTGTAGAAACATGTCAATTGTTGTATGAAAACACCATATCTTTCTGTTGAAACTTGCAACATTGATGCAACCTTCCTTACTAGATGAGCAGTAAGAATCCTCTTACATCATCATTACCTCCTTATTGTTGGAAATGAAGTATTGGCTCCATTGTTCCTCTTTATTGCTGAAATTGATGCTTGTCCTCATGTATCCCCATTTTGTGGGACATGCCTTTGCTGCATTTTTTTTTTTTCTCTCTCTCTCTCTTTTTTCTTTTTTTTTTCAATTTTTCTTGTCTTGCTTGTACCCAAGAAGGAAGTTCACAAAAAAGACTATTCTTCTTTTTGCTTTTCTTGTATTTTTTTTCTCTTTTTTTCAGACTTTTTATCATCACTCTGAATTTGATATTGAAGAGAAATTTTCTTCCATTATGTGTACATCCAATAGAATCTCCTTCAAAAACTCCTCTTTAGTTAATGGTGCATGGTATACTTGAAGGCAATGTCCATTCACCACTAACATTCTCCATGAATTACCAATGGGAGAAAGAAGCACTACTCCATATCTAAAAACTTCTTCAATCAAGTGTTGTCCATGCCTCCTAGTCTGCAAAATCTTGTCAATTTGTTCTTGAAACAATTAAATACCAATTACCAAAAGATGTTAAGTGCTTACATCAAGATAAAATCTTGATATACCCTTGTAATTCTATGTAAAGGGATTGAAATATTGTTTCAAAATAACAACAATTTTGCTTTTTGTTTATAAGTCAGCCAGATAATAATGTTCAAGTATTTTCTTGGCTGCACTTCAATTTGTTTCATTTCTAGGAGGATAGAATTTACCCCTTTGTAATTTCTTACTAAGGAATTCAATGGAAGTAAATTTTCTATGTGTAGTTTTTCTAGTTTTTCTCCTTTATCCAAAGCTAATTTCTGTGTGTTTGGACTAAAGGTTTTCTGTGTATCTCCATTGTTTTTTATCTCTTCAAGCTCAAGTAAGTTCTTGTTTGAGCACAGTTGGATGTTGCTGCAGTCAATAACATTTCCTGCAGGTTTTTTTTTTATTTATACCAGATTTAGCTACATAGACAGGGGTTGCCTATCCTGTATTATTCAGACTGATCATAGGTTGGGCTAGAAAAAATATTTTTTTGTTTGCACAATAAGACAAGAAGTGTACAACTTTAGCAGATCAACTACTTGTTAGGTAGAATCAATTCCAATGAGATCAACTATTGTTTATGTAGTCTAAGAATTGCTAGGTTGCGGTTTAGAGTGGTAAAATCCTAACAATATTTAAGTAATAATGGAAAACTCTAGGATCATAATTAAGTTGTAAACTCCTATTTTTATTGTACAAAAGTTTTTGTGATTTTTTTTTTAATAGATTAAGCTTACATAGACAGGGGTTGCCTGTCCTATATTATTCATATTTTCCACAGGTTGGGCTAAAGGTGGTGGTTGATTTACTTGCCCTATTTGTTGTTGTTGGGATATCTCTTTGAGAAGAATTTAGACTAGGCAACAGATTTTGCATCTCTAAGTTATGGAATTAAATGGCATTCATCAATTATATGTCCCTGTGAACAAATGCTACAGGTATCTGATATGGCTATTTTGTTCAAGGGATAGCCATGTATATCTACCATGATATATTTCCAACACCTAGTACAAATTTGTTTATACTACCCTGATGATATGGATATAAAAATGGTAGTACTAGCAGATGGCTCCTCTAAGAGATCTTATGTTTCTTGATAATGAGGATGATGAATTATTTCAATTTTTATCAAGAATTTCAAACATAAGCAATTTAACCCCCAAGTGTGAAGATCACCTCCCTATGGTTGCTTGTTTTCTAAATGGACTGAAATGCAACTATCAATAATTATTATTTATACCAGCTATTACATTCAGATTTAACTATGAATTTCATAACTTAGCACAATAATAATTATTTGATTGCTTTTACCCTCTAACAACACCATGTTCCTCGGCAACGGTGCCAAAATGATGTGTCATTGAATCTCATCATTTAATCTCAATAATTTATCAATCTGGGGTGGTGTCCAAGGCTGTCTACAATAGAAGGCTAGGGCAGAGTACAATTCAGGCATTCAGATTTCAAGCATTTATTGGGTGAGACAGATTTGGTTTAGTATTTTGGTGTCACACTAAACCTAATCTACAGAACGAAAACTTACAAGAAATAAAAACTAATTATAAGTTCAAAAAATTAAATTTAACTACAATTGCATAAATTGAAATCTAATCTACTTTTGTAGAATTGAAATAACAGAATTGAAATTGCTAAATTGAAATCTAATCTACTTTTGCATAATTGAAATAACATAATTGAAATTGCTAAATTGAAATCTAATCTACTTTTGCAAAATTGAAATCTAGTTACTCTTGCATAATTGAAATGATGCTTGTAAATGAAACTTATTCTAAAAACACCTGTCAATGCCCTGCCACAAAAGGTCGT
Organism: Wollemia nobilis; assembly: GCA_028583015.1. Taxonomy (NCBI): domain Eukaryota; kingdom Viridiplantae; phylum Streptophyta; class Pinopsida; order Araucariales; family Araucariaceae; genus Wollemia; species Wollemia nobilis. The sequence goes on from JAQPPZ010002865.1 coordinate 920,520, forward strand.
CAAGCTTCTGCTACAGGAATTGACAGCAAAATGAAATATGCTAAAAAATGGAAAGTTGCTAAAATAGAAAGCAGGGAAAACATAAAATAAAATGCTTAATATAATTTATCAACAAACATACACACAAATTCTATACACAAACATAATAGGAAACATAAATCACACAATACAAAATAAAAACAATAAAATGAAATCTGGCAAGCAATCTATTAATTCTGCTACAGCAAAATTACAGATTAAAACCTACCATAAAATCCCTCCTTCTAGATCTTAAAGTGGGCCCATACTTCCTGATCTAAAAATATGTGAAAAGCACTCCTTAACTAATTAACACTCAGAACAAAAAATGATAAAATACTGCACTTTTATTGATGACAAAACATGCTGAAAACTATTACAGAAAATCACTGTACAGTCCTAATTGCTGCTACTGAAAACTCTCCTCTATTATAATTCCTAATTGGCTCAATAAAGGAGGGAGCTATGTTATTTATATAAATATTTACAATATATCCCATGCTCAAATCAACCTATGTGCTATTTTACAATCATTTGCCAATAATTCTGGATCTGAAATAAATGCAAATCTGGATAGTTTGTGTTGCAGCAGTAGTCATTGGCCCTTAGAAAGAATCTTCAGTGGTGGGAGTACGTGGGAGGAGTCCAGAAATATCTCACATATGTTTCTCCACTTCATAATATTCTATTTCTATCTTACAAAATAACTTCCTATTATGCTGCAATTATTTCTATGTTTATCCTAGAAGAGGATCAAAATTGATCTTTTCCATAAATGGTGGCTTTGGACAGCAAGGACAGAAAAATAATATGGGAGATATTTTCCCTTAACCTTCTCAACCTTCTTTCCATTTTTCCACTGCCAAAAGTCAGTCAACAAGTCAAAAAGCACATTCTGTTTTCATTCCGAAGATAAGTGGCTCATTTCGAAGATACTGCAATTCTCATTCCGAAGATCCGCTCATTCTGAAGATACTACAATTCTCATTCTAAAGATCTGCTCATTCTAAAGATACTACAATTCTCATTCTGAAGATCCGCTCATTTTGAAGACACTATGTTTTCTCATTTCGAAGACATTGTGTTCATTCCGAAGACACTGTGTTCATTCCAAAGATACTATGTTCATTTCAAAGATATTTAGAATGACCAACTGTGTTGACTCCAAATGGTTTTGGCTACATTTCTCAAGTGGATTATCCCTTAGGATCAGATTTAAACAGCCTTCATTCCTCTCCATGTGTGAATTCCATGTCTTGCCATTCATTTGTAGCTTGCTGGAATTTACATGGTAAATTACTGCATTTTCCAGTTCTGCTACACAGTTGTAAAATATTGGCATTTCTTGCAAATTCAAACAAATTATAACATGGAAAAATTATTCAAGTATCAACATGAAGGAGTACATCAAGTTGCTACTGAATTTATACACTTCATTCACCAAGTAACCATGCTGAAATAGTGCAACAGTGCTGCACAATTGTCCCTGCTCTGTTATACCCTGTTGCTGCCTATTTAGATCATGTGGGAATGCTTCTAAATAGGTCATATGTCTTCTGTAGTGCTTATGAACTTATTTCATCCATATCCTCATGCTTTTCTTGACAACTTCAAGGTGTTCCTATAAAGTGACAGCTTGCTGATTTTTATATGGCTATTTTTCCCAGATTTTCAGATTTATGACAGTCTTAAACTTTTGGCTTAAATGTGGATTTGAAACAAGTCGAAGGGCAGGAAAACATTCAAAAACCATTGATAATTTAATGGATATAAACATACCACATTTGGTTAATTGAAATGCATGTTATTACTTGCTACTTAATCAAGCAAAATCAGTCACAAAATGCTGAAAATAGTAAAAATAGAGATATAGTATTCCTAACATAAAATCATGCAAACAATTAACAAATAGTATATTCTAGTCAACTATTTGGCAATTAAATTATCATATGGTAGTCAAAAATTATGCAATAATGATTCAAACATTGTGCAATAATGAGGTATTTTTGGGCCTCATCAATAAGCACCAACATTGGAAGAAGTCCACAAGTTTCTCCAACCAATAGTGTCACTCGAAATTATTGTCAATTTCCTCCTAAATCAGTTAATCTCAACTCTTTTGCCTCTATTACAACAATTGTTAGTTATCCTCTCTAGCAAGGTATCATATATCATAATAGTATCAATACCTCCAACTTAAGCCAAGTGCCTTTTCAAAAACCTACCTATACCCCTCCCTTAGGGAATCTAGGGGCATTGCACAATAATAATCCATAAGTTTAGAATTTGGCAAGTATGGTAAAACAATTGGTTTCAAAAGTGGATATGATTAAGCCTTTTAGTTTTACTTACAATAATAAAGAGATGTGCAATCAACCCCTAGACTCTAGGACTTATCCTAAGCATTTTTCATATCAATTTTGCCTATATATAAAGGAATAGAAAATCCTATTGAGCATATAAGAAGATTTAGAACAACTTACCATGATCTCATCTATGATGATATGTTATTATTAAGATATTTCCTAAGAGTCTTGCTAGTATGGCATTAGAATGGTATTATCGGCTACCTAATTATTCTTTGATGAATTTTGAAGAAAAAACAGAGTTATTTGTTCAACAGTTTAGTTATTATATTGAAAAGTATGTGACCATAAAGGATGTTTATAATTTGTAATAATATAAAGAAGAAATATTTTCAGAATTCTTGGCTCATTGGAGAATTCTAGTGGGACACTTAATATACACTTTACCTCCCAAATATATGCTTTATATATTTATTGGTATTTTGCAAGAACAATTATCTTATGCATTACAAAATACAACTATAACATCTTTTGATCGAGCAATTGAGTCAGAAAGAAAAGTGGAACAAGCTCTTCTCAGAAGAGGACAACTCAAAGTGAAAGAAGATAAAACCATTAAGTCACATTTTAAGAACAAGACTATGGTAGGTAATGGTATAATGGTTAGTAGGCTTGTTAATAATATTGTTAACAACCTACAAAATATAATACTTAAAAACCTCCACAAAGAATTTCACAAGACTTGGCATACCTATGTAATAATTTCTAAAGCAAATTCTGGAAGCCAATGCAATTGAGTTACCTCCTATAAGGCAACCAGATGCTACATCTAGTTGGTACACTATAGGATAGCATTGTGCATATCACAGAGTATAAAGACATTGGACAAATTCTTATAAGAAGTTGAAACATGTGGTACAATATTTGATCGATGCAGGACATATTGATATAGGTAATTCTTAGTCATCAAATATCAAGCATCTACTCAATATATATCAACAAAAAATAAGGATATGGGAATATTAGAGGATCCATTATCGAAGAATTATCAATAGGCAACTAATCAAGTATCCTATAAGAATGTGCTACCTTCTCATAATAATATGGTTGCTATGATAACAACTAATTTAGAGTATCAGGTGTAGAATCAAAAGATCCAATGATCTCAATAGGAGATGAGTTTTTCAGCAAATATTTCCCTCTTAGAACTTTTGCAAAATTCTCCTACTCATGGATAAGCCTTGATAAATGTTCTAAAAAAACAATCTATCCCTCTATATATTTCCCCTAGTAATATGGCCAATGTTGTAAGCTCTTTTGGGATACATCATATCACATTCTCGGATGATGATATATATTCCTCGGACCTATGTAGGTATTCTTCTCTCTACATTATTGTATTTATTGGATAAACCTTTATCAAGAGGGTTATGATTGATAATGGTTCTTCCCTTAATTTATACATATATTAATTTATCCAAAATTTTGGATTAAAAGAGGAATATTTAACGAAATCCAATGCAATCATCAAAACATTCAACAACAAATCCCAAGAATCTTATAGTATTATATCTCTCTCCTTTAACGTTGGACCTAAGATTTTAGATACATTGTTCTATGTGGTACCTCGCTCTACACATTTTAATATGATTCTCGGACGACCTTGGATCTATGCAATGAAGGTCATCCCTTCTACTCTTCATCAGTGTTTAAATTTCAAATTTAAAGATCAACTTGTCACCATTCCAGGTGATCCTCATCCATTCAAATATTATCCAATGGTTGAACAAGCTTAGTTTGGTCTCAATGTTTGTCCTTCAGTTTCATCATCTATTTCTCCAAGTACCTCATCTAAAATTTTTGAGAAATTCAATAATCTGAAGGTGAATGAGGAATCTCTAATCAATTCATCATGGGATCAAGATAATCAGTTTCTTCAAGAACCTCTTTTAGATATATCTCATCAAGGTTGTGAGCAGGGTAATAAGTATGAGGATCCCCTTTATCCTTGTAACATTTTGTTTTGTAATATGATAAATTTTGTGTGTTCTAATGGTAAATATTATGCTTCTCATAGAGATCTTGCAACATTAGATATTTCTCCTCCTTATATTAAGAATAATGGGTTTGTTCAAGAATATATATATTATCATGTTATGGATACCAAAGAAAGAGCTATGAAGGAGCCTCTCCATGATTATAATCATCGATATGGCTTGCCTTCTAGATTTTTATTTTATGAATCATTCCATTGAACACCTATTATTTTTTGTTAAGATAGAAGGTACAATTAAAATATATCAACTATTGTTTTTATTGCTTGTTTAACATAAATATTGCACTTTTGCTTGTCATAATTGCATGGTTGCTTATTCATGACTGCTTGCTCATATAGCTTTTTGGGGATTCATGATAATGGCATGTGATGACACCTAGTTAGGTCATAGCTCAAATGGATTGCACTCTCACTAGGATTTTTATGCTTAGTGAAGATCCAACCTAGGGCCCATGCATTTTCATCCCTTCTTCTCTTCTTGTATTCCTTTCCTTTTCTCTTTTCTCTTCTTGTATTCCTTGACTTTGATGGTTTTTACAATGATCATAATCTTTCTCCAAAGTCAAGGAATACAATCATCTTTTGGTATATCTTTGTCCTTTGCATGATTCTTACTTCTCCTTTTATATTATTTGATTAGATAAGGATATAAATTCTTCTCTCCTTTGTTTGCACATTTTTGATGTAGAAATCTTATAAAATCAATGAATAGATTAATAATTAGAAATATAGCTTACTTGGCTATATCAGTGTTGTAACATGGCCCCCCTCCTCAGAAAGATTTGTTCTCAAATATGGAAATGACTCAAAAATACTTTTTATTTTCCATGTAGCATCTTCTATTGGTAATTCCTACTATTTGATAAAAAAATCTTTAATGTAGCGAGATCGAAGATGACATGATATGCTTTGTAATATTGCTTTTGGCTGAAGATTTATACGTCCTTCTTCATCAAGTATTGGAAGCTTGGACTAGGAGTGTACTCTTTGGCCAATCAACTTATTGAGATAGGAAACATGAAAAATTTGATGTATATGGGATGATGGAGGAATCTCCGTTTGATATGCTACTTTGCCTATGCAATGAATTATCTTGTAAGGACCATAAAATATTGGAGCCAACTTCTGACTAGTCTTGATCTTCAATAAAATGTTTTTGTAATGTTGAATTCATAAGAAAACCATATCTCCTATATTGAATTGTCACTCTAAGTGGTGTGAGTCTTGTTGCTGCTTCATATGATTTTGTGTCTCGAGCAAGTTGTATTTAAGAATTTTGAGCATTGTTTGCCGGTGTTGGAACCAATCATCTACTTGAGCGACTTTGAAATATCCTAGAATATAATCGGCTATTTCTAGTGGTTTTAACCCATAAAATTCTTCAAATGAGACATATTAAGAGAATAATGGTAATAAGTGTTATACCACCATTCTGCTAATGAAATCCAGTGACTCCATGATACTATTATCTTGATCAAAGCAACACAAATAGGTACCCAAACATTTGTTAACAATTTCAGTTTGACCATCAGTTTGAGGATGGTATGTAGAAGATTTATTTAATTTGGTACCACTAATATGAAATAATTCTTGCCAAAATTTGCTACTAAATATTGGATCTCAATAACTTACAATAGTTTTGGATATTCCATGTAACCTAAAAATGGAGTCAATGAATACCTTGGCTACTTTGCTTGCTAAATATGGATGTTGTAGAGCACGAAAGTGATCATACTTGGAAAGACATTCTACTACTACAAATATCACTATGTTTCCTTCAAACTTGGAAAGACATTCAATAAAATCCATTGATATGTGTCCCCACTAGCGATAAATAATTGGTAATGGTTGAATAAGTCTTGGATATTTTACTGTTTCACCTTTATTGCATTGGCATACTTCACATTAAGCCATAAATATCTTGACATAATATTTTAACCCTTTCCAATAAGAGAATTGTTTCATCGTTGATATATCTCAAACTATGACCATGGCTTACTAGAGTAGAAGTACACTTAGATTACACAATGATGATCGAATTAGACAAGAACACTTGGATTACAATGGTGATCAAATTGGACAAGGACAAGTGGGATTACACAATGATAATGAAATTCGAGGACATGACACATGGGTTTAAACTATGGTGAACGTGAGTGTGGGGAGTTAAGGAATATGTGCGAAAAAAGTCATGATTAACCTTCGGTACCTTGGTGATTTTAAATAACACAAAACTCAACACCTATGAAATGTGGGACAAAAAAAAAATTGAGATGAGAAAAAAGGACATAGATGACTCAGTGTTTTGCACAAATCAAAATATTGATGATATTATAAGGTGAAATTTGATATTATGGATGTAAGTGATAGAATTTTGTGACACGAATATGATTATCATACTGACACGAAGATGTAATAGTAACTGAAAAATATTTGGAGGTAAGATAGAATATTTTATGAGACAAAATCATGGACACACACTTAATCATGATCTAAGGCTTGTAAATGACTTCAGCGGATAGAAAAAAAAACTTATGAAAAATACATACTTGGTAATATGCCTGATTTATTTCTATCTAGCTGATACTTGGCTTCTTAAAATTCTTAAATGGATGCTTGTATGGTTTGTAAGTGGTACGTCATGAATGGGGAAGTAATTTAGGGTTAATATACCTTGAAACTTAAATTATTTAGGGTTGAATGACGTCTTGGTTCCCTTGCTGGTGATTGTAATATTTAATTTTTTTTAATAAATAATTTCACTATATTCTAATTACCTTTATGTATTGTTTCAAGTGAATTTTAGATGGTGTCATTTTAACTATTAAAACATTGGATGTCTTCACGAAAACCATCTATAACGAACCTAGAGAAGAATTTCATTTGCAAGATTCGTGACATAGTGATACAATAGGCTGAAGATTTATGGAAATTGATTTGAAATTAATTTATTCTATCTTTATTTGGACAACTTCTTACATAGAGTCATTCATGATCAACCAGATAATTATTCTATTGATTTCATTGTTGTATGTTCTCTTGAATTCATTGTGATTTGTCTTACTACTTAAGATGATTTCTAAACTGGCACACTAATATTTGCTATAATTTATTCAATTGTTTAATATGCTTTATTAACTGGTGTGCTTGCTAAAATTAATCAAAGATGATGTTTTATTTCCAAAAAACAGGTGCAATTTCCTTGTGGTCTTTGTAAGTTGCTTAATTTCAAACGTCAACGAGGATTCACCTGGGTTAATCTGTGAACTCTTGTAACTGCACTAGATCTTGAATATCTTATGCACCTTTGTATAAGCCTGGTTGACCTATATCCTTTCCAAATTTTGCATAGGACCATCACTTTGATACCACTTGATGCAAAAATCTTATAAAATCAATGAATAGATTAATAATTTGAAATATAGATGACTTGACTATATTAGTGTTGTAACAATTTCTTCCCTCTTGACTTTTCACTAGCTGAAACTTCAAGCTGGGGGTACACATGCACAATTCTTTGATTCTCATGTTCTTCCTCTCTTTTATTCTAGAACATGCATACACTCACATTGTGTTATACTCAAATTGAATTGGTCTATATATATTCTTACACACCCTTATTGAGTAGTACTAGCTAATACATCATTCGCATCAACAATAATATATCACCCTTATTGGATTATGCTTATTTTGACTCAGTGGGTTCAACATCCCATTACAAGATAAGTTCCTTGACCATTTCAGTAGGCCTCGACATACATCCTAGCGGGTAATCGCCCCACAATAGTCATTAGTGAGTAATAATCCATGGTGGGTTACACTCCATAATTTGTTCATTTGAGAAATCATCCATTGTGGGTTACACTCCATATTTTTCCTATATGTCCATCTTAGTAAGTACTATACCCATAGTTTATTTTTACTCCACACATAGACCATATTTTGGGTACAACACGCTTCATTTAGGATTCTTGATTAGATTTTATTACATTCTATGGTTGACCTTCTTGGGAGATTTTATTCTTTTTATTTTTGTTCTTCTTCTTCTCTCATCTTCCCTTCTTATTTATTTCCCTTTATTTTATTCATCCATGCATTTCATGCTAGTTGTATTAGATCCATGTTGTACCCAATGATCTTTGCTTTGTTGTTTGTTTGTTTGATTTGTTTTCTATGTTTCTATGTTTTGATTTTTATTTCTTTGCATTTTTTGAGCTTCTTAAGGAATTTTCATTCCTTTCAAAACTCAAGGGGGCACCCTAGCCATAGAGGCATTAATGGTAGTAATGTCTTACCTTGTGTGCAAAATTCTAGAGTGTCCTTCATGATACTCATTTTGCACCACCCGTTATTTGTGTTTCTTGTCTTCTTTCCCATAGGAGTCAACATATTTATTTGACGCATTTACTTAGCCTTAAATACATAAAATAGGGGGTAAAATGTAGATACAAAAAATTGACCCACTAAGGTGAGTAATTTTCCCTAGATCCCTCGTTTTCTCCTTGGAAAAGTAGGCTCATATTTGACCCAAAATTTCACTTAAAAATATTATTCATTCCTCCTATATCCTACACCATTATATCGGTATCAAAAAGATATTTCCAACAATATATGATATGACCAGTTTTGACTCCATTGGACCCTCCAAAATGTATTAGAACTACATGGGAATCTAGCTAGTGTGAGGTCATGGTGCGTTTTTATGGAGCACAATTATGCATTTTAGGATTTTATCTTAATAAAACCCCAATTTTCAAAGTTGATATTTTTAAGGTTGTTTGTGATTAGGTTTTTCCACCCATTCTTCTTTCAAATCCACTATAAAAGGATAAATTGAAATTCATTTTTTCCCAAGTTTTTTATCAAGCAATTTTTATCACCATAAAAGTTCATAATAACAATTATTGATTCAAGCTCTATTTTCTTGAGGTCTTCTTCTTCTTCTTCCACAATAAATATAACTTTCAAGTGTGAAGAGTGATCTATTGAAGCTTTGTTTTCAACTACATTGGATTGTGCATTTCTACTTTGGGTGGATAAGTTTTGAAGCCCTAAGGAGGAATCTACTACTTGGAGGTCTCCATCCCTTTTACTTTCTTCTTCACTACCACCAGATTGTTTTTTCTCTTCTGTACTTTGCATATTAGTTAATTTTTTTTACTATGCATCAGTTAATTCATATTTTTTGAGTTTTCTTCTAGCTTCTATAAAATTGTGCTCAAGTTTTTATGAGGCACAATTTCACTGTTCGATATCATGGTCGCTCCATACAGGGGGCTATTGGAATATTTGAGTTGTCATTGATGTCAAAGGTTGTTTGGTTGATAATATATTGTGATGTGATGAAGACAAAAGGTATGACTTAATATTTAAATTCAATATTTAAATATTAAGAAGTGGAGTATACTTTAATATTTGATTTAAATATTAAAGTAATGGTTTAAGAAATAAGAGTTTAAATATTTAAATCACAGATTTAAATATTTGTGTGGAAGGTTGAAAGTATGGGCCGACTTCATAGAGCATCACATGAAAGAGTATATATATAAGATTGAAGTTAATGCCAAATATTTTTTTTGATGTGATATCCTTTATTCGCTATTTACTAAGAGAGTTATGTTCATTTAAGAGAGTTCACTTTCCAAGAGAGTTTGCTCACTGAGAGAATTCATTCTCCATTGAGAGGAGTTGTACACTGCTATTCATTATCTTGTGAGAAGGAGTTGTCCATTGTCATTCATTATCTTGTGAGTAGGAGTTGTCCACTGTCATTTGTTGTCCTTGTGAGGGAGTGTGCTCATTGTCATTTGTTGTCATGTGAGGGAGTTTTTTACTGCCATTCATTGCCTCTTGAAAGAGTGTAGTTTTTGCTATTCTATTGCTCTTTAAGATAGTTTATCCACTGCCATTTCACTAATTTGTTGCATTTATTTTTGTTTATTTTCTTAATTGCTATTCATTGAGTGTTTTGTTATATTTTTTTTGAGCCTTTTGCTAGCACTTCGGTGAGCTTTTGAGTTGTATTTTTGTTGATTTTTCTTTTGCTATTAATTTAGCCTATTCACAGTCATTCATCAAGACCTTCATTGTTTGATGAGAGCTCTTTGTTGTTATTTGTGAAAGACATCTGCTATGTAAAAGAAAAGAAGAATTGAGCTATCGTGATGCCAAATGAGAAATAAACTTGTAGTGGAAGTTCTTGATATGTGATGTTGTGCTTATAAGAAGGAAAGGAGAAGAAGCATTTTGAAAAATTCATTCACACAATAGCGCTTGATACACAGATTGAAATAACATCTATTAGAAGTTGCAAGAGGGTTGTTGAGAACAAATTGTGAAGGTTTGAATGAGTGAGGACAATGTCAATAAGGGAAAGAAGACGTTACATTGCTTTGCATACCATGAAAGGAAAAAGTACGTAGTGGGTAAAAATCTGAGAATAATGTTTAGGGTTGTGAGAATCCAAGATAATATAAGGAGACATTCATAGTAAAATTTTCACTTATCGGATCAACGACATTGAAGATAGAAGCATTGCAAACTACATTTGCACATCGAAAGGTTAAATATTTAGATTGATTGAAGTTGAGAAGCTGATTATATTTTCATGGACAATGAATTTGAAAATACAAGGTAATACATTGATTTGGGTGACAGTTGATGATACGTGGGATAGTGCAGGTATATTAATGTTTGGATGGTTTCATTGATGAGATCTCTTTAAGTTATAGGTGATGAAATATTCTACTCGATGGATGGTGTATCCGGAGTGGTTTGCTTTACATTGGTAAGGTTTGGAGAAGAGAGACCCAGGTTCGAGTCTCATGCACGAATTTCCTTTTGTAAAAAGTTGCAATAACAATTTCGAAAGGAGAAGTTTCATTTTGATGTTGGCAGCCAATAAGGTACAAAGAGAATTTATTTTATGGCATTATTGTTGACTCTTTAGAGTGGGAGATATAAGTAGACATTTGAGATAATTTCTTTTATGATATTATTGTTGACTCTTTAGAGTGGGAGATATAAGTAGATATTTTATTTTAAGACAAGCTCTTCATGTATGGTTTTTCACAAAAGGTGAAATGAGGGATGATGAATGTATTCTGATTTGAAAATTATATTATAGAAGCAAAGAGGAAACTACAAGTCAAAGTGGATAGTTGAAATTGTGCATTATTGTGATTAATATTGCAAGGGTTATAGACCAGTTTTGTGAAGCAAAATTTGGGCATTAGTTTTGATTGATTTTGGAAGTACATAAAAAGGACAAGTCTCAAGTGCTATACTAGAACTATCTTTTGAATGCAAGACATGTGAAAGCAATAGACTTAATGAATGTGAATGAACATATTGGATATTTGTATTGCATATCATTTTCTATATGTTCATGAAGAAAAATATTTTTGGGTAGAATATGTCTGAATTACTTTAGTCAAAGAAAGCACCTTTTGTAAATATATATAGAAGATTTGGGAATATTTGAGTAGGTCATATGAGAAGCATTGAGGTAGTTTTGAGTAGTTTTGGTGAGCTATTTTGATAAGTTTTTGTGAGCTATTTTGAGCAGGTTTTGAGAATATTTGAGCAAGCCTTGTGAGTAGGATTGGAGCAGATTTGAGCAGGTTTATGGGAACAGATTCAAGCAAATTTTAGAGTAGGTTTTTGAGAACATTTGAGCAAGCCTTGAGAGTAGGCTTGGAGCATACTTGAGCAATCCTTATGAGTAGGATTGAAGCATATTTGAGCTACCCTTATGAGTAGTCTTGGATTAGATTTGATAAGGCTTTGGAGTGAACCAAAGCAAAGGGGATTGGTGTCTCCTATGTATAGAGGCCCACAAACCAAAGAAAAAGGGATTGGTATCTCCTATGGATAGAGGTCCACAAAACCTAAAGTACAAGGGATTGGTGTCTCCTATGGATAGAGGTCCACAAAAATAAATTTGTAGATAAAAAAACCAAAAATCATAGAGAAGGGTAACAACCTCAATTCCTCATCTCATGATGTAAATTTTACCCTCTTTTGTAGTTTTTTGTAGGTTGATATTGACCATAGAAACTAATTTTGGCTATTAACTATAGAAGAAACTAATATCTTATGGTTTCTATCAACTAGAGTGACCAAAATTGTGGGTTGTTGTTGACCAGAGTGGCCAATCCTACATACAAAAAAATTGTAAATGTCAATAAATTGATAACAAACACAAACCTAGTAGGAGTCCCACCATGATCACCATTTGTGCAACCTTGGGAAGCATGCACCCCACTACCCTTACTTGCAATTGATTTATTATTACCAAATACTTGCACAAATTGAAAGGAATGAATGCATATGACATGTAAATAAGAAAATGAATAAATATGATTTTTATTGATTTTTCCAATCCACGGTTACATATTTGTCCCTCTGATGGATACCCATAATTTTTATACAAATATTACAATATTGGGGTAATTGGTGGATGCATTCCCCCGTAAGGGGAATATTCATGTCCACAGGCCTCCTGGTCCCACACACGAAACTGTACAGGGGCTTACAAATGCCTCCTTCTCCAAATCTGGTCTTGGAAGAACCTTTATGCTCTTGCTGCTTCAATATGGTCCTATAAACCTGTACATGTGCTCATGGAAACAATAAATCATAATTAATAGGATATTCCACCTCTCTAAATGAGGCCTTAGTTAGTAGATCTAATAAATGTAATAATATAAAGCATGAATAAATCAAGATGCAATGAACCAAATAAAAAATGTGTGTATAAATCAAAGAATAACCATGTAAATGCATGAAGAGACTCAATATGTATTAAGCTAATTAGTAAATCAAAAGCTATGATAAATATAATCTATAACTAGGAATATAAAGTATGAAAATCCCAAACTATGTTTGTGGGCTATTGTTTGAGATAGTGACCAAGTAATAAACCTCTTTCTTCATGGACCAACGGCTATAAAACTAGATCCTCTACTAAAATTGATGTTCAAGGATCACTGAGCGTATAATAAAATGGAAACTTCATCCTCCTTTCCCACAATATCTATGGTAGAGTCCCTAAATATGACATAGGTAGATTTTTCTGTAGGTCCCTCACATTCTTTACCATCCACAACCTTTCATATGGCCATTACCTAAGAGGAGTCAACCTACCCAACCATCAACCATCACATTAACCATATAGGCATGGCAAGAGTAGAAGATCTCATTAGGTCTTATACATATGTCTTAGAGTCAGTCACCAATTCACTTAAATAGGATTCTAATTTATAGTAGGAGCCTATTTATTCCTAGCCAACATCTAGCTTTACCCAGGTGTACACTAACCATATTTTCAAGAAATCAATTGCACCTTCCTCCCATATGTATATTCCCCAACTCTCATACCTAGTGTAACTTATCCCCAAGTGACATCTTTCGCACCATATGCCTCCATACCCGCCTTTGATATATATTAATGATGCAAGGGAACATCTAAACAAATTTCTTAGATAGTGTAAAAATGTGCAACAACAAGTACAGGTAAAACCTAAGCCTTTACCAAACTCTACTCAGACTATCCTTGTTAACCAAGGTTTGTCATGGGAATCACAATATTCTATGATTTATATCCTTGTTCCCACATCAAGTTATACCACCACCCATCCTATTCCCATTGGCCAACCTAGCCATAACCCTCATACATCAACCTCATTCCATAATTCCCCACATTTTCATCATCAGTCTCCCATTCATCAATTTCCATCAAATTCACATAGCCATCATTGTTGAGTAAGGTGTTGTAAGAGTTTTATCATTGTTGTCAACTCAGGCAGTTAGATCTAATAATGCAATGGAAAGGTAGTTCATAAGTCATTCAATGCAGGCTGACAGATTTTAGGGTTTGCAATTGACCACATTTAGGGTTTGCAGTCGACCATGTTTAGGGTTTGCAACCGATCAAGATTAGGGTTTTCATTTGCATAATCAGTCGACTACTATTAGGGTTTTCATCTCAAAATCTCAAGTATATAAGTGGGGTTGTTTGGAAATTTAGGTATCCATCGGGTGAATGTTGAAGTGCGAGATGCGGCCGTAAAAGCGCAGATAGCGTAGAATCGGCGAGATGATAGCAAAGTGCATAATGTGAGCTAGTTGTGTCGAGTTGTTCAAAGTGCGATTGTGAATGCGCACAGAGAGCAGAGTGTGGAACGACATAGAGTGTGCGAAGTGTATGAGAAGAGAAAGCAGAATGTGCAAAGATCGCGTAAAGGGCAAAGTTGATTGCAAAGTTTGGCTGTAGTAGTGCAACAGATTGTGTGAAGAGATTACGTAAGAAAGAGCAGAGTGTGCAGAGATTGCAAAGGTGAAGTAGATCAGTTAGAGTCTTGCAATAACAAAGGTATTTGTCAAACATTTTCATTCAAAATTGAAGTCTAGTTGGTGTTGGAAAATTAGGGGTTGGTGCTCCTTTCTGTTGGTGCAGATAAATAATGGGTTGGTGCTCCTTCCAGTTGGTGCTGGTAAACAAATTGTAAAGTTGGTGCTTTGCAAGAGGCTGGATTTAGATGGTAGTCCAAGCAGCCGTTCTTTTTGAGGAGTAGCCATTTTGGTGAACCTCGTTAAAAATCTATGTTGTGTGATGTTCTCTTGTTGTACTTATTATATTTGTTTATAAGTTTTAATTGTTGTGGTTTTTAGAGCTGTTAATTCATATTTTGGAATGCCACACTGATTCCCCCCCCTCTCAGTGCCATACTAAGTACAAAAATTGGTATCAGAGCCAAGTTCCCTTTAAAGGCTAAAACAGCTAGGGTTGATCTTGGATTAATACTCTAATGGCAAAGAAATGCAAGAATGGAACCATGAGACACAAGAAAAAAAGATCACATAGGGTCATAAAAGAAAATAAAGATAAATTCATTATTGTTGTAGATTCAAGAGATGAATCAAACAATGGAGAAAATGCCAAGAGTCAACTCGGTCATAATGCAGGTTCTCAAGGTTCAGAATGTTTTGATCAACTCCGGCATAATGAACATCAGTGTTATGGGTTTAGTAGCAGTGAAGATGAAGAAGAAATAAAATCAGAACAGGAATGTAATAAAGAAGAAATGAATGCAGAAGCAAATTGGAATGAAGATCAAATTATAACTCCAAGTAAGAAGAATAGAACCTCCTTCAAAAGGACATCTCAGCCAGTTTCAGTTTTTGTGGTAGAGGAAATTGAACCAGAAAAGGCAGAAGGGGTGAACACTGAAGCAGATAATAAAAACCTCAATGCTGAAGTAGACTGGGAAGGTGAGTTGATATCTGCTCTTGAAGAGTTTAGTATAGAAAAGAAAAAGAACAAAAGACTGTCCAAGAAATTGGAAGAATATGGGGATGAGATTGAAAATCTGTTCTTACAATTCCAACGGGCCAAGAAAATAGAAGAAGACTTGAAGTCACAAATTGAATGATAAAGTCAATGTGTGTAACAAACATGAAGAGGATTTTAACAAAGTAGTTAGTAATCTAAAGTCGCAAGTAGAAGAGTCTAAAAGGATTGAGGAAACTATCAGGTCGCAGATCAATGAGAAAGAGATTATTTGCCGCAAACAAGAAGAAGAGATTGTTTCATTGAAGAAACAACTAGAAGAGGCCAATACAAATCTTAAATTCAAGAAGAGCATAGAATTGCTAGATAAAATGATAAGTCATCAGAGAAGCTCCACGATTAAGCATGGTCTTGGATATGAAGCTGAACAACCTGTATCTTCCAATTCTACAGAGAAGAAGAAGTTCACTGTTGAAGGGTCCAAGAAAGAAAAGGTTAAAGCTGTATCTTCAAAAGAAATAAAATATCAAAGGAGATTTACAACAAAGCAGCCACAACAAAAGAGGTTCTACCACTCTCACTTTTTTCATACTAACACTTTTAATGGCTATTGTTTCAGATGTAACCAGTATGGTCATAAGGCAACTTATTGTGGATTAAATAATAAATCAAAGAGTTATGCTGGTCGAAATACATCTGCATATCTGAGTGAACACTTTGTACAATGTTTTCAATGCAATGGTCATGGGCACATAGCAAGGTTTTGTCCAAGCGCTTATGTATCAAATCTAAGGCAAAACAGTAGATTTCATAAGACGCAAAGAACACAACACAGACAGGAAATAAATCAGGTTCATAGAAGAAAGGAAAATAATCATTCATCATGGATGCATAAGAGACAACCACACCAGAGAGATATTCAAGTTCATGCAATGATGCAAAATAGGGACGCAGGTGAAAAATCCAAGCCCGAGGTCAAGAAAGTCTGGAGAAAGAAAGAAGAGAGGAAATCATGTCTCCTTGAACTAAAGGAGACTGCTCTTCTACTGCACTAAGCAACTCCAGGTAACACATCCTCAGGGGGAGCATTTTGAAAAAGGTTTTATTTTAATGCTTCTGTATATTTGTCTGGGTATCTGAGGATGAAAGACCAGCAGTTGGGCTTTTGTGGTATAATTGTCAAGTGTGTTGGTTGTTCATTTAGTTGTGTGTGGAAGTGCCGTGAAGGGTAGTGTTTGCATTGAGAATCTTCACCATTGGTAGTATTTCTTATGTCATTGTTGTTTTGTTGATGGTTCTTACTGCCATCGATTATAGCTATGGATTATAACAGTTCAGATTGTTTTTGTTTATTGAAAGAATGCTTTCCCCAGCTACGTATTTGTGTTTCGATAATAGCAGCGTGTTTTTGTTCGACGCTTGATGTGAAGATTGTCAGATCTTTCATTACACCTTGGTGAATATATTTAATTCACAGACAGTTTTGTTTTAACTTTTAATATAATGCCAATTCAAGGATAAGAAGTTTGAGGCAGAGTAAGGTGCACTACGGTTGGCCATAAAGTGTTTGACAAAATGTCTTCTTTCGACATTCATAGTTGAAAGTAAGAGTTGGCAGTAAAATTGCAGTCTTTGGACAAAAATTGGTACGAGATGTGAGTCACTTGTCAATTCTGTTGATAGAAGTGAAATCAGCATGTTGAATGGGAATATTGAAGAAAAAGTTTATAATGTGCAGCTAGATGATTTCCAGCCTGGTGATGAATGTTTGAGGTGCTTTTATAAAGAATTGAGGTAGTCTGTTGGATTCTCATTGCAGAGAAATACAAACAAGTGTCAGTAGGTTCAAGTCTATTGAGAATATTCAAGATGTATATGCAGATGTTGTTTGCATTACAGAGCAAAAAATTGGATAGTTAAACGATCAGTGTATGCTTTCACTAAAATCAGTGGAAAAGTTTGAGATTGTAGAGCAACAGAGGGTTGAGGCTCAGAAGACAGCGTGAATTGAAGTGGCCACATATTCCCAAGAATGGTCTAAAATTTGACTAGCCATTGGGATCAAATTCTCAAGGGGGGGCATTTATGCATTTGTTCATCTTATTGATCATATCCATGATTTTTGCTAACTACTTCAATGTGGTTCTGAGAATGGTGTGTATGGACTCAAGGGGAGTCTGCAGCAGCCCTTTGGTATTATTGACAAAGGGGGAGAAGAGTTACAGGGAATGTACACGAGTGTTGCCAATAATTCCAAAGGGGGAGATTGTTGAGCAAGGTGTTGTAAGAGTTTTGTCATTGTTGTCAACTCAGGCAGTTAGATCTAATAATGCAATGGATAGGTAGTTTAGAAGTCATTCAATGCAGGCTGACAGATTTTAGGGTTTGCAGCTGACCAAGATTAGGGTTTGCATTTGCATAATCAGCCAACTACTATTAGGGTTTTCATCTCAAAATCTCAAGTATATAAGCGGGGCTATTTGGAGATTTAGGTATCCATCGGGTGAATGTTGAAGTGCGAGATGCGGCCGTAAAAGCGTAGATAGCGTAGAATCGGCGAGATGATAGCGAAGTGCATAATGTGAGCTAGTTGTGTCGAGTTGTTCGAAGTGCGATTGTGAATGCGCACAGAGAGCGGAGTGTGGAATGACACAGAGTGTGCGAAGCATGTGAGCAGAGAAAGCAGAATTTGTAGAGAGCGCAAAGGGCAAAGTTGATTGCAAAGTTTGGCTATAGCAGTGCAGCAGATTGTGTGAAGAGATTGCGCAAGAAAGAGCAGAGTGTGCGGAGATTGCAAAGGTGAAGTAGATCGGTTAGAGTCTTGCAATAACAAAGGTATTTGTCAAACATTTTCATTCAAAATTGAAGTCCGGTTGGTGCTTGGAAAATTAGGGGTTGGTGCTCCTTTACGTTGGTGTAGATAAATAAGGGGTTGGTGCTCCTTCCGAGTTGGTCTTCGGTAAACAAATTGTAAAGTTGGTGCTTTGCAAGAGGCTGGATTTGGATGGTAGTCCAAGCAGTCGTTCTTTTTTAGGAGTAGCCATTTTGGTGAACCTCATTTAAAATCTATGTTGTGTGATGTTCTCTTGCTGTACTTATTATATTTGTTTATAAGTTTTAATTGCTGTGGTTTTTAGAGCTGTTAATTCATGTTTTGGAATGCCACACTGATTCACTCCCCCTCTCAGTGCCATACTAAGTACAACAATCATTACCAGTCTCATCATCACTTAGTCACTCCACAAAATTTATCCAATCCACCATAAAATCATTAGGTAATTTAGGGCTCCCACATTCTTGAATAAGACCCTCGAATTAAGGCCATGCAAAAATAGATAGATCAACTGATACAACATACTCCTAGTTTGACAAACTAGAAGCCAACTTTATGTCAATTGATCAATCAACCTATTCATCCTTTGGTACCATAACCACCATATTCAATAGATTTCATGGTACCTAAGTTTGACAAATTTAAGGGAATTGAGAATCCCAAAGAACATGTGAGCACATTTGTACACACTTGTTTTAGAATTCAAAATGATAATACTCTCATGCTCCAAACTTTTTCTCAAACATTAGTAGAAGATTCCATAGAATGGTATAATAAATTATCTAGCCATATTATTTATACTTTTGAGCAATTGATTGACCAATTATTTGAGTTTTTCATATTAAATGTTAAAAAGAAGATCTTATTATCTGATGTTTATGCTTTAAGACAACATGATGATGAGTCTATCTACAATTTTGGAAAATATTGGAGGGTTTTCATTACAAAATTGCAATTCACCCTACCAATGGATGAGCTAATCAAATTATTTACCAAGATTTTTTTAAAACCTATCTCTTGGATGCTTCAACTACAAACTTATCGTTCATTTGAAGAAGCTTTAGCTTAGGATAGTGTCATCGAGGAGATCAAAATACAAGAAGGCATATTTAAGACTAAAAAGGAATGGCAAAATAAGGGCCAATATAAAAGCAAATATTATATCCAACCAAAATCAACACAGGCTACCCTAGCCAATCAACCCAATCAAGTTAATCAAGTGGTCATGAGTCAGTCGATAATGGCTCAACACCAATCTGTGTAATAAACATCACAAAAATTACCTATCATGCATTACCCTCAATAACTCAAGCCACATAAAACACAGTGCTAACCATGGAAAACTATCCCCAGTGATAGTTTTACTAACAAAATCGCCAATACACCCCCTTAGCAGAGTCATATGCTTCCCATTTTTGAAGGTTTTATGACATAAAAAACTTGATTTACCCTAAATCATATCGGATGATCCCTCCAAATGTAGTTAACACTATCATGAATATTTATTTTATCCTTATCATAGGTAAAATAGGTATGACATTAATAATTGCCATTAATTTAAATACATAGTGCAAGACGTTACTGACTTGGGGGTGATCAAGCTTGATAATTCCCTTGCTCAAAAAAATTAAAACCTTGGTATATTTCAAACACCACTTCCACATCATGAGGAGTTGCAAACAAATGTAGGGAGGAATAACACCAAAACTCCTCCTAATCAAGTCAATCACATTCAATAATACCAAGGGTTTGTAGTGGCCATCCACGTGGTCACTAGAGGTCAAAGAAATAATAAACAAAATGTAATGCAACCACCTCAAGCAAGTGTGTTACAACATCCACCATCACCACCCATTCAAGTTTTATCCAATCCTTCATCGTCTATCCATATCCCTAGTCAATCAAATCTTCCAAATCCACCCATCAATCATCCACCCTGACCAATCATATCATTGAGTAGTTGGTTAAGTACAATTTTAAAGATGGCTTTTGCCAAATTATCAATCTATGAGTTAATTCAACAATCTCCCACACATCATGAGGTGTTAATGGATATTCTCAAATCCATTTAACTACAATATCAAGATTCTAATGCTTTCAATAACTTTTTAGGGAGCATTCAAACATACATGGATTCTTCCATCTCATTCTATGACTTTGAGATTAAGCCAATATCATCAAACTTATTAGACCCTCCATTGCACATCATGGCTCTAATTGAAAAGAAGCCCTTTAAATCATTTCTCTATTAATATCATCACCACATATGCCCTTCATCATTTAAACCTTCTTCCATATCATATCACCAAGTCATCATTCATCTTAAAAGCATTTAAAAATGCTTTGTGTTCCATATTTGGCACTATTATTTTACCCATTGAAGTAGGGACCAAAATATTACACACCATGTTTTACATATTGGAAGGATCCATGGCGTGCAATGTACTCCTTGGAAGATCTTATATGAGGGAAATTAGATGTGTCCCTTCAATACTACATCAATGCTTGAAATATGTTCACGAGGTACAGGTACATTGCATACCAATGGATGTCAAGCCATTTAAGTATTGTAATTTTATTTCAAATCCTTATGAGTCCATGCTTCCTTCCACTCACCTTTTCCTTTCACCATTAGCCAATCCATCTACCACTTTACCAATTCTCACATCAAAAGATCCTATTCCTAAGGAGCTCCCTATAACAAATTATCATCAAGCTTCCACACCCCATCATATTCATCATTGACTATATGCACATGTGGTCATAGTCATTCCACATCATCAACATCATTGTCATCCAATTCATCATCATCCATTCAAAAACCTTCCCAAACCAATCCATCACCATCATCTAATGTTTCATAGGTCAAATTGATGGATTGTGAGATACCTTAATTTACATCATTACCTAAGCCATCATCTAGCCATGGTCCTTCCACATCCATTGAGGTCCACTTCACTAATCCTAGTATTCATGAATATGTGGTCCAAGAAATCACCATCACACCCTCACCATCCCTAGTTCTAAGGATTTCGGTTGTCCACGTGATCCACCTTAAGCAATAGGAGTAGTATATGACATGGTTTCAGATCCAAATAGTATAAATTTTATCTATGGGGGGATTGATTTGTCAACCAATCTAGCTCCCCTAGAGGAACCCAAAGAGCCAACACTTGCCAACATTCTAAACATGGCAAGATTTCCATCTTGCTATTTTTACATATTCAATTGGTAAGGTCATGGCCTAGGATTGCATGAACAAAGTGTACATCAACCTATCGATATTCCATATCAAGAGGTGCATGACCATTTAGGCCTAGGTTTCCACCCAATTTCCACAACATCATCTCTTGAACAAGCCTCCCAATGGATTAATATCAATTCAAGAGAATAAGCCCTCCATCCCTATGATTTTGATGAGAAAAAATATGAATAATTAGAGCTTATGTCGATAATTTTGGATGAATCTGAAGAAGAATTGGAATCCATTATTCCCCATACCGAACAAGATGAGTTTTATCTCAATATGTTCCCCATCCATAAGCCCATATTTCACTTGCTTCTTCGACAAGAATGAATTACCTCTATAAATGAGCCAACATCTCCATTCCATTAAGCAATTTTATAAGCAAACTTGTAGCATATGTACATAACACAAAAATAGTGGTTTTTACCACTACCAAAAAAATTTAAAATAAATCAAATAAATCAACCAAAAAAAAAAAAATTCTTTGCATTGCATGTGTATATATCACTTAGATAAAGATATTTATTTGTGTTGCTTGTTTCTATACATGTTAATCAAGCTCCTAGCACTGGTTCTTAGGTCTCATTCATTCCATACAATCTTAACCACTTTTTCTCATTAGTCAACATGAATCCTATTGATTTATTCACCCCACTCTGTAATTCATATGATCCAACTAAGCTAATTTCGATTGACATAAACCTTATCAATATGGACTATATTTCCTTACCTCCATCCTTTTTCAAATTTGTCTTTTCTAAGGAATTGTTAAGGGCTTCCACCAACTACATTCCTCCATCCCCTTCACTTTTACCTTCATCTTCACCTTCGGATCCCAAGGTTTTCTAGGTATAAATAGATGAGGATAAGCTAGAACAGTTTTATGACATCTTAGATGACATTCATATGATTCCTATGCCCCATTAAATTGATGAAGATTTACACATGTCTATTAAAGATACTATTAATGTGGATCTTAGTTCAGACAAACACAATCCCCAAACTCTTAAGATTGGAAAAATTTTATCACTCAAAGAAAAAGAGCAATTAATTGCTCTCCTGGAAGAAGAGCATATTTGTATGGTCATATAAGGACATGCCTGGTCTTGAACCTAGTTTGGTTGTCCATATTATCACCTTACAACCTGATGCTAAGTCATTAAAAAAAAAACTTAGGATAATAAATCCTACCATGGACCTCTTGGTAAAAACAAAGCTTCAAAAAAATCTTAGATGTGAAATTCATAGTTCCTATTGACTATCCTGAGTGGCTTTCAAACATGGTACCCATTTGGAAACCTAACAGGCTGATACATGTTTGCACTGACTTTTGATACCTTAACAAAGGATGTTATAAGGATGACTTAACTCTCCCAAATATTTATACTCTTGTCGACACCTACTCTAGCCATGAAATGCTTTCACTCATGAATGGTTTCTCAGGATACAAAAAAATTCAAATAAATCCTAATGACCAAAACAAAACAACATTCACTACACCTTGGGGAACTTTTTTACCTCAAAAATGTAGGTTCCACATATCAATGTGCCATTAGATACATATTACATGACTAAATGCATAATATTATCAAAGAATATGTGGATGATCTCTTGGATAAATCCAAAACTTGACAAGAACACATTGGTGTATTGGATAAAGTTTTTGATTGACTTTTAGAGCATAATGTAAGGTTGAACCCCAAGAAATGTGCCTTTGGTGTTACCTCAAGCAAACTTCTAGGATTCATTATCTCCAAAAGAGGCATTGAGGTTGATCCTAATAAGGTCAAGGCTAGATGCCCCCCAACTAACTTAAATAAATTGCATATTTTACAAGGAAAGATTCAATCAATCCATCATTTCATTGCACAACTTTATGATAAATGTAGGTCATTCAATCACCTACTACAAAAGGGGGTGCCATTCTCTTGGATATATAAATATAAAAAAGCCTTCAAAAACATTAAAAAATACCTAGATTCTTCGTCAGTCTTAGATCCTCCTCATCTGGGGGTCCCATTTTATCTTTATATCTCAACAATAAACTTTGCATTAGGGACAATGCTTGCACAAAAGAATGAACAAAATCGATATCAAGTTGTCTACTACTGTAGACACCTAAAACAAGCCATGTCAAGGCAATTACTCATATGTGACATGCTATAAGACCATATGGAAGACCTTGGACAAATACCAAGGTATAACACTGGTCCTAACCACTCATTTAGGCATTTTGGCCTAACCAGTGTTGGTCGTGAATGAGACCCATGGTTAAAATATCTGACTGTGCCTCAAAGTTGTGGCTAGCAATTAAAATCAATTGGACCTTTGCCGATCAAAAATTATTTTTATTATCCAACTGGTTGTATATTAGAGTGGTTTGGGGATGGAAAGATCCAATATCTTCCCTCCAACTACTCCAACTATCCAATATTGATATTGGCTTCCTCAAGAAGCTAATACATAGCCCTCCTAAAGGATATAAGAACCCCATCTAAAATGGGAAACAAGAGAGATGCATAAGATAATTTGAATGTTGAAGCCTTGTCGAATTCATTACTCACCTACTTGCATTGAGAGAGAACTTGGTTGCTAGCATTGAGAGATCAAAATGGCAATTGAAGCCATGGATGTCTTAGGAGGTTAGAAGAATCAAGAAATGATATTACAAGTAATCCATTGACAATCGAATCAATTCAATCACCAAATATATTAGAGGATACAGAGGTGACCCTTGAACCATCAATTCATCAAGGAAATTGGATATCTAGGCCACATTTGGAGGGAAAGTGTATTTTTGGCTTTGCCATGGCTATCAGTTGTGGCTAATAGTTCTCACTGCATGAAATACCCATATTTAGGTTCAATCTCAATATTTCCTTGGTCTTTAGCCATAGGTTTTATTTCACTTACATTAGATTAGACAAATTTAGTGTATGTGTACATTATTAGAGACATTTGTTTGGTAGAATTAATATTGTGGGCATATTTATTCTCATTTTTGTATATGTAGTAAGTAGGACAAGAATGCTTACATTTCATGTTTTTATGCTTTTTATTTTGTAATTAAGGCATTGCATGTTTAACATAGGTTTACCATGTTTATTGTATTTTCTTAAATTTATGCTTAGTATGGAACCCCTTTATGCAATTCCCTCAAAAGTCCTCATCAAGAGAGACATCCTTTATTACTAATGCTTCTTATTGTTTATTGTATGCAAGATTAACAGGATTTTGACATGCAAGATAGCAAATGCCTCTAATCATGGAGAAGAAGGTCATCGACACCTTGGAGTAGTTCGTGTCAACCTGAGAAGGCTTTAGATTACACCTACCCTTGCATGGGGATTTTATTTATAATTGTAATCATTGTATCACATTGTGTATCCCTAAGAGGGATGAATTTGTAACTGGATTTCAATGAAGAATTAGTAAAGAAAACCCTTCTTTTGGTTATATGCAATTTTTTTCATCTTTTCATGCTTTATGTGATTTAATAATTACTAGTTAGGTGTATGCTTTTTTGGTTCATACAAAAGGTGATCATGGTAGGAAATATGCATTTAATACCTTGTATTTCTAAATTTTTGTGTATTCTAATGATAAGTACTAACCACATCTGAGAACCATGGTTAACAGTTGTAACCATGGTTGACACCTACAAGAAACAGTTGCAGTCACGCCACAGAGCCATGGTCAACAAAACACAGACCATACAACAGGTAGCCAGATCTCCATCAAACCTGGATCTGAGGTAGACTGCATTTCCTTATCATTTTTATTCTTTGTCTATATATGTCTTTCTAGAAAAGAAAAAATGTTAAAATAATTAGAAAACCTAATGAAAAGTTAAAAGGATGAATTCGTAGGACTTTTTATATTTTTCTACTAGTCGCTACTAGGAACAACGGACCTTTGAGTGTAGTCCACCCTTGTATCCACTGGTCTAGGCCATTTGTATTTTCAGATTTACATGCATGAGGCCCAATCAGTGGCCATTACTTCATTACTAGTTTGTATTTTTTTGAAAATCATCTAGCATAGTCATGCATATTGCAAAGTGAAACGTTCTTTTGAAAGCATGTAGGATCATTTGAGTGTTATTTTATGCATTTTTATTTCATGTAAAGTAAAATGAACCACACACACCATGAAACATTGTAAACTCTAATGAGTTGGAAGTCACATCCAACCACTAGTAGGGTTCAACGACGGTGGCAATGATTTCTATCTATTGGCCTAACTCCCTCATACCTTTTGTTACTAGACCAATACCAACTCCAAGATCTATCCTAAATATGCAAAATTGCATGCATCCCTCTTCAAAGGGGTGTATCATTGTGCATAGGGTGTCAAGGTGAGGATCAGTAGGACCTGTGCTCCCTACCCGGGTATGGGTTTCATCTCCACATTTTGGGGGTATTACGTGACTTGGAGTTCATAGCCAGTTTTTCAAGCTATGAGTATACAGGTGAAAGCCCTTTAACAATTAAGTGTATCATCAACATTTTGAAAACATGTTGAGAGTTACTTACTGATACAACAAAATTGAAAAACACATCAAACATTTTAGGGTTCACAAGCAAAATTTAAAATAAGATAATCATCATTGTTTACTTTGCTTGCCTTAAAATTTACATAAAAATATAATATAATGGTGCTAACATGGAAATTTCAATTGAGGCATATACCTGAGATCAAATTCAAAGCTCCACCCAATGCACAACACAACGTAGAAGGCCCTCAACCATAGAATCCTCTCAAACATCGTTCGATGATTATTAGAGGGGATAATTCTACACACGAGGATCCTATTGAGAATACCCTAGTTAGAGGAAGTGCTAAACACTCCTCAAGACATAGATTAGAGCATGGGGATTCCTAGTATGAGGGTCCAAAACATGGTGGAATTTATCATAACTATACTCTATGTGCATCCATAGGATCATTTGAAGAGTATGTCATAGAGGGATCTATATTGGTACCCCTTCGACCTATATCTAAGGAAGGCTTATGAACTCCACAATCTGAGTATAGAAAAGCTTGATATCTGCCCATTTAGGGGCAAGTATATGGGGCCGCTTCTAAGCGTAGGTCCATGTAGACTCCCTATAGAAGTGAACCTTATAATTTCACCATAGACATGTCTAAATTGGGAGCTAGAGGTATGCCACCTCATGATCCATGGTGTAGTAGTCAGTTAGATGGTCTAAACAGAGTTCTAGGATAGCTAGATTATAATCCTTTCCCTACGCCCTCTCAATATAACAGTGAGTGCAACAGAAGCACCATTAGGACCATCAAAGAACCTATAGAGTGCTCCAAGAATTCTCATGATATGCATGCTTCTACATCCCATGTATGCATAGAGTATAGGAGATAGCCTAACATGAATGCCATATTCATAGACAAGGGAAAGAGCATGGCAAATCATTCCATTGGAGTACATATCCATAAAGTTGCTCAAATAGATCATACACACCAGATGCCTCATATGACTGATCACATAGATAGATATCATATACGGGTATTAGAGTAGAGACATCAGATCCTCCAAGACTAATTGGAGCATGTTTACATAGAGCGGGAATGCCTCAAAAATGAGAACACTCAAAGGCAAAGGTTCATAAGACAATGCTTATATGAATAATACATGCATGAGCAGTGCATACTTGACCAGAAGGAGTGTATTTAGAGGGAGGATCGATTTTCTAGTTCCAATTTACCTCCTCGTAGTGAGACTAGGGAACGTATTGATAGATGAGTGGCTTTGCAGCTCGAGTTGCACCCTGAGTATATAGACACACATACTCGTTGTATGGACCAACATAGATATCGGTGTCTAGTGTTCAAACATCGTAGGCATAGGTAGTATGAAGAAGTGGGAGAGGAAATAGATCAAGAATATCCTAAAATCTCCCAATTTAATAAGGATGATGAGTCTAGTCCTCCACTTCAACAGAAGAAGAATCTACCTTCGAAGGTGCCTCCAAGGTAATCTAGAGAAGAGGAGACCCTATATTTGCAAGCCTATAAGGCCTTGGAAAAAAATGTTAAAGCTATCGAGAAGCAAGGAACAACTTATAAAAATCCTACCTTGAATAAGATTCATAATGAACCTTTATGCCCATCAGTGCCTATTTTGGCCTATCCCGAGCATTTTGAGATGCCTAGGATAGAAAAGTTTCAAAGAGAGGAGAATGCTCAAGAGTACATGATGAGTTTTATAGACATGTGCTTTCATATCAAGAGCAAAAATACCTTGATCATGCACACATTCATTACAACCCTCTCAAGCCCAACCCGAGAGTGGTCTAATCAAATCAAAAGGTATAGCATCACTAGTTTCAAGCAACTAGTTGATGCATTTATTGAACGCTTCTCCTTCAATGTCTAGAAAAAGGTGAACCTATCCAAATTGGTTGCTTTAATTTAACTTGATAATGGGCCAGTTATATATTATAGGAAATAATGGAGGAATATGATGGCAAAGTTGCCATTCTCCATCTTGTCCTCTAAATTAACTTGAATGTTTATGAAAATTTATGCCAAGCACAATTTGCTATTGTTGCAGTTGCACCAATATCAGACATTCAAAGAGGCTTTGGCACAATCCAAGGTAATAGAGGACATAAAGTTACAGGAGGGTAACTTGAAGCTCAAAAATAAGGAGTGGAATAAGAATAGCAATGAGAAAAAATAAGCCAAGCCAACCCACGTTAATCAAGTGGTGTTGAACCTTCAGAAATGGGATAAGCGGTAAAAACAATGAAATTATAAAGCCCAAACTCCTCTTGCACAATATGAGCAGTGCAACAACAATCAGAGGGGTAAGGATAAATAAATATTCCCTCCTCACATATTCACTCAGTTATCAAAATTATTGACATCAATTTTCCATCAATTATGGTGAAGGCCATTAACTTATCTGAGGTCAAATTATTGGACCCTAATAAACCCAAGCCTAAGGGATATAAGGATGATCAATATTGCATATTGCATAAAATGAAAGGCTATGACATAAGGGTATGTTGGTCTTTCAAACATTTAGTGCAAAATATGATCGAAAGAGGTACACTTCTTGTCAACAATCCACAAGCATCTGATAATCAAAATATGGGGATTTACAAAAATCCTCTACCCAACCATGAGGCACCAAGGAATAATGTTGACCAAGTCAATAAAGTATGCATTGAACCACCAACCCATGGGTTTGTTATAATGGTCAATATAATCACAATAAATGCAAGGTATGAAAGACCAAATCAACCTCTAACTCCTTGGTGAGCAGAAATTCATGTCCCGAAAAAAATTCATTTCTCTTGCATAAATTATCAATCCGGTAAGTTCGTAAACTTATGAGTTTCACACACAGTATATGCCTACAGTGTTGGGTAATGAATTCCTTATGTACCTTATTTAGTTTGGTGGGGGATGTGTATGCATTTTTATTTCAGCCAAACTAAATAACTAAGTGCAGAAAATTAAACAACTAAATTAAAGTATTGAAAATAAATGTACGAAAATAAAATGTGATAAAATAAACACACACCTAAAAATTAGGAAAGAAAATAGTAAACTAATCTATAGAAAGAAAATACATAAATTAAACATGGGAGGAATTCTATAGGGAGTGGTCCCAAGCTCCTGCAGATAGTCTGCCCAGCTAGCTACGTAGAGCTTTCTCAAATAAGAGGAATTGCACTCTTAATAAATTTGACAAGAAGTAAAATAAATCAGCTCCTCTATAAAATTGATCGTCCCTTCCATCAGGGAAGACCTGTGCATTTATACAATGCACAACCTTCCTCTGTTACAAATTTAGGCAAGTCTATTTCAGACTTGCAATTACAATAGATATGTTGTAAACATTCTAGCCAAACAATCCTAATAATCATGCACTAATAATAACAGTCACACACTAATTTTACCCGTAGGATAAATCAGGTGTATTATATTTTTATCAGAACAGGTATGATATCAGTAATAAATCCATTCACGTGTTTGTCCATCTTAGTTGCCAATGCAAAATAGATTATTTTCCTAAGTCACATTGTCTATTCATGCACATTGATTTTCCAGATAATTGCATTGTCTTGTTCACAC
This sequence comes from Wollemia nobilis, assembly GCA_028583015.1. NCBI lineage: Eukaryota > Viridiplantae > Streptophyta > Pinopsida > Araucariales > Araucariaceae > Wollemia > Wollemia nobilis. Next base: position 950,379 of record JAQPPZ010002865.1, read on the forward strand.
ACATCGATTCACCGGATAATTGTCACTCTGTTCTTTTTGTGAGAAAATAATCCTCACCTTGCAAATTTTAACCGACCAATCACTTAATAATAGAGGTGCTTTGTTTAGTTTAATAATAATGCATAAAATATCTCCCCCTTATTTTTCACATGATTTGGTAGCTATCCCAACTTGGTGCATATAACGTGAAGTCAATGGTCAACATGGTCCCACTTGCTTTCTTGATCAAATATTTGCAAATAATGGAGGCATGGAGGTGCCTTCCATATGAGGAAGGCACCTACTTTTTTTGGGTGCCTTCCTTATAAGTAAGACACCTACTCCTGCTAGGGACACATTCCTTAAAAGGAAGGCACCTACTTCTGCTGGGTGCCTTCCTTGAAGAGGAAGGCGCCTACTTCTGCTTGGCGCCTTCCTTGAAGAGGAAGGTGCCTACTTTTGCTGGGCACCTTACTTGAATAGGAAGGCACCTAATCTCATGCCTTAGTCTCTAAAAGTAGAAGTATGCCAGGTCCAAGTGGATGTAGACTAGAAAACACCATATTAGTAGCAAAACCTGCATTTATACACAATTCCCACTAAAAAAACCAATCAAGCATAATACGAGATTTTCTAGCAATTATATGCATATGTTATATAAAATACATCTCAAATGCTAATTAAACCAGTAATGATGCCCCTTAATAGTGTATAAAAATATACATTTTTGGGACTCATCATCCCTAATGCCTAACATGTGAAATTATCCCTCTTGTAGGCTGACGATGCCTAAATATTGTCAAGTTCTCTTGACAACAACCCCCAGGATAGTAATATATATATATATATCATTTTTTTTCTTTTTTCAATGGCCTTTAGAATCTTTATTTTTCTGCCGCTAAGCATTGCTATTTTTTTTATTATTCAGCACTGCTGTGTTTTTTTTCTCAGTACTATTTTTTTATTCAGCACTGCATTTTTTTTTCATTGAGTTTTGATATCTTCATCTATAGAGTGTTGCGGCACCATCAGAAGTTAGAAACACATCCTAACTAATCATTGTGAACAAATAGTTAAAATGTGACCACACTGTTTAGGGCAAATGACCACTGCACTTTTTTTTATATAAATGCTGGCATTTTCCAATGTTGCACATTGGTCATATTTGGTGAGACCAAATTGGTTTATAATAAGTGCAGTCACTAGATACTACTTTTACCCACATCTGAAACATATTTCACATCTCTAGAAACTCCTTTGTGGTATAGAGTAACATCATTTATATGTGTTCACTCAAGTCGGTTGCCATTATCATGAGGCGGCAATGAAAAGGATGCCAAATTTATTCACATAGATGCCATAGCTTCTTTTTCTTTTTTCTCTCCTTTTTTTTCAATTGTTTTTATATAACATGAAAATCAGTACATACCCAAGTGAATTTTATAGAACCTGATGTATATGATGTTGGTGGTGTGAGACATCTTCACGTTGGTGCTCCTGGAGATTTTATTTATTTATTTATTTATTTTTTCGGCTACCTTCTTCCTTCACACCATTAATCGTTGTTTTTTTCCTTCTTCTATTGGTGTGAATTTAACAACTTCAGCATCGCAACCATTATTTACCATTTTTTATATTCTACCCCACTTAAATTAGTGAGGCTCTTGTCGCCAGCAATAGGTCCCTCTCCGCAATAGGTCTGCAGCCCTTCGAATGTCAGGTCCCACACTGAACAACAGGTACCCTAATCTAAGGGAGAAGAAAAATAATTATTGGTGCCTTCCTCTAGGTGGAAAAAGGTACTACTGTACTGGACTGATTGTAGGCACTCTCTTCCTAGTGGGAAGCAAGTGCCTTCTCTACTTTGTTGCTCTCCTAATTTCAAGGCATAAGATCTCACATCTGTTAGGCCTAGTTTAAGCTGGCTCCGCCTACATATCATGCTCATGGTTGTATCCTACGAAACTACACCTACAAAAATTGGAAAATAGGAATCATGGCATGTGCTTGAGGCCCTACCTCTTAGGATACCTTTAGATTGCACTCATAGGGTATGATTACGTACACACACAAAAGTAGTAAAATAGGAGTCATGACTCCGTGTCTGTTAGGCCCTGGCTCTTAGGATGCTTGTAGCTTGCAATTCGGTTCATGATTTCCTGCAAAGCAATAAGAAATCAATTTTTATGCTAAGTAGGACATGTTCTATGCATTTTTTTTTCATTGGGAGGATTCATTTTGTTTTTTTTTATCAAGGAACCTCTAATGTATGCCATTAAGGCACCTCATCACTTATTCCTCTCTTTTTTTTTCTCCTTGTGTCATCGAACCACCCAGGTGCGGGAAATGGATCAAGGCACCCTATATGTCAAGGCACCTGCTTGTTGTGGAAGGCACCTACTTGCTAAGGAAGGAGACTTCAATGTATGGTGTCTTCCTGATGCGAAATATGCATCCAATGTATGATGCCTTCCTAATGTGGAAGGTGACTCAAATGTATGGCGTCTTCCTGATGCAGAAGGTGCCTTCATTGTATGGCGCCTTCCTGAGGTGAAAGGTGCCTCCATTGTAAGGTGCCTTACTTATGTAGAAGGTGCATCCATTGTATGGCACCTTCTTCATGTGGAAGGTGTCTTCTTTATGATCAAGGCATATTTCACTTTATCATTTTTTTTCATGTATCTTTCCTTTTTTTTCTCTCATTTTTTTTCTTTTTCTCTCTTTTTTTTCTTCTTCATTTTTTTTTTTAACGAATGATTGAAAATTCGTCCAAGCTACTAGTATGGTATGGGGTCTCCCCCATGCCGATGTCTAATCCACTCTCGCAAATGTGATGCAATTGTTAATGGAGCTCGTTTACCGTTACTCAAACATTGTCTCGACACTCTTCCCTTGCACTTGATGTATCATCACTGACTCTCTTTATTATCCAGGCTATAACAATCACACACCTTGTAGCAAAATTTTCCTCCAAATTCCATAAGCACCTTGGGATGGAATCCTTTCGCTTGATTAGGGTTTACTTAGCCTGCCTTCAAGTTCTAATGTTTCCAAGGCAAAACTCCGCTAGCTTTCACCTGTTAGATTGGATGCTACATAATCATGTACATGAGATAGTTCGTATAGTGCTATTACGAACTCCATGTATAATTCTCAATTCATGAAATCTTCATAGACACCTCCTTATTTTTCTACTTCACACTTCACGTTGTCCTGCAAAACATAAAAGAAAAATCTAAACTAAAGACGTTAAAATAAAATTCTAACTAACTAATTTTTTTTTTCATTGTTTTTTTTCATCTTCTGATTGCTTTTGGGCTCATCGTTTGCTTTATTTAGCGACCGGTTTGAGATTTATCATTTCTCTTCTGGACCAAACTGGTCCTAGGGAAAGAGGATACTTTCTTCCAACAAGTAACAAAAATAAAGCTTCTATTTTTTTATTTGTTGCTTTATTTAGCTACCGATTGGATATTTCTCATTTCCCTTCTAGACCAAGCTGGTCCTCGGGAAAGAGGATACTCTCTTCCAACAAGTAGCAAAATAAAACTCTATTTTTCTCTTAACTTGGAGCATTTTCAGTAGAAGATATATTTTTCTCTTTTTTTTTTTTTAGACAATGTTTATTGTGTTGTTGGTGGCAATGATGAAGGTGGGGTCCCCCATGCCTATATTTAAACTAGTATTTCAAAAATCATCTGCTTCATTATCAACTAGTTTAATACGTCATAGCATGAGAAGAGCATTTTATCCCCCTAGCCTCAAAAAACAAAAAAAATTCAACATAATGGCAAAATGTGCAGGCTAGGAAATGACTATTTGCAGCTGGCAACTTGGAGAAAACATGGCATGGCAGTATTTAAAAAAACACATGCTAGTTTCTGATTCACCAGGTCGCCTTAAGCGCAAGTGAAGAGCATACTCCAAAACAATATGTTCTTTAAAAATTTTGCTCTGTCATTTTCCTGCTATTAATTTCATCATTAAAAAAACATTTACCAATATGTTGCAAAAAGTTCAAGCTTATAAAATTTTTAATTTAAAACCAAGCTTCTAGAGGCACAAATTTTCAATGGTTTTTATGTAAAAACCCTTCCCTAAATATTTTAAACTGTCAGACCTAGGTTGTGTTATTTCTTTTATTTCTTGAAACCATTGAAAACATGAGGAAAATCCTTCAATGCCAAATTTTTCTAATTTTTTCAACAACACGTTTTATTCCTACTTCTACACTTAATTTGGTACATCAGGTTTATTCCCACATTTACCTGAGAAGCTAAAAACGATAAATAGTTTCCTATGGGATTTGGCTCTGACTATTCCAAAAACTAATTTTGGCCTTATAAAAAGGCCCTTGGTGGACTCACACTTCTCAAGTAAAATATCTATAGGTAATCTTAAATAAGATTTTTAACTGACCCATAAATACTAACACTACAGTTTTGACACTCCCCGACAATGACGCCAAAATGGTGAGCAGAATTCATGTCCCGAAAAACATTCATTTCTCTTCCATAAATTATAAATCTGGTAAGTTCGTAAAATTATGAGTGTCACACACAGTATATGCCTGTAGTTTTGGGGAATGAATTCCTTATGTACCTTATTCAGTTTGGTGGGGGATGTGTATCCATTTTGATTTTAGCCAAATTAAATAACTAAGTGTAGAAAATTAAACAACTAAATTAATGTGCTGAAAATAAATGTATAGAAATAAAATGCGATAAAATAAACACACACCTAGAAAGCAAGAAAGAAAGTAGTAAAATAATCTATAGAAATAAAATACATAAATTAAATAGGTGAGGACTTCTACAGGGAGTGCTCCCAAGCTCCCGTAGATAGTCCACCCAACTAGCTGCGTAGAGCTTGCTCAAATAAGAGGAATTGCACTCTTAATAAATTTGACAAGAAGTAAAATAAATCAGCTCCTCTATAAAATTGATCGTCCCTTCCATCAGGGAAGACCTGTGCATTTATACAATGCACAACCTTCCTCTGTTACAAATTTAGACAAGTCTATTTCAGACTTGCAGTTACAATAGATACGCTGTAAACATTCCAGCCAGACAATCCTAACAATCATGCACTAATATTAATATTCACACACTAATTTCTACCCGTAGGATAAATAATGTGTAATTATATTTTTATTAGAAAAAGTATGATATCATTAATAAATCCATTCACGTGTTTTTCCATCTTAGTTGCCAATGCAAAATAGATTATTTTCCTGATTTGTCACATTGTCTGTTCACGCACATTGATTTTCCAGATAATTGCATTGTCTTGTTCACACACATCGATTCGCTAGATAATTGTCACTCTGTTCTGTTCATGAGAAAATAATCCTTACCTTGCAAAGTTTAACCGACCAATCACTTAATAATAGAGGTGCTTTATTTAGTTTAATAATAATGCATAAAATATCTCCCCCTTCTTTTTCACATGATTTGGTAGCTATCCCAACTTAGTGCATATAACATGAAGTCAACGGTCAAAATGGTCCCACTTGCTTGCTTGATCAAATATTTGCAAAGTATGGAGGCGTGGAGGCGCCTTCCATATGAGGAAGGCACCTACTTTTGTTGGGTGCCTTCCTTATAAGGAAGACACCTACTCCTGCTGGGGGCACCTTCCTTATAAGGAAGTTTCCTACTTCTGCTAGGTGCCTTCCTTGAAGAGGAAGGCACCTACTTCTGTTGGGCACCTTCCTTGAAGAGGAAGGTGCCTACTTCTGCTGGGCACCTTCCTTGAGGAGGAAGGTGCCTACTTCTGTTGGGCACATTCCTTGAAGAGGAAGGCACCTGCTCTCATGCCTTAGTCTTTGAAAGTAGAAGTATGCCAAGTCCAAGTGGATGTAGACTAGAAAACACCATATTAGTAGCAAAACCTGCATTTATACACAATTCCCACTAAAAACACCAATCAAGCATAATACCGAATTTTCTATCAATTATATGCATAGGTTAAATAAAATACATCTCAAATGCTAATTAAACCAGTAATGATGCCCCTTAATAGTGTATAAAAATGTACATTTTTGGGACTCATCACTCCTATTAGAGTCCAAGATACACCTCATCCAAGGCCAGTACAAAATGTGCCAAGCCCACCAACTAGACCGGTGGTGACAATTAGGAGTAGGTTAGTTCAAAATCTACAAATGAATCCTGTGAAGTTGTCAATTTATGAGCTAATTCAATAGTCTCCCAAGAACAAGGAGATACTTATGGAAATCTTAAGGTCCATAAAAGTGCAATCTTAGGATCTTGAAGTGTTCATATATTTTGTGGGACACGTGCAATTGTGTTAGGATTTGGTCATACAATTTTATGATCATGAAATCAAGATGGTTTCCACTGTCACAACGAACCCACTGCTCCATATTATTGTATATGTGAATCATATACCTTTCAATTAGGTTTTTATTGATATAGGATAATCAAATAAAATCATCATGACCAAGGCATTAACTTACCTGAAGTTGCCAAAGATGCATATCATACCTTTTGTCTTCATGTTGTGAGCTTTCAATGATGCATTATTCTCAACTATCAACACTATAGTCTTACCTATTCATGTGGGACTGAAGACCATCCTGGTGATATGTCATGTGATTAAGGGTGCTATGCAGTACAATATACTTCTAGGGAAGCCTTGGATAAGATAAATGCTTTGTTTCCCTTCCATTCTCCATTGATGTATTAAATACGTTCATGAGGGATAGCTTCACATGGTTCCTTTAGATGAAGAACCATTCAAATACATGAATATAGTAGATTTTTTGGGGGAATTCATACTCCCTTTAATGCAACTAGATATACAACCAAAATTGTCAATCAAAGAGCCATGAGGTAAAATCAAAGAAGTGTGTGTCAAACCTACAATGTCTACATCTCAACGATCGGAGCATATAATAGTTGCTTATACTAGACCATCTACAACCATAATGCATCAGGATGATAAGAAGCTAAAAGCAAAGAGGGGTGAAAAGGAGATAAAGCAAGCACCAAACTAGTTGTCATTGAGGTCCCTAATCCCATGGAAGTAGAGGAAGTTCAAGAAGAATTTAAAGAGGCACCTCATCCTACTTTGTCTATGTATTTAGTAGGGTCATCTGCATCGTAGGTGATCATTAATTTGGTTAATCCTAGATTAGGGGAATTTTTTATGTAGAATGTGATGTTCACATTGATCATCAAGACTGCACAGGATATGGGCTAACCACGAGCCCATCACCTTACCATAGGGACGATGGTACCACTGGGGTTGTCACCTAACCAAAATAACTTCATCTATGGAGGGCTTGACTAGCTTGCATATCACACCCCCATGGATGAGGATGATGATGAACCATTCATTGTGAATTTTCATTATATATCTAACCTAGGATATGTCATCCAATATTTTAAGTGTTACCATTGGTATGGTTATGGTCTTGGATTATTCGAGTAAGGACATAGCAGGCCATAGAATCATAATATCAGTTTTCGATTGATATATTCAAGTTAGGGTACTATATTAAAGGATAGGATGAACTCCTCATGACATTTTTAGGCTGCCTATACCTCAATCTGGGGGGTGAAGTCAACTTCAATCCTTATCACCCTAATCCCTTTGCCTTTCAAAGGGATAACTGATTATTATCTTATGTCACTATAGAACCACTTGAGAGATATCATGAGAACATCTTGGTGGAGACTGGTCTAGAGCACATTCCAAGAGCCGACTTGGAAAATCAAAGCTATGAAGCTATCGACAATATAGGTATGCATATCCAGTGTAATGTTCCCTTTCCTAACTAGCCACTATGTACAGTATGGACTTGCCTATACAATGGTTCCCGTAGGTAATATTGTGTTTTTGGGAGCCTCCAAGTGTTGTGGAGTTACTGTTGGATGTTCAATTTTTAGTGTGGTAAACTTTCAGGACCATTTCCAACAGGTTTTAGGGGTACTTACTATTTTTAGTAAGTCGATCAGAGGCAGTATCTTGCAAAGCGGATGTTACAGGTGGATTTTTCTACGAAATGGGTGTCATTTTTTAGTATTTTTTCTTGGTTTTGGACTTAGGAGGATTATTATTTTAATTATCGAAAGTTATTAATGTAATATTTAAATGTAATGTTTAAATATTCTAATGTTGGGCTTATATTTTATTATTAAGGGGTTATAAGTGGGATTTTTGGGAGTCATAAGGTAAGTTATAAATTAAAATTAAGATGTTATCTCCCTAGGATTTTGGGATGACCCCTCATGGGGCTATTTAAAAATAAATTTAAATGCAAATGAAATTAAAGGAAAAAAGCAAACTTGGCCGACCCAATTGTGAGAGGGAAATAAAAGAATGAAGTTGAATTCATTTTCACATCTTTGGCATTTTATTTTCATATTCATTCTAGAGAAGCACTTGTATCTTGAATTTGTAGGGGTTTGTAGCTTGTTTGGAGATGAAAACCTCTGTTAGGAGCACCATTATTGAGGTTGAAAGATATCTTTAGAGTGGTTTGGGGGCATTTGCACATAGTGGGTGCAATTGTGCTTGCATTGAAGATATTTACAACATTGGAAGAATATATTTGGAAGGATTTTGAAGAAATTATTAGTTGTAAATTAATTATTCTTCATCATACATCTAGGTCGTACCATCTAGAGTTTATTGGAGAGGATTATGATGTAATTACCAGCTAGGGTTTGAGGATTTGAGGATGAATTGTTGCATACACTCCAACCGTACATATTTGAGGGGTTTGTGAAGACTATTTTATATATTATAGATAATTCCAAGGTAGAAGTACTCATCTTTGAGCAGGTCGTACATCCTCCATAAGGGATGTGTTGCTTCAACTCACTCAAACGCCTCCCTTGAATAGATTTCTATGCTTGGGAAGGGGTCGCCTTAATAGAGGATGCTCAAATATGCTATTGTTTGATGGAGACTTGTAATTTCTTGATCATTTGATGAATATAAGTGATTTACCCATTGCTGGTGTACATTTCCAGAAACATTCAGACTTCATTATTACCCGAGTACTTCATTATTCTCATATTTTCTCAAAAGGGTTTCATTATTTATATTAGTAGAAGATTATGCTTAAATTTCAATTCAATCAGAGTGATTTGTAAGATAGAGAGTTCTTTATTGTTGCATTTCATTTCTAGTATTTCCTTATTGTTGCAAAAATACAAAAAAAAATCAAATATTGCATCGAAACACAAAAAACAATACAAAACTCAAACCAAAAAAATAAGGACATAAATTTTGGTGTTCATATTGGGGTTGGACACTACATTGGTATTAGAGCCAACTCATACTGCCATCCTATTGGGGTTTCATTAGATGAGTGGTCACCACTATTACACTAGAAGGAATAGGGCATTCAATGACATTGAACATATTAATCAACCAAAGTTAGAGGAAAATACAGGTGACAACAGGGAAGGCAACAGGAGTAATGGATAGTATTTAGTAGACCCAGATAGGCAAATGTTTGAGATGTTCCTACAAGGACAACAAAAAATATAGCAGACTATGGCATAGCTCCTAGGTCTTATGACACAACAAATATACTTTAATGCACATATCAATAATGGATAGAATCACAAGAACAATGGTGATGGAGAAGGTTCATTTAATACTAACACTAGGGGAGTTAATAAGGTGAACAGGGACAAGACACAGAGTTCCAGGCCATTGATACCTACTTTCATTCCTAGAGCAGCTCCACAGGAGGATAGAGAGTCGACTATACAGGAGATTCAGGAGTCATTTACGCAGTAGTGGAACTAGGCTAGTGAGGAGTTCAGAGCAGGGATGTCCTTTCGAGACTATGTTGACATGAGAATACGATAGTAGCCTATTAGGAGAGGTAGACAACAACATACACATGGTCATGATTTGCAGAGGAATGTGGGAAAATTAACTATTCCCAACTTCGATGGTTCTGGGAAGACCACAACTCATGCTTGGGTGTAGAAAATGGATACCTATTTCCAACTTAATCCAATGATAGAGGATGAGGCAATAAAATATGGAGCACTGCATCTATATGGAGTGGCACATGAGTAGTGGCACCATGGGTTAGTAACCCCTGGTCATGATCAAATTCATACCTATGCAAAATTCACTAACAAATTGATTGATAGGTTTGATAAGAAGAATCTAAAACCAGAGTTTAGGGAATTGGCCCAACTTAAGCAGTGGTGATCAGTAGATAGTTACATTATTGATTTCTAGAAGCTTTCTGTTCTAGTGACTGATATTTTTGATAGGAGATTGGTTGTACTGTTTATTAATGGATTGGCTAATCATTTACGAGGGCTTGTCAAAGCCTTCAATCCTTCTACTTTACATGATGCTATTAGGAAGGAATGAGACATGGAGACCACCTCTTCTAAGGGTAAATTCATTCCCAAATGAGGTGACTATAAGAAATTTAAGTACAAAAAACCTTTTGCAAAAGGGAGTGACCAACAAAGAGATAATTTAAAAAAGAAGGACATCGATACTACTAATGATTTGAGGAAGAAGAATTTTTGTTTTCGATGCAAAGAACCTTGGAATCCAAAACATAAATGTGGTGACAAGGCTAAAATGAAGCAAATGGAGCAATTTTCTAGTGAGGAATCATAGTATGACGATGTTGATGTTGAGCAAGGTGCAGCGAAAGTATTGTCATTGTTGTCAACACAGTCAGATAGATTGGTTGATGCAAGTGGACAGGAGTTAAGAGGTTATTCAGAGTATGTACAGTGATTTTCCAAGAAGATCGAAGTGGCCCATATGCTAAAAATCAAAGGAAAATCAAAGTTGAAGCAAGAAATAAAAGTGTCACGATATCACGACAAGTAGAGGAAGAAAGAAAAGTGTCACGATTTTACGATATGTTGGAAGAGAAAGAGAAAGCAGGGAAAAGTGTCACGATTTCACGACATGTTGGAAGAGAAAGAGAAAGCAGGAAAAACTGTCGTGATTTCGTGACATGTTGGAAGAGAAAAAGCAAGCAGGAAAAAATGTCACGATTTCGTGACTTGTTGGAAGAAAAAGAGCAAGTAAGAAAAAGTGTCACGATTTCATGACATGTTGGAAGAGAAAGAGCAAGCAGAAAAAAGTGTTGCGATTTCGTGACATGTTGGAAGAAAAAGAGCAAGCTGGAAAAAGTGTCACGATATCGCGACATGTCGCATTTTCACGGATAAAAGAGGAGAGAGAGTGTCAGATGGAAAGAGTGTCACGATATCGTGACATGTCGCATTTTCATGACTAAAAGAGGAGAGAGAGTGTCAGCTAGAAAAAGTGTCGCGATATCATGACATGTTGCATTTTCATGACTAAAAGAGGAGAGAGAGTGTAAGAAGTAAAAAGTGTCACGATATCGCGACATGTCGCATTTTCGTGACCAGAAGAGAAGAGAAAGAGTATGGAGTCATAAGTGTCGCGATGTTGTGACAAAAGCAAAGAGAAAGAATACGGAGGTAAAAGTGTCACGATATCGCGACAAAAAGAAAAAGAAACAGTACGAAGGCGGAAGTGTCGTGATATCTCGACATGTTATATTTTCATGATCAAAAGCCAAGAAAAATTCAAAGAGGCAAAAATGTCGCGATATCGCGACATGTTGTATTTTCGTGGCCAACAACAGCAAAAGAAGATAAAGAGGCAGAAATGTCATGATTTTGTGACAGGTCGCATGTGCGCGATGCAAGAAGAAGAACCCAACTGAAACAAGAAGTGTGACAGTGGACCGACATCACTACGGTAGTTATAGGGGCTGTTATAGAATGAATTCATGCAACTAAAATAAGAAGAGTGAACAAAAGTCAGTGCGGCAGCTACAGGGACTGTTATAGAATGAAATATTTGAGTGGTGGAATTACTGAACATCTTCATTAGTTGAAGCTGACGAAGATCGATAACAGTCGACTAAGACTATGGTTTACATTATGAAAATATTGCAATGAAAGCCGATGAAGACTAGGGTTTACATTATGAAAATACTGCAATGAAAGCCGACTAAGATTAGGGTTTACATTATGAAAATATTGCAATGAAAGCCAACTAAGATTAGGGTTTACATGATGAAAAATATTGTTATAAAAGGAGGGTTGCTTGGAGAATTGAAGTGTCATTGAATGTGTGTCAAAAAGTGCTAAGTTTGGCTGTAACGGCATAGAGTGTGCAAAGTGAGTGCGCAGAGAGATCAGAGTGCATAGAGAGCACAAAGGGCGAAGATGATCGATAAAATTTGGCTATAATGATGTAGAGTGTGCGAAGTGAGTGCATAGAGTGAGCAGAGTGCACAGAGAGCACAAAGGGTGAATACGATTGCTAAGTTTAGATGTAACGACGTAGAAACGTGGGTTTCACAAACAGTGAGAGAGATCGGGTAAGCAATAGACCAGGCAGGGTCTTGTAAATGCTAAGGTATTTTTCTATCAAACTTCTAGATTCAAAATTGAAGTCCAAGCTACTACTTGGCATCAGGGGTTGGTGGTCCTTTCTATTAGTGCAGATAAATCAGGGGTTGGTGCTCCTTCCAGTTGGTGCTAGTAAATCAAGGGTTGGTGCTCCTTTCTATTGGTGTAGATAAATCAGGGGTTGGTGCTCCTTCCAATTGATGCTGGTAAATCAGGGGTTGGTGCTCCTTTCTATTGGTGTAGATAAATCAAGGTTTGGTGCTCCTTCCAGTGGGTGTTGGTAAATTGATTATAAAGTTGGTGCTTTGCAAAGGCTAGATTTTTATGGTAGTCCAAGCAGTCATTTTTGAGGAGTAGCCAAATTGGTGAACCTCGTTAAATCTTATGTTGTGTGATGTTCTCTTGTGATACTTGCTTTATTCGGTTTTAAGTTTTAACTGTTTCAGTTTTAAGAGTTGTGAATTTAAGTTTAAAGAGCTACACTAATTCACCCCCCCTCTCAGTGCCATTGTGAGACTAATAATTGGTATCAGAGCCAGATTCCTGAACAATCTTAACCAGCTAGGGTGATCTTGGAAGTAACACAATGGCAGGTGGTGAAGGCTTCTCAGCAAAAAAAGTACCATTATTGGATGAAACTAATTACGCATATTGGAAACTTAGGATGCAGTCATATATTTGTGCTTTGGGATGCGACATTTGGGATTTAGTAGTTAGTGGATACACAATACCCATCACTCCTCCAACCGATGCTATCGATAAGAAACTGTTTGAGAATAACTCAAAAGCAAAGAATGCTATCATGTGCGGCTTAGTGGACATTGAACTGGTAAAGATCATGAGTTGTAAAATAGTAAAAAAAATATGGGGCAAACTAAAGAGCATTCATGAAGGAGATGATAAGATCAAGGAGACCAAGTTACAAACACATCGAGCTCAGTTCAAAGCATTAAATATGAATGATGATGAGAACATAGAGGCATATATGTTGAGAGTTAATGAAGTCATTAATGTGATTAGAGGACTCGATGAAGAAATCAGAGACTTTGTTATCGTGAAAAAGGTATTAAGATCTCTTTCGCAAAGATTTGATTCTAAAGTCTCAGTTATAGAAGAAGCTAAAAATCTAAATTACTATAGTATGGATGAGATGCATGGTTCCTTAACTGCATATGAGATGAGAATAGGAAAATATAAACCCATAGATAGAGAAGCTGCTTTTAAAGCCCTTAAAATAAGAAAGCAAAACAAGAATCTGAGGGAGAAGACACATCAGATGAAATGGAGGCAAACTTTGTTCGAAAACTAAAAAGGGGAAAAGGAAAATACAGAGAAAAGTTACCGTTTAAATGTTTCAACCGTGGAGGCATTGGGCATTTTGCAGATAAATGTCCACTTAATGATAAGAACAAAAGTGATGAAGAATCGCACCAAGAAAGAAATGACTGGAAGAAAAAACCACATTTTAGAAAATGCAACTTCAAGAAGAAAAGTTTCATCTCCAAGAATGTCAGTTCATCAGAAGACAAATCCGATGAGGATTCTGAAGAGGAAACAGGTGAAGCTCTTTTCATGGCACTCAAAAAAGAAAAAACAGAAATAGAACAGGAATGTGATGAAGAAGAAACTGATGCAGAAGTAAATTTGGAAGAGGAACTAATTGTAGCTTTGGATGAATTGAAGACAGAAAGAAAAATATATAGGAAAATTTCAAGAAAGCTTGAGGATGCAAATGAAATCATAACCAGTTTGAAAGTATAGATAGAAGAATACAAGAAAATAACTAAAGATCTCGAAATACAAATAACCATGAAAATAGATTATTGCAACAAGCTAGAAGAAGAGAATGTTGGTTTAAGGATGCAGATAGAAGAAATGAATCGTAAAATTAGTTGTTATCACAAACGTGAAGAAAGTTCTATGAAGCTGGATAATATTATAAATTACCAAAGGCCCATAGACATCAAATTTGTTTTGGGCTTTGTCGAAGGAGAATAATCAAATGGATCAAAGGCCATAAATGTAGAATCCATAAAGAATGAAGATAAAAAACAGGTTGATCAAATTAAAAATGACTCATGCAAAAGAAAGCAATAATGCAAGGCACGAAAGAATAATTGACAATGATGGATTCACCAATGTCACACATCAAATAAGAATAAGATTTATGGCTCCTACAACAACATGGCAAAGGCCATCACCCAGGTTCAATCATCCCTTTTATGGTTACTGTTTTAAATGCAATAGTTATGGACATAATATTGCAGACTGCAAGTATAATGTAGGACCAAGGAATTTTATCAATAGAAATGTTTTTTTCTCCTCTTATGGATTATGTAGTAGAATCTTATAACTATCATAATTTTGGTCACATTGCAAGAAATTGTCGAAGTACATTTGCATCAAATCAATTTCAAGGAAGAAAATTTCAACCAAATAGGATGAGACAAAATAGAAAATATCTCGAAAAACATGCACAAACTACTGAAAAAGAAAAGTCAAAACAAGAGCCCAAAACTATAATCAAAACATAGTGGAAAGAAAAAGAGCGACTTAAGGAAGAAAAGGAATCCTTGATCGTACAAACAACATTTAAAGCACAGAATAAATATGCACCATGGATACTTGATAGTGGATGCTCCAGTCATATGATAGGTGACAAACATAAATTTGAGAAGTTACAACAATATGAAGGTGGTTTAGTAAAGTTTGGAAATAATGATGGAGCTAAGATAGTTGGCAAAGGTTCAGTTAAGATTAGTGATAGAAAAATCAAGTCAAAAGAAGTCTTGTTTGTGGATGGTCTGAAGCATAACTTGTTGAGCGTAAGTCAGATTTGTGATAAAGGTCATGAAGTGATTTTTAAGAAGCAGGGTTGTGAATTCAGAAAAACAAATAGTAAAAAATTGATAGCAACTAAATCAAGGACATCTGGTAACTTGTACACGCTCTCAAATACTTCAGAAGGAGTTTGCTTTGATTGGACAAGAAGAAGAAAATTGGTTGTGGCACAAGAGGCTCGGTCATATCAGTTTTGATAATCTAGTAAAAATCAGCTCAAAAAAGGTAGTGAGAGATATTCCCACCATTAGCAAACGATCAAATAGCATTTGTGCTTCATGCCAAAATGGGAAGCAAACTAGAGTCACATTTAAAACAAAAGAGCACTACACAAGCAAACCTATGGAACTAATACATACTGATTTATGTGGACCCATGAGAATGCAAAGCATAAATGGTGACAAATATTTTATGTTGTGTATAGATGACTATTCTAGAATGATATGGATATTCTTTTTGAAGCATAAATCAGAAGCCCTTGAAATGTTCAAGATTTTCAAAAACGAAGTTGAGAATCAAATAGAAAAAATGATTAAAAGTTTAAGATAAAATAGAGGAGGAGAATTCATTTCAGAAGAGTTTATAGAGTACTGTGAAAAATATGGTATTAGGAGATAGTTTTTAGCAGCCAGGACATCTTAGCAGAATGGTGTGGTAGAAAGAAAGAACAGGACAGTGCAGGAAATGGCATGGACTATGTTGACTGAGAGCAAAGTAGCAGACATATTTTGGAAAGAAGCAGTCCATACTGCGGTATACATCCAAAATAGGTGCATGCTAAGAACACATGAAATAAAAACACCTTTTGAGTTATGGTTCAGTAAAAAGGCAATAGAAAAACACCTCAAAGTTTTTGGCTACAAGTGTTACATCAAAAGAACTGAAGAAAATCTTGGTAAGTTTGAAGATAGAGCAGATGAAGGTATTTTTCTTGGCTATTCGTCAAAAAGCATAGCTTACAAATTCTACAAAAAGAGGCTAAAGAAAATTGTGGATAGTGTCGATGTTAAATTTGATGAAGGTAGGGAACAAGGAATTAGCTATGAAGAAAACTACCCAATTTATGAAGAGGTTTTTGAAGGAGATGAGGAAAAGGAAACAAAAAAGAAACAAAAAATTGACTCAGATGATTCAAGTAGTGACTCAGAGGTGGAAGAAAATAAGAAGTTCAAAACAGGCAGCTGGCAGAAAAATCATCCTAGAGAGCAAATAATTGGAGACCCCACAGTTGGTGTTCAGACAAGAAGAAAAGTAGTAAGTAACTACTCTCTATTATCCAGAATTGAGCACAAAAATGTTGCTGACGCAAGAAAAGATGAAAGTTGGATGAAGGCAATAAATGAAGAATTATATCAGATTGAGAAAAACAAAACTTGGGAGTTAGTACCTAGACCTGCAAATAAAAATATAATCGGTACTAAATGGATCTTTCGAAACAAATTGAATGAAGATGGATAGGTAGTTAGGAATAAAACAAGATTGGTATGTAAAGGTTATGCACAAGTTGAAGGTATTGAATTTGAGGAAACCTTTACACCAGTGGCTAGACTAGAGGCAATTAGAATGTTTCTGGCTTTAGCAGTTGTTGAGCAAGATGCAGCAACAATATTGTCATTGTTGTCAACACAGTCAGATAGATCGATTGATGCAGTGGATAGGAAGTTCAGAAGCTATTCAGATGCAGTGGACAAGAAGTTCAGAAGCTATTCAGAGTATGTACAATGTTTTTCCAAGAAGACCGAAGTGGCCCATATGCAAAAGTTCAAAGAAAAAGACAAGTAAGAAAAGTGTCGCGATATCGTGACATGTACAGCAATCAAGAAAAAGTGTCACGATATCGCGACATGTACAACAAGCAAGAAAAAGTGTCACGATTTCATGACATATTGGAAGAGAAAAAGCAAGCAAGAAAAACTGTCACGATTTCACGACATGTTGGAAGAAAAAGGGCAAGGAAGAAAAACTGTCACGATTTCACGACATGCAGAGCAAGGAAGAAAAACTGTCACGATTTCGCGACATGTTGGAAGAAAAAGGGCAAGGAAGAAAAACTGTCATGATTTCGTGACATGTTGGAAGAGAGAGAAAAAGCAAGAAAAAGTGTCACGATTTCATGACATGTTGGAAGAGAGAGAAAGTAGGAAAAGTGTCATGATTTCGTGACATGTTGGAAGAGAGAGAGAAAGCAAGAAAAAGTGTCACGATTTCACGACATGTTGGAAGAGAGAGAGAAAGCAGGAAAAAGTGTCACGATTTCACGACATGTTGGATGAGAGAGAAAAAGCAAGAAAAAGTGTCACGATTTTATGACGTGTTGGAAGAAAAAGAAAGGAAAAGTGTCAATTCTGATCATGTATTTAAAAAAGAAGAGAGAAAGTAATGTGAAAAGTGTCACGATATCGTGACATGTCCATTTTCATACTAAAATAGGAGAGAGAAAGTAAGGAAAAGTGTCACGATATCGCGACATGTCACATTTTCCGACAAAAGAGGAGAGAGAAAGTAAGTTGGAAAAGTGTCACGATATTACGACATGTCACATTTTCGCGACTAGAGAGGAGAGAGAATGTACAGAGTCAAAAATGTCGCGATATCATGACAAAAGCAAAGAGGAAGACTACGAAGGCAGAAGTGTCACGATATCACGACAAAAGAAAAGAAGAAGAGTACGAAGAAGCAAAAGTGTCATGATATCGCGACAAAAGAAAAAGGAACAGTACGGAGGCGAAAGTGTCACGATATCGCGACATGTTATATTTTCACGGTCAAAAGCCAAGAAAAAGTCAAAGAGGCAAAAATGTCATGATATCGCGACATGTATTTTCATGGCAACAACAACAAAAGAAGCTACAGAGGCAGAAATGTCATGATTTCATGACAGGTCATATAAGCGCAAGACAAGAAGAAGAACCCGAATAAAATGAGAAGTATGACAGTGGACCGACATCACTACGACATTTACAAGGGCAGTTATAGAGTGAATTCATGCAGCTAAAATAAGAAGAGTGAACAAAAGAAAGTGTGGCGGCTACAGGGACTATTACAGAATGAAATCTTTGAGTGGTGGAATTACCGAATATCTTCATGAGTTGAAGCCGACGAAGATCGATGACAACCGACTAAGATTAGGGTTTACAGTTGTTATGAAATCGACTAAGATTAGGGTTTACATTTGTTATGACAACCGACTAAGATTAAAGTTTTCATCATGAAAATTTTATTATAAAAGGAGGGTTATTTGGAGAATTGTAGTATCATCGAATGTGTGTGAAATACGCCATTAAGTGCGTAGAGAGCGAGTCATGTCGAATCAAGCTAAGTGCGAAGTGAGTGCATAGAGAGAGTAGAGTGCACAAAGGGCGAAGACGATCGTTCGACTATAACGGCGCAGAGTGTGCGCAAAGAAAGCAAAGTGCACAGAGAGTGCAAAAGGGTAAAGACAATTGCTAAGTTTGACTGTAGCAGAGCAGCAGATGTGTGTGTCTTACGAATAGTGAGAGAGATCGAGTAAGCAATAGACCAATTAGGGTCTTGTAAAAGTGAAGGTATTTTACTATCAAAACTTATAGATTCAAAATTGAAGTCCAAGTTGTTGCTTGGCATCAAGGGTTGGTGCTCCTTTCTATTGGTGCAGATAAATCAAGGGTTGGTGCTCCTTCCAGTAGGTGCTAGTAAATCAGGGGTTGGTGCTCCTTTTTGTTGGTGCAGATAAATAAGGGGTTGGTGCTCCTTCCAGTGGGTGCTGGTAAATTGATTGTAAAGTTGTAGCTTTGCAAAGGCTGGATTTGGATGGGAGTCCAAGCAGTCATTTTTGAGGAGTAGCCACATTGGTGAACCTCGTTAAATCTTGTGTTGTGTGATGCTCTCTTGTTATACTTGTTGTATCTATTTTTAAGTTTGCATTATTTCAGCATTAAGAGTTGCAGATTTAAGTTTTAAAAGGCTACACTGATTCACCCCCCCTCTCAGTGTCATTGTAAGACTAACAATTGGTATCAGAGCCAAGTTCCTATACAAGCTTAATCGGCTAGGGTGATCTTGGAAGTAACACAATGGCAGGTGGTGAAGGCTTCTCATCAAACAAAGCACCATTGTTTGATGGATCTAATTACGCATTCTAGAGAATCAGGATGCAGACATATCTCTATGCTTTGGGATACGAAATTTGGGATTCAGTAGTTAGTGGATACACAATACCCATCACTCCTCCAAAAGAGGCTGACAAAAAGAAACTATTTGAGAATAACTCAAAAGCAAAGAATGCTATCATGTGTGGATTAGTAGACAGTGAACTGGTAAAGATCATGAGTTGTAAAATGGCAAAAGAAATATGGGACAAACTGAAGAGTATTCATGAAGGAGATGATAAGATCAAGGAGGCCAAGTTACAAACATATCGAGCTCAGTTCGAAGCATTAAAGATGAATGATGATGAGAACATAGAGGCATATATGTTGAGAGTTAATGGAATCATTAATGCGATTAGAGGACTCGACGAGGATATTGGAGACTCTGTCATCATGAAAAAGGTATTAAGATCTCTTCCTCAAAGATTTGATTCTAAAGTCTCAACGATAGAAGAAGCTAAAGATCTAAATTATTTTAGTATGGATGAGATGCATGGTTCTTTGACTGCATATGAGATGAGAATAGGAAGATCTAAACCCATAGATAGAGAAGCGGCTTTTAAAGCCCTTAAAAATAAAAATGCAAAACAAGAGTCCGAGGAAGAAGAGACATCAGATGAAATGGAAGCAAACTTTGTTAGAAAACTAAAAAGGGGAAAAGGAAAATACAGAGGAAAGCTACCATTTAAATGTTTCAACTATGGAGGCATTGGGCATTTTGTGACTAAATGTCCACTTAATGAGAAGAACAAAAGTGATGAAGGATCGCACCAAGAAAGAAGTGACTGGAAGAAGAAAACAAATTTCAGAAAAGGCAACTTCAAGAAGAAAAGTTTCATCTCCAGGAATGCCAGTTCATCAGAAGACAGCTCCGATGAGGATTCTGAAGAGGAAACAGGTGAAGCTCTTTTCATGGCATTTGAAGAAGAAAAATCAGAAAAGGCAGAAGGAGTGAACACTGAAGTATGTGATGAAAACCCTGAGGCTGAAGTAGATCTAGAAGGTGAGTTGATCTCTGCACTTGAAGAGTGGAGAATAGAGAGGAAAAAGAATAAGAAACTTTCAAAGAAGCTTGAGGATGCAAATGAAATCATAACCAGTTTGAAAGTACAGACAGAAGAATACAAGAAAATATCTGAAGATCTCGAAGTTCAGATAACCATGAAAATAGATTACTGCTGCAAACTAGAAGAAGAGAATGTTGGTTTACGGATGCAGATAGAAGAGATGGATCGTAAAATTAGTTGTTATCACAAACGCGAAGAAAGTTCTATGAAGCTGGATAAGATTTTAAATGACCAAAGGCCTGCAGGCATCAAATTTGGTCTGGGCTTCATCGAAGGAGAATCATCTAATGGATCAAAGGCCAGAAATGTAGAATCCGTAAAGAATGAAGATAAGAAACAGGTTGATCAAGGAAAAATGACTCATGCAGAAGAAAGCAATAATGCCAGGCACGAAAGGAGAATTGACAATGATGGATTCACCAATGTCACAAATCAAAGAAGAAGAAGATTTAGGGCTCCTACGACAACATGGCAAAGACCATCACCCAGGTTCAATTATCCCTTTTCTAGTTTCTATTTTAAATGCAATGGTTATGGACATAAGATTTTAGA
Source organism: Wollemia nobilis (assembly GCA_028583015.1). NCBI lineage: Eukaryota > Viridiplantae > Streptophyta > Pinopsida > Araucariales > Araucariaceae > Wollemia > Wollemia nobilis. The sequence goes on from JAQPPZ010002865.1 coordinate 971,364, forward strand.
CTGCAAGTATAATGTAGGACCGAGGAATTTCACTAGTAGAAATGCTTTTTCACCTCTGATGAATTATGCAGTAGAATGTTATAACTGTCATAATTTTGGGCACATTGCAAGAAATTGTCGAAGTACATTTGCTTCAAATCAATTTTAGGGAAGAAAATTTCAACCAAATAGGATGAGACAAAATAGAAAACTTCTCGAAAAACATGCACAAGCTACTGAAAAGGGAAAGTCAAAACTAGAGCCCAAAACTGTAGTCAAAACAGAGTGGAAAGAAAAAGAGCGACTTAAGGAAGAAAAGGAATCTTTGATTGTGCAAACAACTTTTAAAGCACAGAATAAATATGTACCATGGATACTTGATAGTGGATGCTCTAGTCATATGACAGGTGACAAACAAAAATTTGAGAAGTTACAGAAATATGAAGGTGGTTCAGTAAAGTTTGGAAATAATGATGGAGCTAAGATAGTTGGGAAAGGTTCAGTTAAGATTAGTGATGGAAAAATCAAGTCAGAAGAAGTCTTGTTTGTGGATGGTCTGAAACATAACTTGTTGAGTGTAAGTCAGATTTGTGATAAAGGTCATGAAGTAGTGTTTAAGAAGCAGGGTTGTGAAGTCAGAAAAACAAATAGTGGAAAATTGATAGCAACTGGATCAAGGACATCTGGCAACCTGTACACGCTTTCAGAGACTTCAGAAGGAGCTTGTTTTATTGGATAGGAAGAAGAAAATTGGTTGTGGCACAAGAGGCTTGGTCATATCAGTTTTGATAATCTAGTAAAAATCAGCTCAAAAAGGCAGTGAGAGATATTCCCACCATTAGAAAACCTTCAAATAGCATTTGTGCTTCATGCCAAAAGGGAAAGCAAACTAGAGTCACATTCAAAACAAAAGAGTACTACACAAGCAAACCTTTGGAGCTAATACACACAGATTTATGTGGACCCATGAGAACGCAAAGCATAAATGGTGACAAATATTTTATGTTGTGTATTGATGACTATTCCAGAATGACATGGATATTTTTCTTGAAGAATAAATCAGAAGCCTTTGAAATGTTCAGGTCTTTCAAACACCAAGTTGAGAATGAAACAGGAAAAAGGATCAAATGTTTAAGATCAGATAGAGGAGGAGAATTCATTTCAGATGAGTTTACAGAGTACTATGAAAAATATGGTATTAGGAGACAATTTTCAGTAGCCAGGACACCTCAGCAGAATGGTGTGGTAGAAAGAAAGAACAGGATAGTGCAAGAAATGGCACGGACTATGTTGGCTGAGAGCAGAGTAGCAGACAGATTTTGGAAAGAAGCAGTCCATACTGCGGTGTATATCCAAAATAGGTACATGCTGAGAACACATGAAAGCAAAACTCCTTATGAGTTGTGGTTCGGTAGAAAGGCAACAACAAAATACCTCAAAGTTTTTGGCTGCAAGTGTTACATCAGAAGAACTGAAGATAATCTTGGTAAGTTTGAAGATAGAGCGGATGAAGGTATTTTTGTTGGCTATTCATCAAAAAGCAAAGCTTACAAATGCTACAACAAGAGGCTAAAGAAAATTGTGGATAGTGCCGATGTTAAATTTGATGAAGGTAGGGAACGAGTAGTTAGCTATGAAGAAAACTACCCAATTTATGAAGAGGTTATTGAAGGAGATGAGGAAAATGAAACGGAAAAGAAACAAAAAATTGACTCAGATGATTTAAGTTATGATTCAGAAGTGGAAGAAAATAAGAAATTCAAAACAGGCAGCTGGCAGAAAAATCATCCTAGAGAACAAATAATTGGAGACCCCACAGCTGGTGTTCAGACAAGAAGAAAAGTAGTAAGTAACTACTCTCTATTATCCAGCATTGAGCCCAAAAATATTGCTGACGCAAGCAAAGATGAAAGTTGGATGAAGGCAATAAATGAAGAATTAGATCAGATTGAGAAGAACAAAACTTGGGAGTTAGTACCTAGACCTGCAAATAAAAATGTAATCGGTACTAAATGGATTTTTCGAAACAAATTGAATGAAGACGGACAGGTAGTCAGGAATAAAGCAAGATTGGTATGTAAAGGTTATGCACAAGTTGAAGGTATTGATTTTGAGGAGACCTTTGCACCAGTGGCTAGACTAGAGGCAATCAGAATGTTTCTGGCTTTAGCAGTTTACAAGAATTTCAGAGTTTATCAGATGGATGTAAAATCAGCATTTTTGAATGGGAAACTTGAAGAAGAGGTTTATATTGAGCAGCCAGATGGTTTCCAACTTGGTGATGATCCCAACTTGGTTTGCAAATTGAAGAAAGCTTTATATGGCTTAAAACAGGCACCCCGAGCATGGTATGCAAGGCTAGACAACTATCTCACTCAACAAGGGTTTAAGAAAGGTATGGTGGACAGTAATTTGTATGTCAAAATAGAAGGTGGGCATCTCATTGTTCTTGTTGTATACGTAGATGATATCATATTTGGCAGCAGCAAAGATGAGTCATGTAAAGATTTAGCAAATAAGATGCAGAAAGAATTTGAAATGTCTATGATTGGTGAACTGTCGTATTTTCTCGGATTGCAAGTTAATCAAAATGAGAAGGGCATATTTATTTCCCAAGTTAAATATGTGAAAGAGATGTTAAAAAGGTTCACAATGGAGGATTGTAAGCCAGTTAGCACTCCCATGATGACAGGTTGCAAGTTGAGCAAGGATGACAAATCTCCACTTGTTGATCAAACTATGTACAGATCGATGATTGGGAGCTTACTATATTTGACAGCTACTAGACCAGATATTTTGCAAGTAGTATGCATGGTAGCACGATTTCAGGCTAGTCCCAAGGAGACTCATGTGACAGCAGTGAAGAGGATTCTTCGGTACCTCAAGGGTACTATGGAGTATGGGTTATGGTATCCGAAAGGTAAGGACTTCACCCTTATTTCATATTCAGATGCAGATTGAGCAGGATGTGTCGATGACAGAAAGAGTACCAGTGGAGGTGCATTCTATCTTGGAGACAGGTTGGTCGCGTGGCACAGTAAGAAACAAGAGTCAGTTTCTTTATCGACAATAGAGGCAGAATATATTGCAGCGACAACATGTTGTACGCAGGTATTATGGATGAAACAAACCCTGAAAGATCTTGGTATTAACTTCAGTGAGCCAATATCAGTTAAGTGTGATAACACCAGTGCCATTAACATCTCCAAGAATCTGGTTATGCATTCACGCACAAAACACATTGCTATCCGGTATCACTTTTTGAAGGAGAAAGTTGCGGAAGGTGAGGTTAAGTTGGATTTTGTTCCAACTACAGAGCAAGTAGCGGATATCTTCACAAAACCATTGCCCAAGGAAGTTTTTGAGTACCTTCACAATAAATTGGGAGTGGTCACGCTTCCCAAGAATTGACTAGCTATAGGGATCACATTCTCAGGGGGAGCATTTAAGTATTTGATTATCTTTTTGCTCATGTTCATGATTTTTGCTAAGTGTAATAAATTTTGCCTGAGAATGTTGTGCATGGACTCAGGGGGAGTCTGTAGTAGCCCTTTGGTATTATTGTCAAAGGGGGAGAAGAGTTACAGGAAATTGCACATGTGTTGCCAACAATTCCAAAGGGGGAGATTGTTGAGCAAGGTGCAGCAACAGTATTGTCATTGTTGTCAACACAGTCAGATAGATCGGTTGATGCAGTGGACAGGAAGTTCAGAAGCTATTCAGATGCAGTGGACAGGAAGTTCAGAAGCTATTCAGAGTATGTACAGTGCTTTTCCAAGAAGACCGAAGTGGCCCATATGCAAAAGTTCAAAGAAAAAGACAAGTAAGAAAAGTGTCGCGATATCGCGACATATACAGAAAGCAAGAAAAAGTGTCACGATTTCGTGACATATTGGAAGAGAAAAAGAACAGGAAAAAGTGTCACGATTTCATGACATATTGGAAGAAAAGAGAGGAAGAAAACTGTCACGATTTCGTGACATTTTTAGAGAGAAGGAAGAAAAACTGTCACGATTTCATGACATGTTGGAAGAAAAAGTGCAAGGAAGAAAAACTGTCACGATTTCGTGACATGTTGGAAGAGAGAGAAAGCAAAAAAAGTGTCACGATTTCATGACATGTTGGAAGAGAGAGAGAAAGCAGGAAAAGTGTCATGATTTCGTGACATGTTGGAAGAGAGAAAAAAAGGGAAAAAGTGTCACGATTTCGTGACATGTTGGAAGAAAGATAGAAAGCAGGAAAAATGTCACGATTTCGTGACATGTTGAAGAGAGAAAAAGCAAGAAAAAGTGTCACGATTTCGACATGTTGGGAGAAAGTAAAGTGAAAAGTGTCACGATTTCGTGACATGTAAAAAAGAGAGAGAAAGTAAGTGGAAAAGTGTCACGATATCGTGACATGTCTTTTGACAAAAGAGAGAAAGAAGGGAAAAGTGTCACGATATCGTGACATGTCATCATTTTGCGACAAAAAGGAGAGAGAAAGTAAGGAAAAGTGTTCACATATCGCGACATTATTTTGCGACAAAGAGGAGAGAGAATGTACGGAGCAAAAATGTCACGATATCGCGACAAAAGCAAAGAGGAAGACTACGAAGGCAGAAGTGTCACGATATCATGACAAAAGCAAAGAAGAAGACTACGAAAGTAGAAGTGTCGCGATATGACAAAAGCAAAAAGAAGACTACGAAGGTGGAAGTGTCACGATATCGTGACAAAAGAAAAAGGAAAGACGGAGGAAAGTGTCATGATATCCGACATGTTATATTTTCATGGTCAAAAGCCAAGAAAAAGTCAAAGAGGCAAAAATGTCATGATATCGTGACATGTATTTTCATGGCAACAACAACAAAAGAAGCTATAGAGATAGAAATGTCATGATTTCATGACAGGTCGTATGAGCGCAAGACAAGAAGAAGAACCCAACTGAAATGAGAAGTATGACAGTGGACCGACATCACTACGACATTTATAGGGGTAGATACAGAGTGAATTCATGCAACTAAAATATGAAGAGTGAACAAAAGTCAGTGCGACGGCTACAGGGACTATTACCGAATGAAATCTTCGAGCGATGGAATTACCGAATATCTTCATGAGTTGAAGCCGACGAAGATCGATGACAACCGACTAAGATTAGGGTTTACATTTGATGAAAGCCGACTAAGATTAGGGTTTACATTTGTTATGACAGCCGACTAAGATTAGGGTTTTCATCATGAAAATATTATTATAAAAGGAGGGTTGTTTGGAGAATTGTTGTATCGTCGAATGTGTGAAATACGCCATTAAGTGCATAGAGAGCGAGTCATGTCGAATCGAGCTAAGTGCGAAGTGAGTGCACAGAGAGAGCAGAGTGCGCAAAGGGCGAAGACGATCATTCGACTGTAACGGCATAGAGTGTGCGAAGTGAGTGTGCAGAGAAAGCAGAGTGCATAGAGAGCGCAAAGGGCAAAGACGATCGCTAAGTTTGGCTGTAGTAGAGCAACAGATGCGTGTCTTGCGAACAGTGAGAGAGATCGAGTAAGCAATAGACCAGTCAGGGTCTTGTAAAAGCAAAGGTATTTTCCTATCAAAACTTATAGATTCAAAATTGAAGTCCAAGCTGTTGCTTGGCATCAGGGGTTGGTGCTCCTTTCTGTTGGTGCAGATAAATCAGGGGTTGGTGCTCCTTCCAGTTGGTGCTGGTAAATCAGGGGTTGGTGCTCCTTTCTATTGGTGCAGATAAAATAGGGGGTAGGTGCTCCTTCCAATGGGTGCTAGTAAATTGATTGTAAAGTTGTTGCTTTGCAAAGGCTGGATTTGGATGGGAGTCCAAGCAGTCATTTTTTGAGGAGTAGCCACATTGGTGAACCTCGTTAAAATCTTGTGTTGTGTGATGCTCTCTTGTTATACTTGTTGTATCTATTTTTAAGTTTGCATTATTTCAGCATTAAGAGTTGCAGATTTAAGTTTTAAAAAGCTACACTGATTCACCCCCCCTCTCAGTGTCGTTGTAAGACTAACAACAGTTTACAAGAATTTCAAAGTTTATCAAATGGATGTGAAATTAGCATTTTTGAATGGGAAACTTGAATAAGAGGTTTATATTGAGCAGCCAGATGGTTTCCAACTTGGTGATGATCCCAACTTGGTTTGTAAGTTGAAGAAAGCATTATATGGCTTAAAACAGGCACCCCGAGCATGGTATGCAAGGCTAGACAACTATCTTACTCAACAAGGGTTTAAAAAAGGTATGGTGGATAGTAATTTGTATGTCAAAATAGAAAATGGGCATCTTATTGTTCTTGTAAAGACTTAACAAATAAGATGTAGAAATAATTTGAAATGTCAATGATTGGTGAACTTTCGTATTTCCTCGGGTTGCAAGTTAATCAAAATGAGAAGGGCATATTTATTTCTCAAGTTAAATATGTGAAAGAGATGTTAAAAAATTTCACAATGGAGGATTGTAAGCCAGTTAGCACTCCCATGACGACAGGTTACAAGTTGATCAAGGATGACAAATCTCCACAAACCATGTACATATCTATGATTGGGAGCTTACTGTACTTGACAGTTACCAGACCAGATATTTTGCAGGTAGTATGCATGGTAGCACGATTTTAGGCTAGTCCCAAGGAGACTCATGTGACAGCAGTGAAGAGGATTATTCGGTACCTCAAGGGTACTATGGAGTATGGGTTATGGTATCCGAAAGGTAAGGACTTCACCCTTATTATGTATTTAGATGCAGATTGGGTAGGATGTGTAGATGACAAAAATAGTACCAGTGGAGGTGCATTCTATCTTGGAGACAGGTTGGTCACGTGGCATAGTAAGAAACAAGAGTCAGTCTCTTTATCCACAATAGAGGCAGAATATATTGTAGCGACAACATGTTGTACGCAGGTATTATGGATGAAAAAAACCCTGAAAGATCTTGGTATTAACTTAAGTGAGCCAATATCAGTTAAGTGTGATAACACTAGTGCCATTAACATCTCCAAGAATCCGGTTATGTATTCACGCACAAAACATATTGCTATATGGTATCACTTTTTGAAGGAGAAAGTTGCGAAAGGTGAGGTTAAGTTGGATTTTGTTCCAACTACAGAACAAGTAGTGGATATCTTCACAAAACCGTTGCCCAAGGAAGTTTTTGAGTACCTTCGCAATAAATTGGGAGTGGTCATGCTTCCCAAGAATTGACTAGCTATTGGGACCACATTCTTAGGGGGAACATTTATGTATTTGTTTATCTTTTTGCTCATGTTTGTGATTTTTTTTAAGTGTAATAAATTTTTCCTGAGAATTTTGAGCATGGACTCAGGGGGAGTTTGCAGTAGCCCTTTGGTATTATTGTCAAAGGGGGAGAAGAGTTACAGGAAATTGCATGTGTGTTGCCAACAATTCCAAAGGGGGAGATTGTTGAGCAAGGTGCAACGAAAGTATTGTCATTGTTGTCAACACAGTTAGATAGATCAGTTTATGCAGTGGATAGGAGTTAAGAGGTTATTCAGAGTATGTACAGTGATTTTCCAAGAAGATCGAAGTGGCCCATATGCTAAAGATCAAAGGAAAAGCAAAGTTGAGCAAGAAAGAAAAGTGTCGCGATATCGTGACATGTAGAGGAAGAAAGAAAAAGTGTCACGATTTCATGACATGTTGGAAGAGAAAGAGAAAGCAGGAAAAAGTGTCGTGATTTCGCAACATGTTGTAAGAGAAAGAGAAAGCAGGAAAAAGTTTCATGATTTTGTGACATGTTGGAAGAGAAAAAGCAAGCAGGAAAAAGTGTTGCGATTTCGCGACATGTTGAAAGAAAAAGACCAAGTAAGAAAAAGTGTCGCAATTTTGCGACATGTTGGAAGAGAAAGAGAAAGCAGGAAAAAGTGTCATGATTTCGCAACATGTTGGAAGAAAAAGAGAAAGCTGGAAAAAGTGTCGCGATATCGCGACATGTCGCATTTTCGTGGCTAAAATAGGAGAGAGAGTGTCAGCTGGAAAAAGTGTCGCGATATTGCGACATGTCACATTTTCATGACTAAAAGAGGAGAGAGAGTGTCAGCTGTAAAAAGTGTCACGATATCGCGACATGTCACATTTTTGCGACTAAAAGAGGAGAGAGAGTGTAAGAAGTGAAAGGTGTCACGATATCGCAACATGTCGCATTTTCGTGACCAGAAGAGAAGAGAAAGATATGGAGTCAGAAGTGTCACGATATCATGACAAAAGCAAAGAGAAAGAGTACGGAGGCAAAAGTGTCGTGATATCGCGACAAAAAGAAAAAGAAACAGTACGAATGTGGAAGTGTTGCGATATCTCACCATGTTATATTTTTGCGGTCAAAAGCCAAGAAAAAGTCAGAGGCAAAAATGTCGCGATATCACGACATGTATTTTCATGTCCAACAGCAGCAAAAGAAGATAAAGAGGCAGAAATGTCATGATTTTGTGACAGGTCGCATGTGTGCGATGCAAGAAGAAGAACCCAACTAAAACAAGAAGTGTGACAGTGGACCGACGTCACTACGATAGTTACAGGGGTTGTTACAGAATGAATTCATGCAGCTAAAATAAGAAGAGTGAACAAAAGTCAGTGCAGCAGCTACAAGGACTATTATAGAATGAAATATTTGAGCGATGGAATTACCGAACATCTTCATTAGTTGAAGCCGATGAAGACCGACGACAGTCGACTAAGACTAGGGTTTACATTATGAAAATATTGCAATGAAAGCCGACTAAGACTAGGGTTTACATTATGAAAATATTGCAATGAAAGCCGACTAAGATTAGGGTTTACATTATGAAAATATTGCAATGAAATTCAACTAATATTAGGGTTTACATGATGAAAAATATTGTTATAAACAGAGGGTTTCTTGGAGAATTGAAGAGTCATCGAATGTGTGTCGAAAAGTGCTAATTTTGGCTATAACGGCACAGAGTGTGTGAAGTGAGTGCGCAGAGAGAGCAGAGTGCACAAAGAGCGCAAAGGGTGAAGACAATCAATAAAATTTGGCTATAACAATGCAGAGTGTGTGAAGTGAGTACGCAGAGTGCGCAGAGAGCACAAAGGGTGAATACGATCACTAAGTTTGGCTGTAACGGTGTAGAAGCATGTGTTTCACGAATAGTGAGAGAGATCGGGTAAGCAATAGACCAGTCAGGGTCTTGTAAAAGTGAAGGTATTTTTCTATCAAACTTCTAGATTCAAAATTGAAGTCCAAGCTGCTGCTTGGCATTAGGGGTTTGTGCTCCTTTTTGTTGGTGTAGATAAATCAAGGGTTGGTGCTCCTTCCAGTTGATGCTGGTAAATCAGGGGTTGGTGCTCCTTTCTGTTGGTGCAAATAAATCAGGGGTTGGTGCTCCTTCTAGTGGGTGCTGGTAAATTGATTGTAAATTTTGTGCTTTGCAAAGGTTGGATTTGGATGGTAGTCCAAGCAGTCATTTTTGAGGAGTAGCCAAATTGGTGAACCTCATTAAATCTTGTGTTGTGTGATGTTCTCTTGTGATACTTGCTTTATTCGATTTTAAGTTTTAATTGTTTAAGTTTTAAGAGTTGTGAATTTAAGTTTAAAGAGCTACACTGATTCACCCACCCTCTCAGTGCCATTGTAATACTAACAGTTGACCAGTAGGGTGTTAGTGATAGTAGCAGCTCGAAGAGTGAGGAGGAATCACATTCAAAACTTGAGCCTGATGAGTCAGTAGCATAGTTGTACAGTTTTCACAGGGTGGCATCTTTTAAGGTTCGAGGAGTACTTAAGGGGTAGTGCATAACCACTCTCATTGATACAGGGGCTATGCATAACTTTATTTATGAGAGCCTTGCTGTTAAGTGAGGGCTACCTGTTGAGTCATTTGATGGATTTTGAGTGATGGTTGCTAGTGGGACTACCATTAGCTATACTAAGAGGATTCCCAGCTTGCACATAAGGTTGGGAGAATATGAGTTGTAGGATAATTTCTATTGTGTGAATATAGGCAATACATATGTTGTTTTAGGTATGCATTGGATGAGCTCCTTGGGAAAGTTTACTATGAACCTGAATAGTATGGAGATAAAATTTGAAACAAATGGTAGGAAGATTGTACTCAAGGGAATTTTGAATGGTAGCCTTAGGACAATATCATTAAGGAGAATGAAGAGGTTGTTTAGACATGGGTAGATTGAGTGGGCAATAGAGTGTATTTTGATCCCTACAGTAGAGGAGAAGCCAGGGAAGACATATCATCCAAATATACAAGTTTTCATTAACAAACATCATAAGGTATTTGAGAGTATTCCACATGGGATACCACCTGAGAGGGGTACAAAGCACATCATAGAGTTGGAGGAGGGAACTAAACCAGTCATCACTACCCCATACAGATATCCCAAGAGGATGAAGGATGAAATTGAAAAGACCATCAAAGAACTTTTGGATATGGGACACATTTGGCCAAGTAAGAGCCCATTTGCATCTTCGATGGTGTTGGTTAAGAATAAGGATGGGACCATGCACATATGCATGGATTATAGGGCTCTGAACAAGAAAAAAATAAAGAACAAGTATCCCATTCCTAGAATAAATGAATTAATTGATGAGTTGCACGGTGCTACATATTTCACCAAGATTGATCTTAGATCTGGTTATCACCATATAAGGATGTGGTAGAGTGACATAGAGAAAACAACCTTCAGATGTCACTATGGACACTTCGATTTTTTGGTTATGTCGTTTGGTCTCATGAATTCTCCAACCACATTCCAGTAATTAATGAACAGGGTTTTTAGAGGGTAGCTACGCAGATTTGTACTTATATTTTTTGATGATATTTGGGTTTATAGTAGGACATGGGAGGAGCATCTTCAAAATGTGGATGAGGTATTGGGTATCCTTGAGTGTGAGTCTCTAAATGCCAAGGAATCCAAATGCGAGTTTGGCATGACAAAATTAATGTACTTGGGTCACATAATCAGTGCAAAGGGAGTTAGGATGGACCCAGATAAGGTGAAGGTAATTATGGAATGGCCCACTCCTATAAATTTATCACAACTCAAAGAGTTTTTTGGTTTATGTGGGTTCTACAAAATTTTTATTAAGGGCTTCTCACAGGTAGTAGCACCACTCACTGATCTAATGAATAAGGGAGACTTTATTTGGACAGATGCAGCACATGAGTGTTTTGAAAATTTCAAGTTGTTGGTTTGCTCTAGTCCAGTACTTGCCATACTAGATTTTAGTAGACCTTTCGATTTGGAGTGTGATGCCTCTAGGGAAGGCATTGGGGTCATTCTAATGAAATATAAGCACCCTATCACATTTAAGAGAAAAAAACTTAGAGTAGCAAATAGAGCTTACTCTATATATGACAAGGAGATGCTTGCTATAATGCATTCATTAGTCAAATTTCGACAATACTTGGTGGGAGGTAAGTTCATAGTGAAAACCAACCACAATAGCTTGAAGTATTTCATGAGCCAAAGGGATTTTAATTAACACCAACAAAAATAGGTGAGCAAACTTCAGAAATTTTATTTTGATATTATTTATGTAAAAGGGAAGAAAAATGTAGTTGTTGATGCTCTCTCGAGAAGGCCGCATTTGTGCTCTTTGGGTGCGATTTCAGAGGATTGGAAGGATCATATTATAGCAGATTATGTGAAGGATGAGTGGGCAACCAGTATTATTGAGGGTACTAGATAGGATGACAAATACTCGGTGGTGAATGGTTTTATCATGCACAAGGACAAAATATTTTTGGTACCAAATTCATAGTTTAAGGGGACATTTTTGAGGGATCTTCATGAATCACCATTAGCAGGGCATCCGGGATTCTTCAAAACATATAGGCAGGTTAGAGAGAGGTTCACATGGAGAGGACTCAAGGATGATGTCCTAAGTTATGTACGGGAGTGTGCAGTGTGTCAACAAAACAAGGATGAGCACACTAAGCCCGCTAGTTTACTTCAGCCCCTACCCATTCCTAATAGGAAGTGGGAAAGTATATCAATGGATTTTATAATAAGACTACCCACAATTTAGGGGAGAGATTTTATTTACATCGTGGTTGATATATTAACAAATTTTGCACACTTTTACGCCATTTCAGCCACTTATTCAGTAGTGCAGGTAGCAAAATTATTTTTTAGGGAGGAATTCATACTACACGGTTTGCCCAAGTTTATAGTCAGTAATAGGGACAGCCACTTTATGAGCCATTTTTGGTAGGATTTTTTTAGATTGAGTGGTACACAGCTTACTCCAAGCACCAGTTATCACCCATAGATAGATGGGCAGATAGAAATTATAAACAAATGGGTGGAATTCTACTTGTGTAATTACATCTCTGGGCAGCATAAGGTATGGATAAAATGGTTGCACTTAAGTGAGTATTGTTATAACACAACATATCACGTCTATCAGGATGAATCCATTTATGGATCTAAATGGATATGATGCACTGGACTTCATTGATTTACTGATTAAGGATTACAAAGTGCCTAAGGCACAAGAGTTGCTATAGGATAATCAGGACATCTTGAGAACCTTGAAAGATAACATTCAGCAAGTGCAAAACCAACAAAAACAGTATGTGGATCATCATAGGTCAGAGCACACTTTTGAGGTTGGTGATATGGTGTACCTTTGTTTGCAGCCATACAGGTAATCCACTCTCAAGAAGAGTGGCAAGGGGAAGTGGTCCCTTCAGAATAACAAGTAATATTGGAGAGGTAGCCTATGAATTGAATCTTCTAGCAGATAGTAAGGTCCATAATGTTTTCCATGTCTCTCACATTAAAAAGGTATTAGGACATAACATCACTCCATCTGCAGTTCTACCACCATTGGATGAGGAGGGGCAGCTAATATTGGTTACAGAGGCTATACTTGACCCTAGGGAAAGGAAGCTTACAAACATAACCATTAAGGAGTAGCTGGTCAAATGGAAGGACCTACCGGTAGAATATTCCACTTGGGAAGATAAGCAGGTATTGAGAATTTCTTGGGGACAAGCAATTTTTGGGAGGGAGGACTATAATGTCCCCTTTCCTAACTAGCCACTATGTACAGTATGGACTTGCCTATACAATGTTTCCCGTAGGCAATGTCATGTATTTGGGAGCCTCTATGTGTTGTGGAGTTACTATTGGATGTTCAATTTTCAGTGTGGTCAGCTTTCAGGACCGTTTCTAGCAGGTTTCAAGGGGAATTACTATTTTTAGTAAGACGATCAGAGGTAGTATCTTGGGAAGCGAATGTTACGGATGGATTGTTCAATGAAATGGGTGTCTGTTTCTAGTATTTTTTCTTGGGTCCAGCCTTAGGAGGATTATTATTTTAATGCTCGAAAGTTATTAATGTAATATTTAAATGTAATGTTTAAATATTCTAATTTTGGGCTTATATTTTATTATTAAGGGGTTATAAGGGAGATTTTTTGGAGTCATAAGGTAAGTTATAAATTAAAATTAAGATGTTATCTCCCTAGGAGTTTGGGAAGACCCCTCATGGGGCTCTTTAAAAATAAATTTAAATGCAAATGATATTAAAGGAAAAAAATCAAACTTGGCCGACCCAATTGTGAGAGGGAAATAAAAGAATGAGGTTGAATTCATTTTCACATCTTTGGCATTCTATTTTCATAGTCATTTTGGAGAAGCACTTGCATATTGGATTTGTAGGGGTTTGTAGCTTGTTTGGAGATGAAAACCTCTAGTAGGAGCACCATTCTTGAGGTTGAAAGATATCTTCAGAGTGGTTTGGGGGCATTCGCACATAGTGGGTGCAATTGTGCTTGCATTGAAGATATTTACAACATTGGAAGAGCATATTTGAAAGGGTTTTGAAGAAGTTATTAGTTGCAAATTAATTATTCTTCATTACACAACCAGGCCATACCATCTAGAGCTTATTGGAGAGGACTATGATGTAATTACCAGCTAGGGTTTGAGGATTTGAGGGTGAACTGTTGCATACACTCCATCCATACACCTTTGAGGGGTTTGTTATGACTCTTTTGTAGATTCTAGCTAATTTCAAGGTAGTCATACTCCTCATTGAGTAGGTCGTACATCCTCCATAAAGGATGTGTTGCTGCAACTCACTCAAACGCCTCCCTTGGATAGATTTTGATGCTTGGGAATGGGTCGCCTCAATAGAGGGTGCTCAAATATGCTCTTGTTTGATGGATACTTGTAATTTCTTAATAATTTGATGAATATAAGTGATTTACCCATTTCTAGTGTACATTTCTAGAAATATTTAGACTTCATTATTACTCGGGTACTTCATTATTCTCATATTTTCTCAAAAGGGTTTCATTATTTATATTATTAGAAGATTGTGCTTAAATTTCAATTCAATCAGAGTGATATTTTGGAATATAAAGAGTTATTTATTGCTACATTTCATTTCCACTGTTTCCTTAGTGTTGCAAAAATATAAAAAAAATCAAATATTGCACAAAAACACAAAAAACAATGCAAAACTCAAACCAAAAAACAAGGGCAAAAATTTTGGTGTTCATATTGGGTTTGGACACTACATCTAGAGTATAGATATAGCAAGAGACACTAAATCAAAAGTTACTTATGAGGATGTGCATGCAGTATCCATCATCGAAAGCGATCAACCAGACTACAATTCTAGAATAGATGACACTGAGCTATCCTCAAACAACAAGCAATATGAGGATGAAAATGAGTTGGCCTAATTAGGCCCTCTCAACTTACATCATCTATTACCCATGGAATCAATAAACACGAGCAAAAATGCCCTCAATTACGATGATGGCTATCAAGAAATAGCCTATATGGGGCCTCATATGGAGCATCACCTAATTCCAATAGGTAGCAGCAAGGGCTTTTATTATGACAATGACGATGAAGATAAAATGAAGAGAGCCTATTTGGGGCCTCCCTACTTACGTCATTGTAATGAGCCATATACTAGAAATGATATGTATGGAGATATTAATATCCATCCTCATCTTAGGGGACAACCATTGAATCTCAATGTAATTTATCATATGTATTCCCTGATCCGCCAATGTACATGGAGATCCTCAAACCCAATGATCCCATCCGACAGTCTATTCAAGGACCAGATCTAGAGATACCCATACCCCCAGAACCACATCTCGAGGATGGAAGTTCTATCAATTTCGAGTCACATGCACATAGTCTTGGAGATATGATCCATTCCATCAATATGATCTCCATTGATTTGACCACTCCACTTTGCAATACAATCAATCCTTCCAAAAAAATTTGTCTTAATGTATATGTTATTGATTGGGACCATTTTGATTCACCACTAGAGCCTAAATATTTATTCCCTAATGAATAAATGCTACAAAATTTCCATTTTGTGCTAGGATGTGCACATGATGTTTATCATGTTGAGGATGCTTCCAATGAGGAACCCATAAACCCAACATATGACATCCAATTGATCCCTATGCCTCATCAGCTTCAGGAGGGATCCCATATGTTAGTAGAGGAAACCTTTGAAGTGGATATCAAAAATTATCCCACCAATCCTAAGAAGCTTAAATTTGGAGAGATTTTGACTCCTGATGAGTGTGCCAACCTAATCCCTTTACTGAAAGAGAGACATGATATCTTTACCTAGACTTATAAGGATATGTCGGGTCTAGATCTGAAATTGGTTATGCTTAAACTTTCACTAGATCTCTTGAAAAATATATTCAAGTAGAAACTCAGGAAGATGCATCCAACAATAGCCTTAATGGTTAAATATTAATTGCAAAAGTTTATGGATGTAGAATTTGTCATTTCCATTGACTATCCAAAATGGGTATCAAAAATGGTGCCTGTAGGAAAACATGATGGAAGGATTTGTATTTGTAAGGATTTCAAAGACCTCAATAGGGCAACACCAAAGGATTAATTTCCATTGCCAAACATAGATTCTATCATAGATGCAACTGTAGGTCATGATATGCTCTCCCTAATGGATGGTTTTTCTAGTTACAACTAAATTCAAATTAAGCCCAAACACCATTATAAGATCGTGTTCATAACGCCATGGGGGTATTCTGTTACAAGGTTATGCAATTCGGTCTTAAGAATACTAGTGTCACATATTAGCAAGATATAATATGTCTTTCATGACTACATGCATAAGATATTAGAAGATTATATCAATGAATTATTGGCAAAGTCATTTTTGCATTCAGAGCATGTAAAGGTCCTAAGAAATATCTTCGATCGCATGACAGAGCATAATGTCAATTTGAATCCTAAGAAGTGTGTATTTGGTGTAAATTTAGGAAATATTTTAGTACTCATCATTTCAAAATGAGGCATCAAAGTTGACCCAAAAAAGTTTAAGACTATTTTAGAAATACGTCCTCCCATGAACATTAAGGAATTAAGAAGCCTACAGGGTAAAGTAGCATCCATAAAGTGATTTGTCGCATATTTATCAAACAAATGTCAACCCATGAATTGACTTCTACACAATAGGGTCCCATTCAATTGGGATGATGACTGTCAATCAACCTTTTCTGAGATTAATACTTGGCGATGTCACCAGTGCCAGCTCCACCAAGACCAGATGTACCATTTTTACTATATATATCGACAATTGACTTTGCACTAGGGACCATGTTAGCCCAAAATAATGTGTAAGATAAATAAAAAGCCATATATTACATTAGCCAAACCTTGGTGAGTTATGAGTTAGGATATGCCTACGTGGAAAAGCTGTGTTTAGTAGTAGTGTTCGCTACAAAGAAATTATGGTACTATATTTTAAATCATACAATGTATGTCATATCAAAAAAAAATCCTTTGTAGTATATTATGAACAAGACTTATCATAATACATGTACTGAAAAGTGGATCATGCTACTGATAGAAATTGATTTAGAATTCATTATCCAAAATTCCATCAAGGGACAAGTAATATTTTATCAACTGTCTAAGATGCCTCTCGAGAATAGTATGCCCCTCACCATAGAGCTTCCTGATGATGTAGTATTCACCTTGCTAGAAGCACCCGAACCCAAGAAACTAGATAACAAAACAGATATGACCTTGTTATTTGATGGTTCAAAGTGTGAGGAAGGGGGTGGTGCAGTAATAGTGTTGTTCATGCCATAAGGTGATCCAATTCCCTTTTCATTCAAGTTAGACTTTCCTTGCACCAAAAATAATTTTGAATACGAAGTCCTAATTTTGGGCCTCCAAAAAACTATCGCCATGAAGATCAAAAGGCTAAATATATTTGGTGATTCCCTTCTCATTTTCAACCAAGTAAAGGAACTATTTCAATACTGATGTATGATATTGAAAGCTTAAAAGGATCTTGTTGATACATATATATCTTAGTTGGAGTGGTATGACATCGATGCAATCCCTCATTCACCTAATAGATTTGTAGACACCATGGCATCCTTGGGATCCTTAATCCATCAGAATCCGTCTATCGATTTTACCTCCATCCACGTAAAAAAATTATCACATTCTCATAGACTTTAGATAACAAAGAGTCAATAAACATGATTCATGTAGAACCAAACCATGAATGGTTCTATAGAGCCAAATACTTTCTCAAGAGAGTGTCTTGGGGTCTTTGATATCATAGTATCTGAAGGGGAGTGGTACTACCATTCACCACAAGCTTGTTTCCCAGTCTGCATTTACAAATGTGGAACCACAAGGGGAACATGTTGTCTTATCATTTGAGGCAAAAGCTTATCATAACTGGAAATCACAGATACACAAATTCCTCAAGCTTGGTGTAATCCCTCAAGGATTTTTGCATGCCGTAAAATGTACCTTTAAATAGAAAGTGGCAAAGTATGTCTTGATAGGAGATATTTTGTATCATCAAAGATACGATGGAGTTCTCCTTTGTTGTCTTGAGTCCCAAGAATCATCTTGGGCAATTTTTTAATCTCACGATGGTACATGAGATGGCCATTTTAGTGGTATGACTATCATTAAGTGAATCCTTTGCATGGGCTATTATTGGCCCACTATGGAGAAGGATTGCAATGTGTATGTTAGGAAATGCATTAAATTCCAACATCATGTTAATATTTTTCACTTTCCATCATTGGCCTTACAACCCATTTAGGTGGCTTGGTCATTTGCTTAGTGGGGTTTGGATCTCATAGAAAAGGTCTCTCCTCCATCATCGGGTCAACATACATTCATTATCACAGATACTGAGTACTTTACTAAATGGGTGGAAGCAATCCCTTTAACAATGACTACTGGAGTACGTATTTTAGAGTTTATACGCACCAATATCATAAGTCATTTTGGGATACCATCCAAAATAGTCTTTAATAATGAAACATCATTTAAGAACAAAAATGTGAGGGCTTTAACGTCCAAGTATAATATCAAACACATTTTTGTGACTCCTTATTATTTGTAGGTAAATGGGCAAGCTAAATATTCAAATAATATGGTGGTATCCATATTGAAAAATATGGTACAAGAGTAGGCACACCTAGCTGCACCTTGCATTATGGGTTTACAGGACTAGCATTTGAACACCCACTAGGGAAACTCCATTTTCACTAGTATATGGCGTTGAGTCCATTATGCCCTTAGAGTTGGAAATTCCAATGTTGTGCATCTTATTGAAATAATTCATTAAGATGACACCGCACGACAAGCTCTCCTAGATCAATTGATGTTACTTGATGAACATTGTGTGAATGCCCTCGAGCATATTCATGTTTATCATGAGTGCTTAAAATGAGCTTACAATAACAAATTCCATATAAGATAATTTGAGGTTGGTGATATTGTGTTGAAATAGAACTAATAGAACTCAAATCTGCTACCAAAACTATGAGATAAATTTATGGCTAATTGGTTGAGTCCTTATATAATATCTAAGAAGATTGGACCTGGGACATATCGCTTAACATCGTTGGAAGGTTTTGAAGAGCTTGAACCTCTCAAAACTCTTCTCCTTAGAGCATTCTTCACCCAAAACCATACAAAAGGCTCCAAAGGCATCATAAGCCCTTTGGTCAATTCCAAAAATTCCCCAAAGGCATCGTAATCCCTTTGGTCAATTCACAAAAGGCTCCAAAGGTATCTGTAAACCCTTCAAACCATAAAAAGTCTCCAAAGGCATATGTAAGCCCTTTGGTCAAACCATCAAAAGGCTCCAAAGGCATCTGTAAGCACTTTGGTCAAAGCATAAAAGGATCCAATGGTATTTAAAATCCCTTGGTCAAAAGTTTAAATTTTTAAAAACCAAAAGAAAAAAGAACAAAACATTGCATTTCATGTAAAAAAGAACATTGCATTTCATATGCATAATGTATTTAATTTTGTACACACATTCAATTAATTGCATTGCATTAGGTATTTTCATCCACCGCATTCGCATTAGGATAGGTTGTGTTTGTAATATTACAAATGAAACCATGTTTGTGTTTCAATCATGCATCTTTGCACTATCATCATTCATCACCCTTGTGAGTAATTGTGCTTTTCAACACAACCCATCTTATTGCTATGAATAATATACTAGTGTTTTTTGATCATATAGACATACTTAGTGGTCTCCTCAAGAATTTGGTAGAAAGCTTACCTTGCTTTTATAGATGAGGTATATTTTTGATAGCACTTATCATATCAGAATCTTATAACTAATCAAACACATTTAACAATCCTACTTAGAGCAAGTAAATATGAACACTACAAAGTGATCATGGTCACCTTAGGCAAAAGGTTTTGTTACTTGCTCATTTTGTGAGGTGCAATGGTCTAGGGTAGTGGTCATTGGCAAAAGGACAAGCATTCCCCCTACCCAAATTAATCCCTTGCTTACTAATGAAGGAGCAAAAATCTCAAAATCAAATTCAAAATTCAAAGCACATACATACCAAATTCAAATCCCTTTCTCAAATACAGGGTTATGCATAGTGGTGAATATTCGCAAATTGGGTGAATATTAGGATTTTTTAAATTGAAAATTGGTGAATATGAGGACCCTCGATGTCGGCCCATTCGCCTAAAATTTTTAGGACTAATTTTTTTTAGGGTCAATTTTCCACAATATATATCCAAACATAGGTATATTTGTACTCATTGGAAAGCTCTTTTTGAGCCTGATCTAATGGTGGTGTTTTTAGAAACCTATAAGGTGATTTAATAGGTCAAATGTATCCCAAATATGAACTTACTTTTTAGGTCTTCAAATTCCCAAAATTTTGGTGTGAATATGATTGAATTGATTTTATTAGGATTCACCATGATTCACCTTTATTTTTATTAGGATTCACCATTTTTTTACAAGTGCATTTTGAGTCCAACCCCTTATGCGTAACCCTAATCAAAGAAAAAAGAAATAAAAAAAAAATAAAAAGAAAAAGAAAAAGAGAAAAAAATAATAAAAGAAAATAAATAGTGATTTTTATCACTATACATGAGCAAGTATCCCAATAAATTAAAGAAAAGAAGGGGGACCTTGAATCCCTGTAATTATCATTACTTGAAAGCCATAGGGTGATCCCAAATATAGCAATGGGCTGAATGAATCTCGCTTGGCATTGGGGTAGGTCTAAGAAATTTATGAGTGAGCTAGCTTTAGGTGGACTAGATTGCCTAGTGGTCTAGTATAATTCAGTCCAAACCTAGGATAGGATAGAAATTTGAGGATCCCCAATACAACAATGGATTGAATGAATCCCATCTAGCACTGGGGTATGCTTATGCCTTATCAAATATATTCATTTGCACACACAGGGGTAATGAATAGCTTGGTATTTTAGAACAAAAATTTTATTTTCCATAAATCTAGTACAATTATTATACAATTGTTAATGATTCAACTAGGGTGTTTGAGGTTCATGGAAAATCTCAAAAATTCACAAATAGCAACAACCAATTTTCAATGCAATCATCAAAAATAAATTTCTTTTATGAGAGTGTGTTTATTATAATTATTTTTAATATAGGTTAGATACCATATGGATGTCATAAATAATATTTAAATTACCACTGACTATGTTGTCCATATTATTTTAATTTACAAAAAATTATGAATAGAAACAATATATCATTGCATCTCACATAGGGATGTACAATTTATCAATTTTTATACAAAGATATAGCAATTACATATCATGATTGTTATACATGTTGTGGTGTCATCCATTATATTGTTAAACCCATATTGTATGCATACATTACGTTTTAAGTGATTAAAATATACATGTTCATTTACATAGCTTCATCATAGAAAAATTATGCAATACATACATGGCATAAATTATGTCATAACCTCATAAATTAAATGCATACAAGTACAACAAATTGCACATGCATTCAACATCAACAATTGCATTCATATATATTTATCATAAGTAGTCTATCTACATATGTATATCATCACATATAATCATACATCCATCATCTAGCTAGTGTGTGTCATCCATACATCACATCATATGACATCAAATAAACATAACATATAACCATTGCATCCATATGCATCTCATAAAGCATAAACAATAAAACATATAAAATGCACACATATAATGAGTCTAAAATATCAGATCATATATATATATATATATATATGTGTGTGTGTGTGTGTGTGTGTGTGTGTGTGTGTGTGTGTGTGTGTGTCAAAAAAATAAATAGTACATCAACATGTGTCAAAAATACACATAGACTACATCTGTGTAGGTCCTTGATCTTACACTCAAAAATGGTACAATAGCATTTGTATGTATCTATACTAAGCCAGACCTACACCCCCAATATGAGAGGCTCCATCATCGCCTCCACCCTCCCTATAAGTCATCCTAGAGTTGGCACTTGATGTCCTCTCCGACCTGTGTGATCTACGACTGGAGCTAGCTGAGGACTGTCTTGTATCTCAAGTGTGAGTCCTCTAAGATCCTAGATCCATAGACCTCTCAAGAACCTGACCATCGAGTAATCCTATCTCTCCCACTAGAGTAGTGATGTATACAACATTTGATGCTTAATCATTGATGTGCTACTATACCAAATTCCTCAAAATCCTAATCTCTATTGATGGGTCTAGCTTTGCTAATCCCTGTACTACCTCTACTGGAGCAACTAGAGGTGCTAGATAAACCTATGATGATGAGGTGTCTATCCTCCTAGCCTTGAGTGCATCACATTGTGTCATCATAGCATCTAGCTAGGATTGTAGGAGGATGTGCTTCCTTGTGATCCATTGAATCTTTGTCCTTGCTATATCGATCTTAGCCTCTAGAGTGGTCTTCTCCTTATAGCTACACCACTAAGACTAACCTACTATGAGCCAAGACTATATATCCCCAATATTTCCCTGTAAGGTAGCAATGGTGGTATCTCAATGTAGGAGTTGTGTCTACAAGGAGCCTACCTAATTCTGTAGGCTAGAAATATGGTCCCTGAGCTACCCAATATCATTGTCAAGTGCTACCTTGCCATTCTAGATAGCATTGCCCTCCTCCTCAACCAAATATTCATTCTTTGTAGCTCCCTCGCCCCATCCACCATTAGTCCTCTTATGGACACAATATCCTTGAGGATCTACCTCTACTCCCTCAGAACCCTTTGTTGATGTGTCATCTGGAGTCTTGCCCAAGGGGCCCTCAAAGCCCTGCCATACCTTGAGTGTACACTAGGTATCATAATAAGCTATGGTCCTTGCATCTATCAGCCTTGAATCTTGAAATACATCATCCTCATCATCCAGTGGAGTCATCCTAGGCTAAGTCAAGTCCCTATGTAGATTGAGGTGATGGTAGATGGTAGGAAGCTCTGGAATGTCCTGTATAATGCCAAACTGATGGGTGATACAAGAGAAGTAAAAGAACTCCTATACCTTAGAATTGCATTTGAGGAGCCATTTGTCTGTATGTGCCCAATACAACTAGTCATCAGCCTCTATCCATGGAGGGTAGTCTAGATACGCGTACCAATCAACCTGCCCTACCTGTAGTCATGAGAACTATCCAATGTAGTAAGCTAGGTCTCCTATGTGAGACCTGATCCTAAAGCCCTCCTACTTGTAAGGCCAACATGCTACATAGTATTGATGCACTACCTCAATGGTGCCAATATGGTGGGGTAGGCTCGTAGGGTGCTCAATCTTGATATACTACCATCCCTAGATCTGAAGTAGTAGGTTGCAACCAATGCCCACTCTACTCCTTTGTAATCTAGTATATCTCATTATAGATCTATGCTAATAGGGCACTCCCCCATGATAATTTTAGAGGATGATCATGGGGGCTCACTATGACCTCCAAAAGTATTTGGCATGATGATATGCACAATCAAGTGCATGAATACAACTACTCACCAAGAGAATACCTACTAAGTGTACCAGTGCTTAATGTTGACACCTCCATGGCCTGAGTGCCACTGTGCCTTTTTGTTGCAACAATCGAAGATGTGGTCAAATATTACCTTCTTCGTCTTAGTCAACAGATATGTGATGACCTTGCCATATAGAGGGAGTCGAAAGATATGGTATACACCTCTAGAGTGATAGTAATCTCACTTATTGGTAGGTAAAAGGTATTGGTCCACGCATCCCAACGTTGGGCTAATGTAGTCATATAGGCTTGATCAGCTCAAAATGTGGGAAGGTGAAAGGCATAGCCAAAACCCATGTCCCCAAACCATCTTAGCTCTATCGAGGACAAAGCATCGTGCAGGTTGCAAATGATCTCAGATTTCCTCACCCTCACTATCAAAGTCTAATAAAAGGTAGAATAATAAAGGTAAAAATAATTAAAAATCAAGCAAAAACAACTTAAAAATGACAAAAATATATATATATATCAAAAACACCAAAAAATGGGAAAAAACACTTCAAAAATAAAAAAATTAATTAAATATGCTAAAAAATAAAAAAATTAAAAATTAAAAAACATTTCTAAATTTGTCGAACCACGGTTTAGACCCGTGGTCGGGACGGCAGTAAATTTTATGACCATTGGAATTTGAATCCCACCATGGCTGATAGTCATGGCCACCAATTTAATAATTGGGAACCATGCCTGCGAGCCGCGGTTATGAGAAATGACCTTTTTAGGGTCATTTCCCATCTTGACACATCCAAAAATTAAAACCCTAACCCTCTAAGCTAGCCTTAGCTAATCCTAACTAGGGTGAGGTTCATTACTGGCAGTTTAGTGAGGTTAATTTAGCCCATTACTTAATGAGGTTAAAATTAAAACTGGTAAAAGTAAATAATAATTGAGTTGCATGCTTCTACCTTAAAAGCATCGAATCCTCTAGATTGGTCTGCCATTGGTTTTGGATAATAGTGAGGTTGAGTTGCGACAACGCTTCACATCAAATTTGTCTTCTCATATCTTAGAGCTCTTAGATTTAATATTGCAATAGGAAATAATGAAAATTTTAAATTGCACAAAATGCTTAAATATTTCCCATTTTGGCCCTAACCGCGCATGACAACCGCGGTCCCTGAATTAGGGTTTTTTACTCGTGGGTCTGACCTGATGCTAAGAAATTTAACATTTTTAGCTACCACTGACAAGCACAGTTAGCAAAGTACAATAAATACTCTCAAATATCATCGTGCGAAGTTCCAAAATGCTAAATTAAAAATACCAACCTGATCAGAATTTCAAAATTTTTGAAAAATAACAAAAAAATTAGATAAATCAAAAGCCAAATGCACCTTGTATCTAGTTATTTACCCTATACACTTGGCGGTTGCAACGAATTGCACTCCATGCAATCCGGTAAGATGAGTAAATTACCATAAGGACATTTGGGGTAAATTAGTCATCGTTGAATTGATATGCTTCATTTCAAATCCCTAAGAAGGCCCAAATGGCCGGACTGCTCCAGGGGAACGAGGTAATCATCGCAATTCTCCTTTGATATTTTTAGCAAATCATCAAAAAATGTGATTCAACACATGCTTAATTAGAATTTTTATCATATTGATTCCCTAAGAAGGCCTTTAAGGCTAGACCACTCCATGGGATAGAGATGTACAATTGCTACTAACAATTGTAATCATAATTGATTAGACCTTGCCAAGTATTCAAATACTAAACCTTAAATTGTTCAAGTAATTCAAAATGGTCAAGTGACTCGTCACTTTACTAATTATTATTACCCTCATCGACTCATCACTTGAGGAGGTAGTCATACTATCATAATAATAATAAAAGTCAATAAAAAATCCCTTGATCTTGTCAAAATTGTGCTCATCTTACAAATAATTTCCAATGACTATCATAAGCTTACCCTTTGCTGGAGCAAAAAGCAAATATGACAGTTAAGTTAGTATCTCTCCTTCTTTTGGATCTATAGGGCATGGAATCCTATAGTAGAACTGAGCTTCCCGATCGCTGCTGGAGCTTGCTAAAGCTTTTTTCAATTTAAGCCTTTTATCCAGTTGGAAGCAATGATTCTAGGATGCACATCCTCTTTGTAGGACTTGGGAATCTAATGTTGATTAGACCAATGATCATCATCCAACCTACGACATCATTTTAGGAGGTCTATTTTTTCTCTGCATTGTTCGATATCACAACTCATATTAAAAGGACATCTTTACACACCTAAAATGCATCATGTCAAGGTGACTACTCATATGGAATGTGCTAGAATACCATATGGAAGACCTTGGACAAATACCAAGGTATAGCAGTGGTCCTAACCACTCATTTAGGTATTTTGGCCTAACCAGTGTTGGCCGTGACTGAGACCCATGGTTAACAAAGCTAACCATGCCTTAGAGCCATGGCTAGTAGTCAAAAATAGTTGGACCTTGGCTGACCCAAAATTGGTTGCAATGACTAATTGGTTGTATATTAGAGTAGTTCAGGGGCGGAAAGATCCAAAAGATTCCCTCCAACTACTCCAACTATCCAATCTTGATCTTGATTTCCTCAAGAAGCTAAGACATAGCCCTCCTAAATGCTATAAAAACCCCATCCAAAATAGGAAACAAGAGAGATGCATAGGATTTTTTGAATGGTGAAGCCCTATCAAATTCATTACTCACCTACTTTCATTGATAGAGAACTTAGTTTCTAGCATTGAGAGATCAAAATGGTAATTGAAGCCATGGAGGTTTTAGGAGGTTAGAAGATCAAGAAACGATATTACAAGAAATCCATAAAAAATTGAAGCAATTCAACCACCAAATATGTTAGAGGACATAGAGGTGACCCTTGAACCATCAATTCCTCAAGTAAATTGGATATCTAGGCCACATTTGGAGGGCAAGTGCATTTTCAACTCTGCACGACTATCAGCTACAACTAATAGTGCTCATTGTGCGACAAACCCACAGTTAGGTTCAATATCCATATTACCTTGGTCTTTAGCCATATGTTTTATTTCACTTGTATTATATTAGACAAATTTAGTGTGTATTTGCATTATTAGAGACATTCGTCCAGTATAACTAAGATTGTAGGCATATTTCTTCTCATTTTGGTATATGTAGTAAGTAGGACAAGAATGCTTATGTTTCATGTTTTCATGCTTTTGATTTCATAATTAGGGCATTGGATAGATAATTTTGTCTTTCATTTATATCTCTCACAATAATATTGTATGTTTAACATAGGTTTACCATGTTTCTTACATTTTCTTGATTTTATGCTTGGTATGGCACCCCTTTATGCAATTCCCTCAAAAGGCCTCATCAAGAGAGGTATCCTTTATTATTTATGCTTCTTGTTGTTTATTGTATGCAAGATTAATAGGTTTTGATATGCAAGATAGCAAATGCATCTAATCATGGAGAAGAAGGTCATCACCACCTTGGAGCAGTTCATGTCAACCTGAGAAGACTTTGGATTACACCTACCCTTGCATGAGGATTTTATTTATAATTGTAATCATTGTATCATAGTGGGTATCCCTAAGAGGGATGGATTTGTAACCAAATTTCAATGAAGAATTAATAAATGAAACCCTTCTTTTGGTTATATGTAATTTTTTTCATCTTTTCATTGTTTATGTGATTTAATCATTACTAGTTAGGTGTATGCTTTTTTTATTCATACAACTACATCAGTCAAACATTGGTGAACTATGAAACTAGATACACTTATATAGAAAAATTATGTTTAGCAGTGGTTTTTGCCACTAAGAAACTTTGACATTACATGCTTAGCCACACAACATACATCATAGCTAGATAAAATGCTCTCTGTTACATGAAATTTTACACTTACAACAACACCCACACTACTAAATGGATAATGCTCCTTACTAAATTTGGCTTGGAATTCATTAGCTAAATATCCATTATAGGTTAGGTAATATCCGATCGACTTGCATAAGCTCCACTACCTAGTGATCATCCTTTGATTATTGAGCTCCCAGATGATTTGGTATTTGTCATCATTGAACAAGAAGAAGGTATAATTTTGGAGGAAGAAGTCGATATCACAGTATTATTTGATAGCTCTAATTGCATAAAAATTAAAGGTGTTGAAGTTGTGTTTCATACACCCTAGGGGGTACATATCTCCTTATCATTCAAACTATAACTATGAACATTAAGCGTGTTAGGATATTTGGTGATTCTCAACTTGTCATCAAACAAATCAACAAAGAATACCAATGCAAAGAACCTACCATTAAGATTTATCATGAAGTAGCAATAAAATTTCTCTCTAAGTTTAATTGGTATGAAATCAATAGTTTAGCACGTTTGACTAATAAATTTGTAGATGTGATGGTCTACCTTAGATCATTTATTCCAAAAGACTCACTTAGAGAGGTACAACCCCTTATAATTTCAACTGTCTCTAAATCTACAATTGTTTATGTTGATTCTAAAGATAAAAAGGATGTTTGCGTTATCCTGTCAACTCCATATAAGCCTTGGTAAAGCCAAATAGAAGCCTTTCTTAAGTTTAGAACACTACCATATGACATGTATCGAACCACCAAATACACTTTCAAGAAAAAGGTATCTTGTTTCATTCTCTTGGGGGACGTGTTGTATAAAAATGGTTATGATGGAGTCCTCCTTCGTTGTCTCGAGTCTAGTGAGGCACAAAGAGCCATAGCTAAAGCTCATGATGGTACTTGTAGTGGTCATTTTAATGGAATTTCCATTGTAAAGCGTATTTTGTGCATGGGTTATGTAGCACCCTAAACTTGGCACAGTAAAATTGGAATAATTACATTCACCTTAGTAAATAAATTTAAATTCAAATTTAACCTCCCAAACCGCCCGTTAACCACTAAGAAACACATTTCCTCTTTTTCTGTGCCATTTTTAGCAGTTGTTTTGACCGTTTGACGATATCGTCTCCGATCAGACGATATCGCCCCAGATTTGACAATTTCGTCTAGACTAGAACGTCCAGACGATTTTGTCGCAAAACTAAATTTGCATAGTTGGAATCTGTTCCAACGGGTCTCCAATCCGGGCAGAAGCATGTCTGCACCATTGGGACCCTTCCCCCATTGGAGATCTCCCAAATTGGGATGATCTCCAACCTCCCAACAATTATCCTATGCCTATTTAACTCTAAGACTTTTCCCTCCCCAACCCCTGGCTGAATTTTTATGTAAATCAACTCCCTATGTGCTAAAACACTTCAAATTTGCTCTTGCACTAGTCCTATATTAATTTTATTGTAGGTACACCACTGGTTTTCAACCGGAGCCAGCATCTATCCCAGCCGACGAACCTATCAAGATCGAAGGCAATCTCATCAAATTCGAGACGATCTCGTTCTAATGCGAGACGATTTCGACTGCAGCACACATCGAGGCAATCAATGCCTGGAGTTTGCTCTTCTTTCTCTTTTCTCTATCATTTTATGCTATAAATTAGATTGTCTATTTAGTTTTTATACTATATTGCATCTGGAGTTCACCCATTTTGTCTAGTTTGCATATTAAGATCATATTCTGCTATCTAAACACAGTGATTTGCATTTACTTTTGTTCTTATATATTGTTCAATACTCATATTACTTTTTCATATAGTTTGCCCCTGTTTACAAAATAGAATTTCTTGTATTTCGCATCTGTTTGCTATTTTGCAGGTCTCTAATGAATTCGTCTGACGAATTCGTCAGATTGCAGACAATCCTGTCAGTTTAGACGATTTTATCAAATTGAAGGCGATCCTGTTGAATTGCAGATGATCTAGACTGCTAAAAGTAATCAGAAACTTCATCAGACTTTCGGATCAAGTAATCTTCATTTGGCCTCCTGCAAATTCTCTGTTTTTGCTTTCTTTTCTGTTTGCTGTATTCATTTAAATTGCATTTTCATGTAGTTTAAGTTAGAATCATTCGACCAAACCTAGGATGAATGTTTAAAAATAAAACAAACTCATCAAAACTCATTCCCAAAACCTAGGTGTGGAAACTGACGCCAAATGTTTCCTGGTAAACCCACCATCCGTCAAAAAATCACCAAAATGCACCTCCCTTGAGAGGCGGGACCTTCGTGAAGTCCTCACGTCCGAGGTACCGCACCATCCTTTTCCCATCCTCCTTCCGGGCGTGGATCCAATAGCCTGAAGGTAGGGATGCGAAAAATTTGGAGCGATACATTTTTGTGAACCCGACGTGAATGCATCATAACCTTTTGAAAACAAAAACAAAAAAATATATATATGTATACAAGAAAAACAAAAACAAAATCATCATTTCAAGTTTGTATGTTTTAGATTCAATTCTAAATAGTAGATTTTAAATATTACTTTTAGAATTACTAAAGAAACCATGAATTTTTATTCAAATCAATATGATCCCATCAGTAATGTTGGAAGAATTCAGCCAAATACATTTGTTGATTATGACCAACCTCATCCATATTCAACACCACCTCCATCACACTCTTCTTATTTTTCATCCATAACCCAACAAAAGAATCCCTTTTCCAATCCTCTTCATAACGATATTATCTATTCTCCCATATATCCATATTATGTCTGTCAATCCACATATAATCCTCCACCACATTTTCAATATTCTTCTTTCAATACAACACATCCATTTCAACAAGAAAATACTTATTCTTCCAATCCTACCATGTACTCACATCATACTTCACAATCTTCCTATCATCATTCTACCCATAACAAAGAAAGTAGAGGTGAGAAACCATTAGGTCCTTTTATGATGAAATTCCTAAGGCATTTATCAAAAACCTCTCGAAAACCTTCATCACGTACATTTACAAAACTCAATCAACCAATGGATATAATTCTCAAGCATTTACTTGACACAAATAAGATTGAACTACCTTCCATAAGACAACCTGACACCACATCAGATTGGTTTAAACCTGAGTTACATTGTGAATATCATAGAGTAGATGGACATATGACACAAAATTATAAAGATTTAAGATGTGCAATTCAAGATTTTATTGATAAGGGTCTTTTTAATATAAAAGAATTACAATCTACAACTAATTATAAATCTCTAGTAAACAATCAAACTCTTACACAACAAATACCAATAATCAATCAAGACATGGGGACCTCCCAAGAACCCCTATTCAACTATCAACAACAAGAAACCAATCAAATATTGCATGTTAATGTGTCCCTCCATGATGATGTTACTAATATTGTAACAAAAACTATAAATGAGCAACCTCAAGTTCAATCAACCCAATATGATATTCAAGATATGGATTCCTCATTTGACCAACCTTCAAAACTATCTTTGAATCTAGATAATGATCCAAAATGGAATGTAAGCATAGAAAGCTTATCTTTAGAATCAAGATCTCAATCTGAAATCCACTTTGATAATCAACAAGTGATTAATCCTCAAGCAAAGATATCCCTTTTAGAAGTATTCCAAATTTATCACAAGGAAATTTTGTTCAAAATACCTAGCCAACAATTTGTTCCTCATCATATTTTCTCTAAGAACATAATTAATGGTGTAAACCCTCTTGAGGTTAACCATATTTCATTCTATGATGAGGATATTCCTTCCTCTACTCCACAAGAAGACCCCTATATTTACATTATCGGAGCTAGTAAAGAAACACCTGTTAAAGCTATCATGGTAGATAATGACTCCTCTCTTAATTTATGCACTTATCAATTATTCCAAAAGCTCAAAACAAAGGAAGATCTTAATGAATCAAATGTTCTTATAAAATCTTTTAACAATGAAATTCAAGATCGTCAAGGTACTATAATTCTTCCCCTTAATATTGGATCCAAGATCCTGGATATTTTATTCTATGTAGGATATTGTCCTTCACCTTACAACCTATTTCTCCAGAGTCCTTGGATTCATACGATGAGGGTTTTCCCTTCCACTCTTCACCAATGTTTGAAGTTTGAACTTGCAAATAAAATTGTTACCATACAGGGTGACCCAAAACCATTTGAAGAATATTTAACGATTGAAACATCAAGTTTTATACATTCTCTATTGTCACAATTATCTTCTATCCATCACTTTTCTTCATTCATATATGATCATCCTTGTTTACAAAATAACATCCATGCATATCTTTCACATATACTTTCTCCATCTTATCAAAACTTGGAATATAATAATAAGAATGAAGAACTGTCTTGTCTTTCTGACATATTATTTTGTAACATGATTAATTTTCCACATATAACAGTCAAATCTTTTGCTACATTATTCTACATTATAACAAAGCTTTTGTTATCACTACCTTTTATTCATCATCTTTTGTTCTTACCTTCACCTCAACCAGATTATCCTTCAAAACCTCCTTTGATTTTGAAGCAACCTTAGACATGCTATACTCAAATAACCTTGTATAGTGTATATAGATCATCTTGTATATACCATCAATTTCAATTCATAAATTAAAATCAAAATACAAAAAAAATCAAAATCCTCAAAATCTTCAAATCAAAAAAATACAAATGCAACCAAAGAACTTAAAGGTAAATTTGAGCCCAACTGGCTAGGACCATACATCATTACTGCAAAATTTGAATCAGGAGCATATAAATTATCTACCTTAGATGGTAAAGAACTTAAAGAACCCATGAATATTTTACATCTCAAACGTTATTATGAATAAATTTTATTATTTCATCCATGTATATATTTGTTCAAAATCATTATCTTGTATTTCTTTCAATTTATTCAAAAACCTCAAAAACATTCATAAAATCTTCAAAAATATTCAAAAATATTTATTGCATTTCTTTAAAGCACTTGTAAAGTTCCTTTTGCTCCAAAACAAAAATCAACATAAAAATCCAAAAACAACTATATGCTTGACTCTTTCGAAACCAAAACAATATACAGAAAGAAAGAGAGAGTCAACATTCTCAAAACTTCTCAAAAGTGTTTATATATATTTTCTTACAATTATTGCAGTTATATGTTTCAACTTATTTTGGATAAATTAACATTTATTTTGAATCCCTCACTTGCACACTCACACAATAAATATCTTGATTTTATCTGGCATGATTACTAATCTCTCTTATATCAAAGTTCACAAAATTCAATTAAATAAAGTTTGAGCATAGAGAATTGATCTTGTTATTTACTTAAACCAAGCACATCTTTTCACAATAAAATGATTATATTTGTAATTTCCATGTTTTGCTACATAGTAGAACTGATTTCTTGAGTGAAAAGTTTCCCTTGCTATCCTATCATGCACATGGTCTAGAATCTTTGAGAATTGGCAAAAGGACAAGCTCACACCTACCCAGAATAAAAATCCCTTGCTCTACAGCTAATCTGAGCAAGTATCCCTAGAAAAAAGAAAAAGAAAAGAAAAATTCAAGAAAAAGAGAAAAGAAAAATGTTATGTCAAGCAATGTTCCAAGCATTATCAAGCAAAAGAAATACAAAAAGAAAAATAAGCAAAGTTCAAAAGAAAGCAAGAAAAGCAATAAAATCCCTTTCCCTACCCTTTGAAAAGAAAAGAAGGGTGAATGAGCTTGAATCCCTGGAATTCTCAATTATTCAAAAACTGTGAGGTAAGCCCCATAACAGGTGGTTTGTGCCCAACCTGCTTGGCCTTGGGTAACTCCTAGCGTGACGATATGTCTGTCACATTAGCGATCTTCTTTTGTACAGACCTATGTCTGCTTATGGATTAGCTAGCTCTTGATAATCTGATCTACATAGTAGCCTAGTATGGTTATATGCATCTACATCATGGTTAATGAACACTTATTTGGTTTCTTCAAATCACTTGTATCATAGTATCTTGCTCAAAAGTGGTAAATGAACAATGCAATTGCACACACATTTGTATTTGAGAGATTTTGTCTATCATTATGATAAATCAAGATTGGCAATGAATTCACTTATGCACATGGGATTCCTTATAAATCTAACTTTTTGTCTTCAAAATACTTTGTATCACTCCAAATTTTTTGCATCCCTACCTTTAGGCTATTGGATCCGCGCCCGGAAGGAGGATGGGAAAAGGATGGTGCGGTACCTCGGACGAGAGGACTTTGCGAAGGTCCCGCCTCTCAATGGAGGTGCATTTTGGTGATTTGTCGACGGATGGTGGGTTCACCAGGAAACATTTGATGGCAGTTTCCATGCCTAGGTTTTGGAATGAGTTTTATATGAGTTCGTTTTATTTTTAAGCATTCATCCTAGGTTTGGCCGAATGATTCTAACTTAAACTACATGAAAATGCAATTTAAATGAATACAACAAACAGAAAAGAAAGCAAAAATAGAGAATTTGTAGGAGGTCAATGAAGATTACCTGATCTGAAAGTCTGATGGAGTTTCTGAAGCTTGAAGCAGTCTGGATCGTCTGCAATTCAACAGGATCGCCTTCAATTTGATAAAATTGTCTAAACTGACAGGATCGTCTGCAATCTGAAAAATTCATTAGACGAATTCATCAGAGACCTGCAAAACAGCAAACAGATGCGAAATACAAGAAATTCTATTTTTTAAACAAGGGCAAACTATATGAAAAAGTAATGAGTATTGAACAATATACAAGAATAAAAGTAAATGCAAATCACTGTGTTTAGATAGCAGAATATGATCTTAATATGCAAACTAGACAAAATGGGTGAACTCCAGATGCAATATAGTATTAAAACTGAATAGACAATCTAATTTATAGCATAAAATGACAGAGAAAAGAGAAAGAAAAGCAAAATTCAAGAAAAAGAGAAAAGAAAAATGTTATGTCAGCAATGTTCCAAGCATTATCAAGCAAAAGAAATACAAAAAGAAAAATAAGCAAAGTTCAAAAGAAAGCAAGAAAAGCAATAAAATCCCTTTCCCTACCCTTTGAAAAGAAAAGAAGGGTGAATGAGCTTGAATCCCTGGAATTCTCAATTATTCGAAAAATGTGAGGTAAGCCCCATAACAGGTGGTTTGTGCCCAACCCGCTTGGCCTTGGGTAACTCCTAGCGTGGCGATATGTCCGTCACATTAGCGATATTCTTTTGTACAGGCCTATGTCTCGCTTATGGATTAGCTAGCTCTTGATAATCCGATCTACATAGTAGCCTAGTATGGTTATATGCATCTACATCATGGTTAATGAACACTTATTTGGTTTCTTCAAATCACTTGTATCATAGTATCTTGCTCAAAACTGGTAAATGAACAATGCAATTGCACACACATTTGTATTTGAGAGATTTTGTCTATCATTATGATAAATCAAGATTGGCAATGAATTCACTTATGCACATGGGATTCCTTATAAATCTAACTTTTTGTCTTCAAAATACTTTGTATCGCTCCAAATTTTTCGCATCCCTACCTTTAGGCTATTGGATCCGCACCCGGAAGGAGGATGGGAAAAGGATGGTGCGGTACCTCGGACGAGAGGACTTTGCGAAGGTCCCGCCTCTCAAGGGAGGTGCATTTTGGTGATTTGTCGACGGATGGTGGGTTCACCAGGAAACATTTGATGGCAGTTTCCACGCCTAGGTTTTGGAATGACTTTTATATGAGTTCGTTTTATTTTTAAGCATTCATCCTAGGTTTGGGCGAATGATTCTAACTTAAACTACATGAAAATGCAATTTAAATGAATACAACAAACAGAAAAGAAAGCAGAAATAGAGAATTTGTAGGAGGTTAATGAAGATTACCTGATCCAAAAGTTTGATGGAGTTTATGAAGCTTGAAGCAGTCTGGATCGTCTGCAATTCAACAGGATCGCCTTCAATTTGATAAAATTGTCTAAACTGACAGGATCATCTGCAATCTGACAAATTCATTAGACGAATTCATCAGAGACCTGCAAAACAGCAAACAGATGCGAAATACAAGAAATTCTATTTTGTAAATAGGGGCAAACTATATGAAAAAGTAATATGAGTATTGAACAATATACAAGAATAAAAGTAAATGCAAATCACTGTGTTTAGATAGCAGAATATGATCTTAATATGCAAACTAGACAAAATGGGTGAACTCCAGATGCAATATAGTATTAAAATTGAATAGACAATCTAATTTATAGCATAAAATGATAGAGAAAAGAGAAAGAAAAGCAAAATTCAAGAAAAAGAGAAAAGAAAAATGTTATGTCAGCAATGTTCCAAGCATTATCAAGAAAAAGAAATACAAAAAGAAAAATAAGCAAAGTTCAAAAGAAAGCAAGAAAAGCAATAAAATCCCTTTCCCTACCCTTTGAAAAGAAAAGAAGGGTGAATGAGCTTGAATCCCTAGAATTCTCAATTATTCGAAAACTGTGAGGTAAGCCCCATAACAGGTGGTTTGTGCCCAACCTGCTTGGCCTTGGGTAACTCCTAGCATGGCGATATGTCCGTCACATTAGCGATCTTCTTTTGTACTGGACCTATGTCCGCTTATGGATTAGCTAGCTCTTGATAATCCGATCTACATAGTAGCCTAGTATGGTTATATGCATCTACATCATGGTTAATGAACACTTATTTGGTTTCTTCAAATCACTTGTATCATAGTATCTTGCTCAAAACTAGTAAATGAACAATGCAATTGCACACACATTTGTATTTGAGAGATTTTGTCTATCATTATGATAAATCAAGATTGGCAATGAATTCACTTATGCACATGGGATTCCTTATAAATCTAACTTTTTGTCTTCAAAATACTTTGAAATATTATTTTTGCAAACTTGTTTGGAATAAACCAAGTACAATTATTTACCACAAAGATAACTATATAATAGAAAAAATCAAAAATTTCAAAACATATCATATATAACTTATCAACTTTCGCAACGATGGTATAGTTTCAAAACCAAAATTGGAATTTTATGCTTAGCGCAAGTCCTCATTATCATATTTTCTGTTCATCAAAAATTAATCATGCAATAAAACTATCCTTTCTTTGATCTTCGCGATGATGGTATAAGTCTATACCTACATATTCTATGCCTAGTGCAGACCATTGTAACAATTTTATTTCTTGATTTATCAAAGATCATACAAAACATATGACTTCATTTTACACAAATTATGCTTTTGCGAAAGCAAATACATTTTTACTATGTTATGTCATTATGTCACCTTTGCATTTTGCAATGATGGTATAATTCTTAAGGAATTATTCACAAATTTTATCACACTTAAGAATTTATGCCTAGAAAAAATCATTTCACAATATTTCATGCATAATATTTTTATGGAAATCTGAAAGCAAACCATCATCATCATCATTTACACTATCACAACAAAGTCTTAAGACAGTCTCTTAAGAACTCTTTTACTTTTCGCAATATTTCTATACGAGGATTAGCTTGACGACCGAGTGAGCGACGACTCCATGAAATGGTCTATAATAGTGACAATGTCCTTTGAAATTATTGTTAAAAGTCCCTTTTTATTTTTATCAAAATTATTGCATCACATACAACCACTTTGTTACATCAGATTATTTCATTTAAAATTTTATAGCATGACATTCAAATTATAATATTTCCAACGACATAATTATATGAATTTTCAAATCAATCAATCAAACATAAAAACATCATAAACATACACATAACACAAGTCATATGATCAAAAACATATCATATATCAAACATAATTTCATTCAAAAATAATTCAAATTAATTTTGCTTTTCCGCGTTTTTACCTCAAACGTTCGATTTGGGTAAAAACACGAAGGGGGCACCAGAGTAAGCTGTCGTATGATTCGACCAAGAATCATAGCCTAAAAATGGGAATAATTTTTTGCTTTCTCGTAGATCGAGAAGAACTCATCTTTAACGCATTTTCTTCGAAAAATTCGCTAAAGAGGGGGCAAAATGTAGCACCCTAAAATTGGCGCAATAAAATTGGAATAATTACATTCACCTTAGTAAATAAATTTAAATTCAAATTTAACCTCCCAAACCGCCCGTTAACCGTCGAGAAACCCGTTTCCTCTTTTTTCGCACCATTTTTAGCAGTTGTTTTGACCGTTTGACGATATCGTCTCCGATCAGACGATATCGCCCCAGATTTGATGATTTCATCTGGACTAGAATGTCCAGACGATTTTGTCACAAAACTGAATTTGCATAGTTGGAATCCATTCCAACGGGTCTCCAATCCAGGCAGAAGCATGTCTACGCCGTTGGGACCCTTCCCCCGTTGGATATATCCCAAATTGGGATGATCTCCAACCTCCCAACAACTATCCTATGCCTATTTAACTCTAAGACTTTTCCCTCCCCAACCCCTGGCTGAATTTTTATGTAAATCAACTCCCTATGCACTAAAACACTTCAAATTTGCTCTTGCACTAGTCCTATATTAATTTTATTGTAGGTACACCATTGGTTTTCAACCGGAGCCAGCATCTATCGCAGTCGATGAACCTGTCAATATCGGAGGCGATCTCATCAAATTTGGGACGATTTCGTTCTGATGCGAGACGATTTCGACTGCAGCACACATCGAGGCAATCAGTGCCTGGATTTTGCTCTTCTTTCTCTTTTCTCTGTCATTTTATGCTATAAATTAGATTGTCTATTCATTTTTTATACTATATTGCATCAGGAGTTCACCCATTTTGTCTAGTTTGCATATTAAGATCATATTCTACTATCTAAACACATTGATTTGCATTTACTTTTGTTCTTGTATATTGTTCAATACTCATATTAATTTTTCATATAGTTTGCCCCTGTTTACAAAATAGAATTTCTTGTATTTCGCATCTGTTTGCTGTTTTGCAGGTCTTTGATGATTTCGTCTGACGAATTAGTCATATTGTAGACGATCCTGTCAGTTTAGATGATTTTATCAAATTTAAGGCGATCCTATTGAATTGCAGACGATCCAGACTGCTACAAGTAATCATAAACTTCATCAGACTTCCGGATCAGGTAATCTTCATTTGGCCTCCTGCAAATTCTCTGTTTTTGCTTTCTTTTTTGTTTGTTGTATTCATTTAAATTGCATTTTCATGTAGTTTAAGTTAGAATCATTCGGCCAAACCTAGGATGAATGTTTAAAAATAAAACGAACTCATCAAAACTCATTCCCAAAACCTAGGTGTGGAAACTGCCGCCAAATGTTTCCTGGTGAACCCACCATCCGTCGAAAAATCACCAAAATGCACCTCACTTGAGAGGTGGGACCTTCATGAAGTCCTCTCGTCTGAGGTACCGCACCATCCTTTTCCCATCCTCCTTCCGGGTGCGGATCCAATAGCCTGAATGTAGGGATGCAAAAAATTTGGAGCGATACAGGTTATTATTGGCCCACAATGGAACGTGATTGTTGCACTTATATTAAACATTGCAAAAAGTTTCAAGAACATGCTAATTTAACTCATGTACCATCACAAGCCTTACATCTTATTCAAATATTTTGGCCCTTCTCACAATGGGGTCTAGATCTAATTGGCAAAATATCACCTCCCTCCTTGGGAAAACATACATTCATCATCACAACCGCTGAGTACTTCACAAAGTGTGTTGAGACAATTCCTCTAACTAGTACAACATGACCTAGAATTGTGGAGTTCATACTCCATCATATCATTTATCATTTTGGTATACCCTTGAAAATCACCTCATAAATGGTAAGTATTTCAAGAACAAGGATGTTCGAGCACTTTGCAAGAAATATAACATTAAACATAGTTTTCCAACTCCTTATTACACACAAGAAAATGGGCAAATTGAAGCTTCAAACAAGACCTTAATTGCTATTCTCAAGAAATGTGTTAAATAAAATCATAGAGATTGGATACACAAATACCCTTGGTATTATGGGCTTATCAAACAAGCATCTGCATGCCTATAGGGGCAACACCATTTTCATTAGTGTATGGAGCTAAAGCAATCATGCCTCTTTAGCTCGATATCCCCTCCTTGTGAATTTATTTGAAGGAATTCATAGATGATGACACTTCTAGACAAGCACATCTTGACCAATTCATACTTCTTTATGAGAGGTGAGTCAATACTTTAGAGCATTTACGAGTTTATCAAAACTACCTCAAATGTGCTTACAATGCCAAAGTTTATCTACATGAATTCCAAGTAGGAGATCTTGTCCTTAAAGAGAACCAATAAAACATATTCATGATAAATTCATGGCTAATTGGTTAGGTCCATATATTATTATGCAAAGAGTGAGTAACGGTACTTATAGGCTTGTCAGTTTAGAGGGAGAGGAAGAACCCAAACCACTTAATGTTATACACTTGAGAGCATTCTATGTATGATTTTATTACTATATATGTATATATAGATATGGCTAATACACAAAAATATTTGCATACATTTCATTCATGAGGACAACTAACTCTTCTAGTTGTTCAGGTCTTAGAGGTTTGGTTGAGTTAACAACTCTTTTGCATTACATTTACTTTGCATTCATACTTCGCAAACATTGCATATTGTATTTCATATTTCACAAAATTACATGTCATACATTTCATATTTCACAAAAATTATATTTGCATGCATTGCATTCACATTTACATTTCTCATATCATATTAGGGATCATTTATCAAGTTCAAGATCTTAATTGGTCCAACAAAAGTCATGTTTCCTTAATCAGCGGCATCCTCGCAGTATCATCCACAAAATTCACCTATTTTATTCATCAAGTCAAATTATCACTTGCATCCATACATTCACAATGTCCTAGGTGTTTTTAGGGCATCGTCATAATATCATCCACAAAATTCACCTATTTCATTCCATTAGGTCAAATTGTCACTTGGATCCATACATTCACAACATCCTAGGTATTTTCGGTCACTTAACCACTCCTAGTGTTTTAAAAAAATTCTAAAATACATGTTGAGTTCTTTTTTAGGACCATCACACATATGCACTAAGAAAAATCTTGAGTTCTAGGAATTGAATCCAAAACACTCTTGAACTAAACAAAATTTCACATATTAAAAAATATCTTGTGTCAAAGAGGGATAACACCATACTTGGTATGAACCTCAAAGTGAAAAGGGTCATCCTTTCTAGTCCCATCATGCAACATAGTCCATAAGAATAGTGGTTTGCACCACTATCACAGTTACTTCAAATATAAAATATAGAGTAGTAAGGATAGGGTACAATTCTCATCACACTTAGGATGATAATTTGAATTCCTAAAGTTCTAGATATTTTACATCACACACCACTAATCATTGGGTTGTAAGGATCATACTACATTTCTACTTAGACGGTTAGGTAGTCATATTCAAAACTTAAAAGATCAAAAACACAAATCGTGGACTATGGATTTAGCCTCCACCAAAGCTATAGATGCTTGACTGGCAGTGAAGTATACTCATGTATGGTGACACATATCTTTCAAAGAGACCTATGACCATACATAAGGATAATATAGCTTATTGATATCATCCATAATAGGTTTTCCCAATTTACTCAATATGAGCTAATAAACTCACTTGCACACATTGGTTCTTAATTTCCTCGAGTTACTACCATGCTATTGATTCGGTAAATGAATTTACTGCACACACACATTTG
This sequence comes from Wollemia nobilis, assembly GCA_028583015.1. Lineage (NCBI taxonomy): Eukaryota > Viridiplantae > Streptophyta > Pinopsida > Araucariales > Araucariaceae > Wollemia > Wollemia nobilis. The sequence goes on from JAQPPZ010002865.1 coordinate 1,012,208, forward strand.
GTCCTAGAGGATTTAAGTAGTTTTAGTGAGTTTGTTTGATACCACTAGTATGTCTCACAATCATTCTTCCATATCAACATCCATATATTCTTCCATATTAACATCTATATCTTCTTCCATGTCAACATCCATGTCACTTCATGAGTCACTCATCTCATATGCGACCAAGTTTGGTACCCTTGATTAAACAACAATGCTAAACATGGCCAAATAAGATCTAAACTATAAACGATCATTAGCATATTTACATTCCACCTTGCATTAATCATCCATATAAACAAGTATTCCACACAAATCATTCACAAACCTATAACACAAAGGTAAAATCCATATATATATATATATATATGTGTGTGTGTGTGTGTGTGTGTGTGTGTGTGTGTGTGTGTGTATAAATATCACATGTACAATGAGTGGTAAAATGCTACAGACAATGAAGCACCAAGGCTCATATACAAAAGTGCATCTAAACACTAAGCTAAGTCCTCAAAGAGGATCCGTATGACCTAGTAAGAACCCTAGACCTATAGCTATGCCTAGACTCACTATGCCTAGCACCATCAAAGATAGATGAGGTTGGAGGATCTGGAAGTGGAATATGATGCTCTTTTAACTTATCCTCCAATGCCTTGATATACCTATCCTGAGAACAAAGACATGTGATGTCCACAGTAATCTGATGCTCCCTCTTTGGTAGCTCTACTTGGATCCTCGTGATCCTTAAATTTTTCTCTTACACCTACTGCTCCAATCATATCCAATCCTCCTCACTCTGATTAGGAGGCCCATTTGAAACCTCCTCTACATCATCTCTATCTCCATCATCCCTTCCAATATCAAGATACTGTATCATTGCACCCTTAGTACTCCTCCTTCAACTATATTATTGAAGGTACCACTACTTCTTGGGGGCCTCCTGGGTCCCCTCATTCCTAGCCTCACCATAACCATTCCCATCAGCCACCCCTCAAGGTGGTACCCATGGTGGTTGAGCTACAAACCACACATCATGCTCTATGTTTTTCCTCACTTCACCTAAATCCAAGAGATCTATCTCCCCATAATCCTCATAGACCACACTCGATGGCTTCATACATGGTAGTCCTATATCGTCCTAATATCTCCTATATCACATCAGCTCATCTGAGACATCCTACCTCAACCCAAAATATTGGAGTACTCGAGAGAACTGAATATACTCAACCTCACTCTGATGCCTCCCAACCACCCACCTATCTTGATGCACTAATAACAAGTTCTCTCCATATACAATCCACTTGTAAGCCCACCACATCCTCCATATCACTTGGATGGATGTTAATCTAACCCACAAATCTTGATACCCTTGGCTCATCCATACTGGTCAACTTTATTGTACCTCCTTGACCACTATCCATATCCTACTATAGGGATACTCCCTACCCAAGTTTACTACTGGTAAATCCTTCAATCAAGCCACACTAAAGTGCTTCCATCCCTAACATTGTACCAACAAGCTACACCCCAATACCTTCCTCCCTCGCCTCGTCACATCATAAAGCTCCCGGTATACCTACACCAATAAGGTAGAATACCACGTATACAACTAATGCCTAATAAGCATATCATTCACTACCCCTATTAGGTTCCAAGGGAACCTACATCCAGTTCTATTCAGGTCCATGATGTTGGCCAACACGAACATAACCAGGGAATGGAGGGCATCCAAATCCTTATCCACATACATGGACAAGTAAAGTATACCTCCACTCTCCATCCTCACACCCTGCCATGCATCTCTAAACATATTCATCATTTTCATATTTTAGTGGAGCCCAAACTCAACCTAGATTCCCTTTACTGGCACCTTGAGCATGCAATATACATCCTCTAAGGTCACGATCATCTCTCCTATGGTGAGTTGAAATGTCACCCTATCTGCATCCCATATCTCCACCAAGGTAGAGATATATCCCTCATCCACCCTCACCACATAAATCTGGGCTACCTCTGATAGCCCCACAGTCTCCAGCAAATCCCACTCATCCTTCACCACTACCTTCCTCATCCTAGGAATGTACGACGAGAACTAGTGTTAAACCTTCAAAAATCCTAAGTTGCAATACAACACAAAATATTTATCAATAATTTTACAAAAAAAATCATAAAAATATTTTGCACAATGCACAAAAATAGAAGGTAATTACCTCAGTAATCCATGCTCTAGCTTTAGTCCTAAAATCTACACCAGCTCCCTCCACCGCCATAGCTTTTGCACCCAAATCACTTCATCTCACTTCACTACACTATCCTAGAAATAGCTTCTCAAACTCTCAAATGCACAAATGAGCCTCATCCTACTAGATATTTATAGCTTCTTGAGGTGCCTTTATATTTCCATGGGTGTTTCCTGGTGCATTGAAGCACACCAAGGTGTTTGCAGCAACATCCAAACATTGATAGGCATCTGCACAGGCTTAAAGCACCAATGAGTGTTTGGCACTAATGTTGAAAAAGATAAATTATTTCAAAATAGTGGCTTACTTCCACAAAATCACTTCATATTGCATCCATACATTTATTCCATCATTTTATTAGCTTTTGTGAATATTCCAACTGATTTGGGTGCATAATTTTCATTTGTGACCACATATTGCAAATTCACCTAAAAAGTTACAAAAGCACCCCAAACGGTCCAAATATTCACAAAACAATAATAATCATCATTTTCATCATGCATACATCATACTAACATCTTTCACATCATCATTTGTATATTTTCCAATTTCAAACAACATTCAAGTGAATCTCGTATCTAGTGGGTGTTTGTATATACTTGGTGATTACAGTGATTCACATCCATGCAATTTGGTACGATGAATAATCTAGCATAAGGACACTTGGTCATTTTCATCATCACATATCTCCTTTTTTGAAATCATAATCATATCTGGTACTTCATATTTTGCGTGAAAACTTACCAAAAACAATTTGCACAAAAGTTGTCATTGATGGCCTAGTTTGTGGGGCTTAAAATATGGACAAAATCCAATTTCATAATTTCACATTTCCTTGATAGTCATCATGGCAACTGGAATTAACTATGGTTATTGGTTTCAATCATAGGAATTATCTAACATCCACTAGTTGGCCCTCTGAGGTTGACTACTTTTATTTTTCTTTGCATATTCATTATTGCATATCAATGATACCAGAAGACATTCTTTAACAACATCAAATAACCCTAAATTTCGGGCAGCCACATATGGTTCTCAATTTTTCCACAATAGCATATATTTTACATGGCATCTACACTTAGAAAAATCCCTTCATCTTTTGGGGCAAAAATAGACACATTTTGCATCACAACTATCACAAATTCCTTCATCTATTAAGGCAAAAACAAACACATTTTTCATCACACATTTTCACAAAACCCTTCATATTTTGGGAAAAAATAGACTTATCATTTCACATTTTTCACCAATTCCCTTCAAACCATTGGGGCAAAAATGGTATCACATATCATATCATCCATTTGCATAGATTTTTTAATTGGCTCATGAGATTCATATGCAAACTCATTTTCCAATTGAGGGGGTAACCTACACAAAATTCAAATTTTCATTATTTTGTCTTCAAGCTCATGTTTCACATCCTAAGAGAAGTTGCTTCTGCACCTAGCCAAAATAGGTGTCTCTTGTTTTTGCATCGCATTGTGTTTCACGCAACACAGTACAAAAATGGGAATCTATAGATACCAAAACCTAACCATTTATCATCCCTCCTAAATTTCCCACCATTTTCACCCATTATTCATATATATTCATATATATGTATTATATATATTTAAATAATAATAATTTCTATATTTTATCTTATATATTTATATAAGTGAATTAATCCCTGCCATCTGATTTCACTTAAATCTATTTGTCCATCCACATCAATCCATTCCACACCCTAAATTTAATATCCACCCTCTAATGTGCTTTTATATTAGCCACATGATCAATGTCATTGAAACCCTAGCATACCTTAAGTTGGATTATAAATAGGAGCCATTTTGATGGGTCAACCTCTAAGTTTTCAAATTCCATAAGTTTCCTAAGTGTTCTAAGCCCTAAGCTTCCTGAGTCATCAAATTCCTTAAGTTTTTAGATTCCTTGAGGGTTCATCTTGAATCCTTTGGAGTATATAAGTACTTTTACCTCCATCTTCGCTCATTGTAATTCTCATAGTCATCACCATTAATCTCCCTTTGCTGGATTTGCTTTTGCAAACTCTTTCCTTAGCCACTAAATGCTTCTAGGTGCTTTTTGTCACCGCCAAGCACCTTTGGGCACTTACCCTCTAACACCAAGCACCTTTGGGCACCTCCCTATCAGTCCCAAGCACCCACAAGTGTTTTCTACAATCGTCAAGAACCCATGGGTATTTTACATAATGATTCTTAGGTCCTCCTAGCATTCAAGCGATGATAGGGCATCACCATGTCGATTCATTGCAAAAAATATCATAGATCGAAAGACAAAAAATATGAAAGGTAAATCTATTATTTATTATTTTATTTATGTACTTTTATTTTTGTTCATCTTATTTGCAACAGATAGTTAGGGTTTTACTATTGCTTATAGAGGCCCTCACATTGTGGAGCCCTCATAGGTATTGCTAATATTTTTGTTGTGTTATTGTGTGTAGATATGAAGGTGCTACATCAACATTGGATAGTTGTTTAAGCTAGAGTGGCCCGACATAGGATCACAAGAATCCCACTCTCTTATGTTGGGAGCAAGAACATGCTTGAAGACACCACCAACCTTATTTGTTAGGGTTTCGAATAACCCTAACCATTGTAAATTTGTATAAAAAATGATTCAAAGATTCTCATTGTGATAATGGAGTTTTTAGGCTCCACCCATTAATATAAGATCATTCATTGTGTAATTTTAGGTTCATTATATCAATTTATTTTGCATTATTTGGTGTTGCATTTTTGTCTCTTCATGATGAATGGGTATTACTAGTGATGATTCATTTATCTTGGAATCCTGACATAGGAGGTCTCGGTGAGATTCTCGAGTCATCATATGTTTCTATAGATATTCCCACATAGGTAAATCTCGATATACCAAGTTTGGATATGGCACACTTCTCTAATTTATCCTATGGGACAAAAGAGGACGATCATCAATTGAGCCTTGATGTGAGGATGTCATTATCTTCCATTTCTCATAATACTCAAAATTATATGGTACCAAATTATTTTTTAGTAAAACATATATCATTAATTTACTATATTGCTGACCTTTGAGAGTTTTTAGGAGCGATCATGTTCATATATTTCTATGATGAAGGGGTGGAGAGCTTTGCAAAATATTTTGAATTTTCCCTTTTCTTCGATTATTTTAATTAGTTGTTTCCCATATTCGAGGTGAAAATAATATTTGATGAAGTCATACCCAAAGATACATATGCCAAAAATGGGAGGAACATCCACCATAATTATATCTTGTAATACTACCAGATTAGATTTCCCGTATAACATTATCACAAAGTGTCTTAAAATACCTACAAATTAAATTCTCTTTCCTTTGAAGTTAAGCCACTGAACCTCTACTTTTTCCATAGTTAAATTTAGAGTCTCACATATAGTTAGAGGTATTATAGGTACTTGGGAATTTGGTTCAACTATAAAATTGTGCAAAATACCACCTTCTATAAAAATAGATAGATAACCTACTCCTTTTTCATCCTTTTGTGAACTCTCATTGCTATTTTAAAAAATGGTATATTTTCTTCAATTCTTAAAGAAGTGTTAACCAAATTGATTTCTGGTCTTACTATAAAATGCTCCCCCAAATTCTTTTTGGATTGCAAGGGAGATTCGATTAATCTCTGGAACCATTCCACATTTTATTTTCTTTTTTATAGGGTTAGAGTTGGGAATATAGATCTCTGCAAGATCTTGATATTTCCTACTTCTGACTATCGATGAAAGTTTTCTTGTACGTTCATCTATATTTTGATAAGGGTCTCATATTGAACCAGGGAAATTTGTAGACCATTGATTTTATTCACCCAAGGGCTGATGTCTTGATCTTGATATGAATTTATTCCTTGTTCTTTAGGATGTGGAAACTGTATTTGAATAGAATTGGTCCTTCCATCTAGCGTTAAAACCATGTTGTTTTCAAATTTATCATCACCATAATTCTAGAATTTTGTCTTTATTGGTGAATCTATATTTTGTATTTGTTTCAACTATAAAAACATTTCTCTCTTGAATTAGAATCTAGTTCTATTAGGTAATAATTTCAATAGCGACTAAGGATGTAATCATCTTTTCATTTTATATGCAAAACTATATTTACCTCTTCATAAAAATTTTTGTTGAAGGTTGAAAAAATCTTTCTAGGTGGAAGCCTACTTTCCATGATCAATATGTTTTCTGCTCTGATAGCTTCTTTGAAAATATGAGGGAACCTCTTTTCTTTGGATTGCTGGACTAAGGTACTTAAATCAGGGTGAAGGATATGGATGTAATAGATATATGCTTGTGATTATAAAGGTTGGTATTCTTGGGAAATTCTTTTCCATGTCCTTTTAAAATAGATATTAAACTCAGGTAGACTTTCCTGAAGAGCTTTTTACATGGATGAAAACTGAGTGAGTACTAAAAAGGGATCTCCTAGATCATAAAATTCATCAATAAAATCTTTGGATAATTCTACCCAAGTAAGTATGCTTCTATATTCTAAGGACCTATACCATGATAGTATCTTTTCCTTAAGATATAAAATAAGAAACTTGATCATAATATCTTCCTCCACAATATTGTAAACTAAAGATAACCATGAAATATCGGTAGTGTTCTTTAGCCAATTTTTCTTTCCCTTCATAACTAGGCATATTTTTTAAAATGATATTTGGTATCTCATGTAAAATAGTGATATTTAATGGTCATGTATCATATCATGGAGGGTATTCTTGATCAACCATTGAATCCAAAAGGTGTTGACTATTTCTTCAAAGGGTGATTGATAACTTAAGATAGTTGCTAAGTTTTTTCCTCGGCAGAGTCATCATATTTCAGCCATTTCCCACTTATTAGATCAAAATAGTCGTATCCTTGATCCTTTTGGATGATGATTTCTAAAAATATTATATGATTTTAGAAAGATAACTGGTTGCTGAATCAGACCTTTCCTTAGTAGAGTCGCTAGGTAGATAAAAATCTTATGAAAAACTAGGGGTCACCACTTCCTTGATCTTCAAATTTTCTATGGATGAGGTCCTACCAGGAATCCAAAAACTATTTTAGCCTAGTTTGTCATCTAGCTCACACTAGAACTATGATTATTATCTCTTAATATTTGAAAGCAATCACCTTTTGATCACATCCTAGACTAAACATTGGAAGAATCAAACCATTTTGATTCAACCTCAAAAGAAGGCTAGCTCCTTGTCAACTTAATGAGTGTTGACTCTATTTAGCTCAAATTTTGAAATCTTAGGAATAAAAATGGTAAGATTAGAATTATATGGATATAAGATGTATGGGTGAAGCTAAAAACATAGACATCCACATAGTATCTCTAAAATAATGATTTTTGAAATAGTTTAAGGGACTAACAACATTTAAAAATTATGTAGTTACACTATCAAATAGCTTTTGCATGTCCACATAATTATTCCAAGTATCTATAAATATTGATTATCCAATTTCAGAAGAATAATATTAATACCTTGATTTTAACAGAAATAGAATTCTCGAAGAACATGTATGCAGAAATTATTATCTAAATCTACTCTAAGTTAGCTTTTCAAATTAATAGAATAGACTAACCATAACAACAGATGAGATAATTTCAAATAGTTAAGTCCACCATTCAATATAGACACAAATTTGAGGTAAACATCCCTTGTAATGCTTCATTCATCAATTTGTAAAAAATTACATAGTGGGGCAAGAAAACACTCTAGAACCGACCTTTTAGAAGGAGGTTGTTGCCTTTATTTATATGTTTTTACAATCATCATTTTACTTTTAAGCATTACAGGGAATTTTGATTCTCTCTTGATCACTTTAACTACCTTAGTTTTTAGGGCACCTGTTAGCTACACCTTTTCGATCTTGTTGCAACGTCCCTCTAGTTGAATTCATCATCATTATCAATGGTTTTTGAAATATCTCTCTATGCTAATATTACAACTATTTATAGTTCAATAGGATGTTCTGGAAGGTTTTGGATAGTAACTGCTTGATTTAGCTCCCATGACATCATTTTTCAATCAGCTTCTATCTTTTTGGGTGTTCATGCAAATATTTGCTAAAAGTCTTCAGGAAAACCAAAGTCTCAATATGCACTGTAGATCTGACCATCGGACGATTATAGTCATTGTTTCTCATTTACATAGTGGTAATGAAACTGACAAGAAAGCACCATTTGTCGAGCTTTCTTAACTTCAGTTGAATTTTAGCACTTTTTGGTTTGCATGATAAATGTAAAGAGAACTGGGAATCACGACTCATCAAATTTCTCACTTTTCCCCTAAATTCAATGCTTCTCTATTTTGGTCATTTCTCAGTGCTTTCTGGTTTGCATGGTAAATGCAAAGAAAACTAAGAAGCGTGGCTCACTAAACTTCTAACTTTTTCCTTGAATTCAACGCTTCTCTATTTTGGTAATTTATCAGTGCTTTCTAGTTTGTGTGGTAAATTCAAAGAGAACTAAGAAGCGTGTCTCATCAAAATTCTCACTTTTCCCATGAGTTTAGTGCTTCTCTATTTTGGTCATTTTTCAATGCTTTCTGGTTTGTGCGGTAAATGCAAAGAGAGTCAAGAAGCACAACTTTTCACTTTCTTTAGTTTACCCTGAGTCGAAATGCTTTTGCATTTTTCTTTCATACTTATTCAATTATTGTACACTTTTTTCTAGGTATATATGTAGCCAATTTTTTTGGCTACAGGATTTTATAGTGCTCTTGTGATACAATTTTTACAAATGTTAGGGTTATTTGAAACCCTAGGTCAATACATTGTTGGTATCTTCTTTGCTCGTATTAGATTCAAATGAGGTTGTGGGTGATCTTGTGCATCCAAAAAAGTCCACCCTAGCTTCAATAGCTTTAAAAAATATTATCCTTGTACCTGCATATAGAAATACAACAAAAGAAATTAGAAGCACTTGTGAGCGCTCCATTGTGTGAGGCCCTCAAAAATATAAACAATTAAAAATCCTAAATGATGTATAATGTAATTGAAAACAAAAGTGCAAGAATGTAATATAAACATAAATAACCTATTACCTTATTAACATGCTAATATTCTATCTCTGATTATGTCAATGATGGTTGTGAAGATGCTCGAATGGTATCCAAAGGTGTTAGAACTAAAAATCTATTGCATGAAATGCCCACGAGCATTTTTTTATGGCTGGAAACACCCAAAAGCATTCTAGAAATACTTAGAGGTATTTTGGTGGCTTTGGAGGGTGTTCAAGGGCTGAGGGAAGTTTCACAAAACCAGATCTAATTCATGCAGGATGGTAAAAACAAGGGTGATGCGAATGGCGGCGATGAGGAGCAAGGATGAAAGCAATATGGATATGATTTGGACCTTAGAAGAATTATTTGCAAATGTTCATCAATAGAATTCAAAGTCAAAAAAATTAGAGGGTGAGACCTTGATTCATAAAAATGAATTAATTTTATAATCTACTCTTGAACATGCTAGGGTTTCGATGACACAAAATGAGTGGCCAAGATTAAAACACGAGGAAATGTGGATATTAAGTTTGGGTAAGTGGAATGGATTAGGGTGGATGGATGGATGAGAATAAAATGTGGTGGATGGATAGGGTTAATTTATATAAATAAATATATATTTATTAAATATATAAATATAATATTATAAATATTTATATTTATATATATATTGAACAAACAAACACACACACACACACACACACACACACACACACACACACACATATATATATATATATATATATATATATATATATATATATAATGGATGGTCATGATTGGAGGATACAAATGGATGACAAGTGGCTAGATTTTAGTGTCTATATATGCCCCTTTTTGTACTGTGTTGCATGAAACATAATGCGGTGCAAAAATACAAGACACCTATTTTGGCATGAAGAAGCAACTTTTTTCATTAGAGCACGAATATGATTTTGAAGAAAAAATAATTTATCTATGTAGCTTACCCCATCAAATGATGAATGAGTGAAGAATGAATCTCACAAGCCAATTGATAGAATTGTGCAATGAAAAATACAATTGAATAGTTTAAGTACAAATGTATGATGTAAATGTTGATGATATGAATGATGTAAATATGGATGATATGAATGATGTAGGTGCCATGATCATGTAAAATGTATCCCATTGTAGGAAATCAAAATTAAATTTTATCCCTAGGAAGTCCTATTCTACTTACCTGCTTCCTCCTTCTCTGGTCCCTAGTCCTATCTCAGTTTCTTGGCACTTCCCTGGTCCTTCCTTTTTGGCTGGTTGGCTTGGTAGATGATCTCCTTGGGATGGGAGGTCTCTTATCCATTTGTATGCCCCATTTCATACATGTTTCAAAGGTTCTTTTGTGTGACTTTGGTCTAGGACATCTCTAGGACCTTCTTTGGTATTTCTAGGTTGTTTTAGGGATCCTTTTTCCTGGTGATATCAGTGTGTTCTAGGATTTTTGTAGGTTTTTACTAGGTGTTGGCTTTTAGTGGTTCTCTAGGTGTGGTATGTTGTGGCTATGGGATATTTGCTTCATGAGAAGTTTTGTACAACATATTTTTGGTCAGGGAAGGGACCATGTGATTTTTCCTATGAATACTCTTTGGGTTCATGGATTTGGTCTCGGTGGACTCTCAGCATTTTTTGTGGCTTTGGGTGGGGCCTTTACATTGCTTGTTGCTATGATATTGTTGGACTTCAATCATATGGTTCCATAAAGCTATTATTTTGTGGTGCTAAAGGTTATCTAGGATTTCTTGCATATTTTTGGTCTAGAAAGACCTGTGCTTAACACTTGTATTTGGTTCACCCTATGGCTCCTTCCATTTGGGTTCCCAGGAACTTTCCTACCTCTTTCAAGTGGCTTGTTGTTCTACATATACTACTTCCTCTACTTTTTCTTGCATCTTCATATTTTACTCATTGTAAGAGGATTTCATTTCCTATGGAGATCCCTAGCTTGTTGTTCCAAATTTTTAGGCCTATGTTGTCCTAGCTTCCTAACACTTCCATGGCCCTTCCTTCTTGGTTGGCCGGTGTTGCAAATAATCTTCTTGGTGTGGGAGATCACTGATCCATTTATCTGTCCCTTCCATACCTTTTGGTGGAGTTATTTCAGGTGCCTTTATTCTAGGACATCCCTGGGATCTACTTTATCATGTTGTTCAGGGTGGTTTTTTGTATTGCAGATTCTGGTTTTTTGGTATTTCCTAGTTGAATTCTAATTTTTCCCCTATGCAGGACTGTTCTTTTTTGTATTTTCCCTTCTTTGAAGGGTCTCTTATTTTTTCTGCTAATGGGTTGTTTAATTTTATGTTTATGCGGGAGTGTTCAAATTTTAAATTTTTTTGCTTCTTCCTTTTATCACTTGCTGGGCTGTTCAAATTTATGGTTGGGCAGGGCATACTTTTTTCCCATTTCGGGCATGCTTTTTTCGTGGATTTCTTGATGATTTTCCAAATGGATTTTCTAATGGTTTTCCTTAAGCCTTTCCTTAGGCTTTTCCTTGATCGTTTCCTTTGGCCTATCTGATGGCCTTTCCTAAGGCATTTCTTGTGGTCTTCTAACCTGTTGTAATAAGGTTTTGGGCCCTTTCAAAAACCCTTTTAATAAAATTTTAACTTTCCAAAAAAAATCAAATTTTGTTACCCCAAGTTTTGGGTGATTCCATTTTGTTGAAGAAAATGTCTTTTGGCATCATTGAAATGCAAATTTGCACATGCATAAAAAAGAATAAGTAGTCTAACGTTGGGACCACTCATAACTTTAGCTAATTCCCACACAAAATTCCTAAATAGTTGCTTAATCACTTTAATCGACCTGTATCCTAGAAGATTGGTGTAACTGTAAAGGAAATGATGAAAGATATCCATGTTGGAAATCCCATGGAAAAGGGCATAAATGATAACTATTGAGAAAATTGGTCATGGCATAGTCTCACTCAAAATATGAGGGACCAAAAGTAATTTTATTTTCAAACAAGGAGATATTGGATGATGAATATGACCAAGTGTCCTTATGGTGATTTACTCATATTATTGAATTCCATGGACAACCAATCACTGCAATCACCAAAGAGATAGAATAGACCACTAGATACGAAGTTCATTTGAAATTGTAGGTGAAATTGAAAAACGTTGAATGTAAATGCAATTGTTGATAGATTTGATGGTGTTGAAATGCAAATGTTGAATGAAGGTGTAATGATGAATGAAATTTATGGTGTTGAATGTTTATGTATGAATAATGTAATAAAATTTTAACCCCAAAAAATGAAGGGGTTTGTGAAAATGTAAGTAATTGAGTCTATTTTTTGCCCCAAAAGGTAAAGGGGTTTGTGAAAATGCAAGTGATTGAGTCTATTTTTGCCCCAACAAAAAAAGGGGTTTTGTGAAAATGTAGGATGATTGATTATGTTTTTGCCCCAATAGATGAAGGGGTTTATGAAAATGCAAGTGATTGAGTCTATTTTTGCCCCAAAATAAAAGGGGTTTTGTGAAAATGTAAGATGATTGATTCTATTTTTACCCCAACAGATGAAAGGATTTTGTGAAAATACAAATCATTGGGTTTGTTTTTACCCCAACAGATGAAAGGATTTTGTGAAAATGCAAATGATTGAGTCTTTTTTTTCCAAAAAATAAAGGGGTTTATGAAAATGCAAGTGACTGAGTCTATTTTTACCCCAACAGAGAAGGGTCTTGTGAAAATGTAAGTGATTGAGTCTATTTTTACCCCAATAGATAAGGGTTTTGTGAAAATATAAGTGATTGAGTCTATTTTTTCCCCAATAGAGAAGGGGTTTGTAAAAATGTAAGTGATTGAGTCTATTTTTTCCCTAATAGAGAAGAAGTTTGTGAAAATGTAATTGAGTTTGTTTTTTCCCAAATAGAGAAGGGGTTTGTGAAAATATAAGTTTACTTATGGTGATCTACCCATCCTATCGAATTACATGGATAACCAATTGTTGCAATCACCAGGTGACTAGGATAAACCACTAAATACAAGGTTCACTTGTACTTGTAAATGTATTTGGAAAATGTTGAATGAAGGTGTAATGATGAATGAAATTGATGATGTTGAATGCGAATGTATGGATAATGCAAGGAATGATTCTATTTTTTTCCCAATAGATGAGGGGGTTTTGTGATTGGGGAAGATACAATGAAAGCGAATAGTGCAAAGGGATTGTGAAAATTCAAGTGTTTCATTTTATTTTTTTCCTCAACATATGAAGGGGTTTTTTAGACGAAAAAATGCAATGAATGTGAAAAGTGTGATGATTGATTCTATTTTTGCCCCGATAGAAAAAGGGTTTATGAAAATGTAAATGATTGATTAAAGCTTTTCACAAAAAAATGAACAGGTTTTGTGAAAGTGTAATTGTCCTTATGGTGATATACCCATCCTATTGAATTACATGGATAACTAGTCATTGCAACTGCCAGGTGACTAGGATAAACCACTAAATACGAGGTTCACTTTGAGGATTTCTTGACCAAAGGGGTTAGACCCTCTAGATTTTTTTGGACTGAAATGTGACCAAAGGAGTTTGGTTCCTTTGGAACATGAATTTGAAGTGTGTATGTGAGGCAAAGTATGTAACCTTTTGAACCTAGCAATTGGCTTGTTGAGGATGTGATGTGATTGTGACCAAAGGAGTTTGGTTCCTTTGGAGCCTTTTGAATTGAAATGTAACCAAAGGGGTTAGGATCTTTGGATATTTTTGACTTTGGCATGTATTTACGAGTCAATGGGCTCAACCCTTGACAAAAAAACACAATATTTTGAACCTAGCAATTGACTTGTTGATGATGTGATGTGTATGTGACCAAAGGAGTTTGGTTTATTTGGATCCTTTTGAATTAAAATGTGATCAAAGAGGTTAGGCCCTTTGGATATTTTTTGATTTGATGTGTGTATGTGAGGAAAATATCTCAATATTTGATAGAAGGATACAACCTTTTGAACCTAGTAATTAACTTGTTGAATATGTGATGCGTATGTGACCAAAGTATTTTGGTTCCTTTGGAGCCTTTTGAAATTTATGTGTGTAAGTGAGGCAAAGGAATCAACCTTTGAAAAAAGAAAACAACCTTTTGAACCTATCAATTGTATTTTTGATGATGTAATGTGTATGTTACCAAAGGATTTTGATTCCTTTAGAGCATTTTGAATTGAAATGTGACCAAAGGATTTAGGCCCTTTGGATATTTTTGACTTTAATGTGTATATGTGAGGTAAAGGGATCAACCTTTGACAAAAGAATGCAACATTTTGAACCTAGAAATTGACTTGTTGATGATGTGATACGATTGAGTGATTGAGTTATTTGTTGAATTGGTGGGGAAGATGTGATATTTTGAGTACAAAAAATTGTGTGCTTGTTTGTTTGATTGGAGGAAGGTGTGATACCTTGAGAACCCCCAAGTTGTGTTGTTGTTTATTTTATTGGGAAAAGATGTGATACCTTGAACATACCCAAGTTGTGTTGTTGTTTGTTTGATTGGGAGGAAGGTGTGATACCTTGAATACCCCAACATGTGTGCTTGTTTGTTTTATTGAAGTAATATGTGATACATTGAACTCCTCCAAGTTGTGTGCTTGTTTTTTTGATTGGGAGTAAGGTATGATACCTTGAGTGCCCCATGTTGTGTGCTTGATTGTTCGATTGGGAGGAAGGTGTGATACTTTGAATACCCCCAATTTGTGTGCTTGTTTGTTTTATTGGGGGAAGGTGTGATACCTTGAACACCCCCAAGTTGTGTTGTTTTATAGAACTTTCTAGTGATCTTTGCATATGCAAATTATATATATACATGGCATTTACTTTTTTTTGTTATGATTTATGTGAATGCTTGTGTGTGGATGATTTTGTGTGAATGCTTTTGATGGATGATAATGTAATTTTTGGAAACCGAATTGACATCAAGTTTTACTCAACACTGTGACTGTCTATATTTCCAATTTTCTATCCAGGAATGCACCTGATAGTCACAGATCGACACTCAACATTGAATGGACCAAAGACAATTTTAATCCAACCTCCAAAGTAGGCTAGCTCCTCGTAAACTTAGAATGGTGTTGACAATATTAAAGCTCAATTAAGGTTTTGATAAAATGGTTTAGAAAAGGTTTAGGTTAGAGATATTATGAAAAATAGTGGTCGGATAGGCTAATAACATAGGCAACTACAGTAAAAAGCTCCCACAATCTATTTTTGGTGTCCCATTACTCAAAATTACCACCACCCAAACCTATGAAATCTTCATACATTAAAAAATATATAGATATATATTGCAAAAATAAATTTTAACATCTAATACTGATAATCCAATTTATTAGAATAGGCCAATAGTTAGGTTTAACCAAAATAAACTTCCTAACAACACAGATCTAACCAAGAATAGATTTCAACTACTCTCACAACTAGTAATCCAAATAGCTGGAATGAACTAACCATTAAAGTATTAACATAAATGCAACTCAAGGCTTCAAACCTCTCACAAAAGATGATGAAGATGACAAATTTGAGTCAAAAATCAAAGTAATACTCCTTCCATTAGCTCACCAGATTATTTATAGTCGGGTAAGCAAACACACTAGAGATGACCCTTAAAATTGAGGGTTCAAACTCTATTTATAGGTTGTAATATAACAAAAAATTAACGAGACATTACAAAGATTACATATTTACAACTCAATAGAGAGTTTGTTGGCATTATCTTACTAGCTAGATAACTCTAGGAAATTCGTTGTGAGAAATCGACCATGGTAGCATATCTTTACAACTTGCTGGCTTATTGTTGGTAGTTAGAGTTTAAACGGTTAAAAACTACATCCCATCCATCAATAATTATTGGAAGCTTGACTCTATTGTATATCTACAACCACTCTAGTTCTTGTTCTTGGAAACCCTCTTCGCTTCGTCTTCTTGCCCTCCAACTGAATGTACTCTGACCCGACGAGAATTTACCTTTTAAATATTTCAATAATGTGAGCAAAACTTGAATCATTGATCTTCATCATGGACTACTACGATTAAACCTCTCCAAATACTATGCACATTGATTGGGGAAAACCAAAGCATCATTTCACACTTTTAATTGTTAACATCATCATTTGTAGCCTTGATCCTGCAGAATCGAATTCCACCATAAAATATACTAAGGAGTGAGCGAGATGCAATATATATTCAATACACTCACTAATCCTCCTTTTCACCTCTTTGGCTTCAAAACAAACTGCAATCCACACAAAAAGTATGCTAACATTATCTTTGCCTTAGCCACATGCAAAAATGCCAATCCATACAAAAGCTAGTGCAAATCATCCTTTGTTGTCATTTCGCTATGGTTGTAGTGTAAAATAGCCTTTATTGCCAATCCACACTCCTTGTAGTGTAAAATGATTTTGATCACCAATCTGCATCATAATACTCTTGGAAATCTATAGAATAAATCTCTTCAACACTTAGTCATTGAAGCATTCAAAAAAAAGCACAATCACCATTCCACACTTTTTCTAGTGCTGATGTCATTATCACCAAAAAGTTTTGTGGAATTGGGTCTTACTTAGAATCCACATAAAAATACAATAGCAACCAAGCATAATAATATTTTACCTCATTAAGGTGAAATAACACTAAGTTTTAGGTATAATATGGGACTCTTCTTGCGGATCCGCTCCAAAATACTCTATATCCTCAGTGAAATAGAGATTTCATGCCTTAGAATAAAATATTTAATGTTTTCTAAGGATGTGGCTATTTTGGGCCTACATTTTGGTGCCTCTCGGGTGGATTTTATCGCAAATCCATTGAACTCAAAGTTTTATCCATTGGACATCAAGAGTCAAAAAATGTTTCTCTTCTATTAAATATTACAAAGAATAATTTCCATAAGAACACTACCCTCTGAAAACTTTTGTTAATTTACCTAGAGGATAAATTCTCATATGGAGATCATCCTAGAAACATAGGTTCCTTTGCCACTATTTTAAAAATTAATTCTAAGAATAAATTTAATAAGAAAACTACCCTCATAAGATCTTATGGAGATTTTTTGAGGATAAATTTTCATATCGAGACCATGTTGGAAACAAAAGCATATCTTTCACTTCTAAAAAATGTCTCAAAAGATAAATTTCATAAGAATACTGCCCTTTGAAAACTTCATGCACATCATATAGGATAACTTGTTTTGATGAAGATCATACTAGAAAAATAAAGCTTTCTACTACTCCCCTCAAAATGACACCAATGCTTTAATCAAAAAACATAGTTGTGTGTTGCCTTTTAAAACTTTCTCAAAAAAATAATATGAATGCCTTCACACAAAAAATGATGCTCTCTACACCTCTCTAGATTCATGATTTTATTGTTTATATTCTGATATTGTTAGAGCAAAAATGAATTAAATTAAAACAAAACTTGTACATGACTACATATGTATAGAAACATGCCCCTTCGGGGTCTACAGTAGCTCTATCTATCTCTCTTTCCTGCTAGACCTCTTCCTGAAAATTATTTTCTTGCTCTTGCTTAGCTTCCTCCTCAGGTGAGGATTATCCTATATTCTCCCCTTCTATATTATTGCCAAACAACTGCACCATTAGCTTCAGGGTCTATGAGGACTACTGCCAATCTATTTTAGAGGGATTGGAAGTTTCCTTTAGTTGCTTATACAGTTATTATAGCTCATCGACGTCTTCATAGTTTGCAACACTTTCTTTGTTGACCAAGTCCTCCATTAGATCTCTGAGCATGGTAAGATCAATAATTATCTATGAATCTTGCTCTTGATCAATTGGTTCTTCCAGAGCATCAATATCAGACTCATCGTACAAGATCTCATTAGTACTCTTCTTTATTTCTTCTACTATCAACAAAGAATTTTCTTCCATACACATACCTTTGAATCCATTCTAAGTCATTTTTTTATTAATGTCCACCACATCCTTGATCTCATTTTCTACTTTTTCAAATAATAGCCAAGCCTTCTGTAAAGCTTTGTGCTCTTTAACCATATTTTGGTAGTGTATCTAGCCATATTACATTCCTTATTAGGAATTGGTTTAGCTGAGTCACTAAGATTACTGTCTACCAGTTTGTGAATTTGCTCAGTAGGAACTACCATGGGCTGTATCTTTTCAGTGAAACTATCCAGATATTCACGAATATTTTGAAGTAGGTGACTCGCATCATCCAAATAATCAATAATGGACTGCAACTCTGAGCATTTTTCAAGGACTTCAAAGAGCAATTCACTTCTCACTTTCTTTAGTCTAGCCTTGGAGAAACCTGAAGCCTTAGCCTTTTAAATTTGAAGTTTCTACTTAAAGCTTTGAATTTCTTTAGCTTGTTCTTCATTTTTCTTCTTTTTTTCCTCCACTTGCCCCTTGAGCTTATTATATTCTTGGAATTTCTCTTGCCAGATCTTTGCTTCCTTCTTAAGAGCTTTCTCCACTTGCTTTTGGTTGTAAATGGTCTTTTTAAGCTTTTCTATCTTCTTTTTAAATTTTATTACCTTTTATTTTTCTATATCAATTTTCACATAAAATGTTTCCAATAAAGCTTTGGCTACAACCAATTCATCCTCTACAGGCAACTTTTCAATATATTCTATATATTATTCTATGTGGTAGACTTGAATAGTCATCTTATTTTCATGCTTGCTCACTAGGGGAATCATTGATATAGATGTCCTTTGTCTTGAAACTGGATCTAAAAACATGCTCCTCCTCTTTTTGGCCATCCTCTTAGAAGGCTTGGACAACTTCTCTACCCAAAAATATTGAATTTTATGTGAGGCTTCATGTTCTTTCTACAAAATTTCCTGAGTAGGATAACTTATAGGAAATGGAGAGGAGGATACCAAATAAGCAAGTTTAGACTCAATAGTTGACAATGGCTATGTGGAAGTTACTACTTAGGAATCAGTGACTACATTGGAATATGTAATTACTGTCGTTTTTAAAATTGATGAACTCATGGGAACTGAGGTGGTACTTGTAGAAAGGAAAGGGGTGTACTCATCATAGTTTTTTGTTCAGAATATGGAGGCGTTTGCAATGGCAAAGATGAAATGATAAGGGATGAAGAAGATAGAATTTTAGATGATGAAATGCGAATTTGAGATGATTTTGGAGGGGGTGGAGATGTTTGGCCTATATTATCAACTGATGAAATAGGTGAAGGACTATGAGGGAGAGAGGACTCCTTCGTTTCAATATCTTGTTTAGAAAGGGAGGAAGATTTCTTTGAAGACTTCAGAGAAGGAGAAGGAGAAGAGGGGATAGAGACCATACCTTTGCCTACTATTTTAGGGTGCTTTGGAACTATTTCCTTGGATTGCTATGGCATTGGTTGTAACAATTCTAATGTAGCAAAAATAAGTGTTTCTTTAGCAACTTGTTCTTTATTCAATTTTTATTTCTTAGAAACCTCATTTATAGCCTCTTCTAGTGTCCTCTTAGCTTTTTCCTTGAACACCTGAGTAATTGCTTTCTCACTTTATGTATCTTCTTCAGACACTTCCTCCTATCTTGGCTCTTCCTATTGTGTTTGTTCACTTAGAGGATTTAAATCCACTATTGCTATAGTAACATAACTTAGGGATGTGAAAATAAAACTTCCATCCTTTTTTGTCCAAGCTATGTTTGTATCTACGGGCTATCTACCAATGATATGGGCTTAGGACTACTTTCAGTTTGGATAACTGGTGTGCTAATTGCCCTTTCATATGAATAATGCATTTTACTCATCAACTGTATCCCTTTTGGAAATTTCTCTCTTTGTTCAGCTAAAGGTTGGAAAGTTTTCAAAACTTTGGTAGTATTTAATAGAGTATCAACTCCTTTTGGATTCTCTTCTTCCAAAGGTGGGGATAGAGATTCTGACCCAACATGTGAATTCTTATATACTAATACTATATTCTTTGGATCTTTAGGTTTCCATGCTACGATATTATTGTCATATTTCTCAGAGAACTCATCGTCAATTTTCAACCCAAATTTGGATTTCTCCTTCCTAATTTCAACTCTCATCCTCCATCAGTTAGATATTTTAGCCTAATTCAATTTCTTCTTTTTCCTTGCTTCATTGCTAGTGGATTCTTAGGACTCAAGATCTTTTTTTTTCTCTATTTTTTCCTTAATTTTTTTAATGGTAGACTCCTTAAACTGGTGTTTTAAATTATTGTTTGGGTCAAAATTGACAATTTGTTCAAAGAAGTCTAACCATGAAGGAAGTTGCTCCATATTGGACACATTCCACTCTAAGAGAGCATTCTCCTTGTTATTTCTACCTTGTTTAAAGTAAGGTCTAGGCCTTTTTTTTAAAATTTATAAGCCTTATATCCATTCAAGGCTATATTCCTCTTATAGAATATACCATCAAGATCATAGCTACATTTTTGAGGAATGTAAAACAAACCCAACATATCTAGGTATTTTTAAATTTAATCTCCTTTATGTTTCTTTGTAACAATGATATCATCAACACTGTGGTAAGTTAGCAGACATTTTATTTTCCTACCAGAGCCATAGTTCATATTTATAGAGTTTGATTGCCTCAAGTATTCCAAGGTAAATAATCTATCAATAACAAAATGGAGCACCAGGAAAGGATTTTCAGTGAAGCCATATAGTCTAATGATTGTGCCCTCTATTAGGAGACACTAGTCTCCTTCCTTAGCACCTTCTATTATCAACAATTTCTTGGCTAGAGGAGGTATCCTAGGGCATTATCCATACATTATATTAATTTTTGGCCCCAAAATTTCCAAGTTAAATTTATATACTAATTCTGAACTCCTCAAGTGATATATTAAATAATAAACTAGAATGGGGTATCCATGATTATTTATATCTTTAATTGGAATCCAGGGCATTAAGTCCTTAACAACAATAAATACCATCTAGACTAGGCTTGAACAATGCCAGAAGCAAGAGGCATCATAGCTCCTCTTCATTCTCACTAACTTCTCATGAATCCTCTAAGAAAGAAAAGTTGGCCAGTCAAAGAAAATTATCTTAACCCCATTTTTAGCTGCATTCTTCTCATACATTCTTTCATTTGAAATACAATATGCAGCGGATATTTGCCAATCATGCACCATTTGGTCAGAATACAAACCCTCCATACATGCTAACATGGAAAATAGTTTAGGCTTTGTAAATTGGTCAATGGGAATTGGAAGTTATGACATTTCATCTTGCTCTCTTATCTTCCTAAATTGGAACTAAAGCCACTTTTCTATGATCCTCTTTTCTTCTGAGGCCATCAATAAAGCATAAACCTTAGATTGTTCTGTTATATCAAAAGGTTTAGGCTCTAAATGTGGGCTCACCCCTACGGTAAACAAATCATAAAAAAGATCTTTGGAAAAAGTGAATACTGGTATACCATTGGGATTTTTCACTATCCTTTCCTAAAATTTGTAAAATTTAGCCATTCTGAATACCGATTCAGAATAATGAAGAACAAAGTCATAGATATAAGAAATAAGAAAGATTTTATAGCTATAAAACCTCGTGGTAGAATTGGTATCCCATAGAAGTATCTGAATTCAATGTTTCTTATCAAGAAGGTCCTCCTTACTTGAGTCATAACTGAGTCTACCACCCACCTAGTCTGTTTCGCATGGAAGTTCAACTCTATTTTCCTTTTTTGTACTTCTATCAATACTTTCTTTGGAGCCATTTTTGCCAAAAATTCTCAAATCCTTTCACTAGAAATCATAGATAATGCTTAGCTATCATTATGATCCTCTTTCGCTTAGTGAACACTGTTCTCCATTGAATGAGAAAATTTTGGCTTATTTATCACTTTTAATTCTTCATGCATGCACGTATTTTATCATTAATGTGGCCAATGTACGCACTGCCCGTTGGCACATTTCTCAAATCACATTCATTTTTGTCTGTGACTTAGAGGTGGCATTTTGTCTTCTGATTGGCCATAATTCAAACCTATTCCATACCTTTGTAGTAACACTTTGTCCTTTTCCCATCCTTCGGGTATGGGAATTTTGAGCATTTAATGCGGTTTTGCCTTTTAGCAAGTGTTGAGATTTAGAACTCATTTTTTCGCTCAAAAATAGTCTTGGAAATTGTTGGATTAGAATCTTTTGCTAGTTCACCACCATCTTAGACCTTTTGTGTGCACATGCATTATTCCATTGGTGTCATGGTTCATTTGAATATGGATTGGAATTTGATCATCATTCTGCTACCCTCTTAGTGTATTTGAGTACATAATAAGAACTTATTGCATCCTTGGGAACACTTAGCTTATTTTTTGAAAAAAAAATCTTTTTTCTTTTTCATTTTTTTATACAATCATGTTATCAAAAAAAAACTTGATACAAAGTGTGGAAAATAAATATGATACAAAGAATGTATATATATTACAATGAGCTTATATTTCAATCAAAGT
Source organism: Wollemia nobilis (assembly GCA_028583015.1). NCBI lineage: Eukaryota > Viridiplantae > Streptophyta > Pinopsida > Araucariales > Araucariaceae > Wollemia > Wollemia nobilis. Next base: position 1,034,895 of record JAQPPZ010002865.1, read on the forward strand.
AGAGTTTAAGATGAAAACCGTTAACCAGAATAGGTTGTATGTTTCCATCCAGATATTCAAGATAGAAAACATTGGTTTCTTTAGCCTCTACTATATTGAAAGGGACATCCCATAAGGAGTCAAACTTTTGATAATGTCTTAGTTTTGCTCTCTCAATATTCCACCTGGGAACTGATTCTCCAACCTAGAATTTTTTTAATCTTGTTTTTTTTTCAAACCATGCCTTGATGTTCATTGCATGCTTTTGAAATTCCTCATAGGCATGAGCTATTTTCTCTTCTATTTGTTGTAGGTGTGTCAGCCTCATGTCCACTAGATTTTACTCTGATTCCTCTTATGTATCTATCAGTTTAAGTACTGGAATTTCCAAATGGATAGATAACACTGCCTCAATATATACACCAAAGCATAAGGAGAAGTCTTGATGGACTTATTAATAGTAATCATGTATACCCACAAAGATAATTCTAGCATTAGGTTCCAACTTATTTTATTCCCTTTTAGTGATCTCAAAATTCTTAACAGGTTTTTGTTGGTAGACTTAGCAAGTCCATTTCCCTAAGGGTAATAATTTGAAGTATTCTTAATGGTGATGCCATACTTACTGGTAAAATAAATATATTTTGATCCTATAAAGGTTGGTCTGTTATCACTAACCAAGGCTTTCAAAACACCAAACCTTGAAATCAAAATTTCCATGAAATTGATCACAACTTTTTGGTCTCTTTTCTTGGTAGAAATAGCTTATATCCATCTAGTGAGGTAGTCTATGGAAATTAGAGTGTACTTATGCTCTGCTAAAAAATGATTTGATGACCCCTATAAATTCCATCCCCTATTGTTGAAATAGATCTTCCACTTGTATTGGCTTGAGAGAAAATGAATCATTCATTGTCCTTCCTACATGTCGTTGGCATTTGTCATAGTCTCTGATGAATTTTAAGGTATCAACAAATATAGTAGTCCAGTAATAGCCTACTCTTATGATTTTCAAAGTTGTAACTCTACCTAAGAAATGTCCTTCATATGGTCCCCCATGGAATTCCTCTATGACCCTTTTTTGTTGATCATCTTTTAGACATTTAAGGAGAACTCCATCCAGGTTTATTTTATACAGGCATTCTGGTAGTAAGACATACTTCAAAGCCTAAATTTTGTATCTTATTCTTTGAGATGCATTAATATTGGGAGTTCATACCCTAGTTTGAAAGTATTTGATCATCTGGTCTACCCAATATGAGTTACCTGGATGCACTCTTTCAATATTATTATCTTTTGTTACCTGGAAGGATGTTATTTTAGTTATATTGTTGCCTCTATTAGACCTTGGCATAGGGCCCTGTCTCACCAATTTAGTGGGATGTATCTCCACATAATATTATTGTATTTTGGTGATCCAACCAAATCTCTTATCCCCTAGTTCACATTATAGAATAAAGCTTCTTACATTCAGGTGAACAACATATACCAAGGTCTTACTTTGAACCAAATACTGCCTAAACTTCTTCAATGACTTCATCATAGCAAATACTTGTTTCTCAATAAAATTATACTTAACCTGGTAATCATGGAGAGTTTAACTCCAAAATAATATGGGGTGTTCCTCACCTTGATCATTATTTTGGGTGAGCACTGAGGCATAACTTTCTTCAGCTCCATAAGCATAAATAATAAAATCCTTACTGAAATCTGAATTTACTAGCACTGGAGCAGTGGTAATGAACTGCTTGATTATTTCGAAGGTTTGTTTTCTTACTTTAGTCCATTTGAAATTTATATATTTCTTGAGTAATTTATATATATGTCTCACCTTTTGTGCAAAATCAGAGATGAATTTCCTAACCAAATTTATTTTCCCAAAGAAATATTGCAAGGCTTTCTTATTTACAGGTAATGTAAGGGTTAGAATGGACTTGATTCTATTCAGATCAATGGCCATGCCTTATTTTGAGAACACATGACCTAGTAGTTTTCCTTCATGGAGTACAAAGAAATACTTCTTGGGATTGAGGAAGATGCCAAATTCTCTACACTTCTAAAAGACCTGCTGTAGGTATGTTAAATGATCATGCTTGTTATGGAAAAATATAATCATGTCATCCAAATAGATTATAATTAACTTATTAATAATTTTTCCAAAGGAATAGTCCATGTCTCTCTAAAATGTGGCTCCTTTATTGGACAATCCAAATGACATTCTCTAGTAGGAAAATGTGTCCCATTTTGTGGTGAATTTTATTTTATATTGATCTTCATTTTTTACCCAAATCTAATTATACCCAGAGAAGTCATCCAATAATGAGAAAATTTATACCCCCACCACTATCTATAATATTTTATCAATCTATGGAAAGGGGTAGTGATCCTTAAGAGAAACTTGGTTAAGAGTTTTAAAATCTACACACAAGCGGATATCACCATTCTTTTTTCTCATAGGTACCAAGTTGGCTACCCAGATTGAATATTTTATGGGATATATGATCTTAGCATTTAAAAAATTTAAGAGCTCTTCTCTCATAATTTCTTCGATTCTTTGATTTATAGGCCTTTGATTCTGCCTAGAAGGCTTTGCATCAAGCTCTAGCTCAATAGTATGTTGGATAATCCTTTTGCCATATACCTTGAGGTCTTTGACCAAGATACAATGTTTGATTACTTTAGGCATAAACCCTTGATGTCCTCTTATTCCTTTGGAGAACATTGAATTCCAATATTGAGCTTCTTTTCAGTTCTTATTTCAACTTCTTTATAAATTTTTCATTGACTTCCATGGATCTGGTCCTTTTTATGTCTTAATTTTCAAACAAGATTTCTAAGGTAACCAAATCCCTAAGTATGTGATTTTTCCTAAGTTGAATAACACCATGTTGATCAATTTCCTCTATATTTTCTTCTTGAACGATGGAGAGACAAGCTTCTTTTACCAGAAAATTAATTATTTTCTCATCACTTAACCTGTCAAAAAAATTGCTTATCTGGAACTGCAGGCCTAAAAATCATTTTGATTCCCTTGTCCTTATTGACTCCAATGTATGTATAAGGGTTGAAGTTAGCTCCCCATTCTTCTAAGGAGTCTTCCAAAGTGTTATTTTCTTTGGAAAAAATTATATTTAGGGCATAAAAGGATTCCATCAGACCCCATATCCTATTTTTGTATACTTTTAGGTAGTGGTGCTTACTACTGCACCTTTTTCTTACTTGATGGACTCTTAAATCATAGTTGCCAAATATGTTAGGACCTTAATGTCCATATTTCCAACTTGCATCAGTACAAGGCAGAGGACCTCATATTCTAAAGTGTTATTGGTGCATGACCATGTTAATATATAGGTAAAAATCTTTATCCCTTTTGATTGGGACTGTAGTACCACACCAACACCAAAAACCATTTCTACATCTGACACCATCATAGTGCATGGTCTATACCTCTTTATCTCTTAGATATTGATTAGATATAGTAGGAATTTTCTTTTCTGATTTCATATAAATGCTATATGTGCCCATGTTTGTCCCAAACTGACTGTAATACTCTTTAAAAGGTAATTCATCCTCCAATTCTAGCTCTTCAATCTTATCCACCATTTTAAATTCTTAAAGAGAGGTGAGATTGCACATTTCTTCTTAAAAGTTTTCTATGTGGTAAGACATGATCTTTTCAGGTATTATCCTTATCCTCTTTCCTTTTAAGAGAAGGACCATGCTGGAATAATTCATATATATGCATCCCCTTAGCTTTGTAGTGAACTCCCTTGAGAGGCATAAACCAAAGTAGGGCTCTAGATCAACCACTACTATTTCTTGTACTATTGTCACCTTAGGAGATTTATGCAACCTCATTAAAACATCCTTTATTACTCCTACTATTTTTACAGGTGTTCCATCCAATTGTAGCACTCTAGGTCAAGATCTGGTATACTCCATACCCATTTCTACACAAACTACTTTAGGAATACCTATAGTTGATACTCCTGAGTCTATCATATAATTTCGAACTACCCAACCTTCCATCCTCAAAGAGATATAGAAAGAAGGGGTTTTTTATTTAAAATAGTAGGGGATATTTTCTTCTTTTTTGAGGGTATACTAAGGATTGTGGTGGCCTGTTTATCCTATAGGTAGTTGTTGAGAGAAGCCTTAAGTAAATCTATCTAGCTAGGAATGAAAAGGGTATCGTATAAACTAGATCTTGATGGTATCCTCTTCATCTCTTCCAAAATGTTGTATTCAAATTTAGCCAAAGTTTTCCTCTCATGTCTTCTTTCTAACTCACCATATTTTCTCTTATATTGCTGAGTGGATTCTATTGTTTATCTTTTGGTAATAGAAGGGAATCTAATCCTCTCTTGAGCCTCATCCTTAGACCTCATTCGGTCTCCGTCATTTTCCTTTTCAAATCTCTTAGGAAAAATCTTTTCTTTTTATTTGACTTGGGGTATGGGAAAAGTATCACTACTTTGGGGAGGTGGGTCATTATTTTTTTGAGAAGAAACTTGGAATTTTCCCATCTTCTATGGATCTACATGCAGGGTTTTCTTCACTAACCTTGTCATAACAAAAATTGGGCCATCCTCATTTAGCTCTTCCCCAACCATGATCTGGTTAGGTTTCTTTTGGGTGAGGAATGGTATTCATTTGTGGAGATGGGGATGATAAGGAAAGGGATCCATATAAGATGAATTAGTAGATTGGCTTTGGCCATTAGTGGTTTCTAAAATATAAGGCAACACAACTTTGTGAGGTAATATACCCACATTAATTAAGATATATTCGGTATGAAATGTTGTATTATAAACTTTTGGGAAGGTTTATACTCCATATTTTTGGATTTGCAAGCCTAGATCTGATACAAGAGCTCTGATGTAATACATATAAGCAAGGCATGCAACTGGTCTAGTTGTAAGAAAAATTCTCTTCCATTTCTACTAAACCTTAAATTAAAATTTGAGATAGTCTCTTGTTGATGTTTCTACATGGAAGTGAACTGATTAAGCAAGGAGAAGGAGTCAATATATTCATTAAATTCTTCCAAAAAAGGCTCATCCAATGCTTTCCATGAAGTGAAGGATTTATCTTCAAGGGTCCTAAACCAATGCAAAGTTTTCCCTCTAAAAGACAGGGCTAGGATCCTCACAATAACATCCTCATTTTTATGTTGTGGATTGCTCCTAGATTCAAAATGTCTTGATAGTGCTCATATACCATATTCCAAATCATAAGTGGGAATAGCTTTGAACATAGCCTAGGGAATGACATTCATATGGGCTAATCTAAGGGGACCAATTGTGTTCCAACTGGGGTATTTCTATAAAGGTTGATTTTTGGGTATATTTCCCTGATTTGCGGCTACATTTCTTGCCATATTTCTAGGTGTAGGTCCTACTTAAGGGGTTGTTGGATTAATTGCAGGATTTTACTTAGGAAGCTCTTATTCTGAAAGGAAATCTTGATTAAAAAATTTGATAATAGTAGACCCTCTATAAGGTATCTCACAATAGAAATATGAGTCAGGGTTATTCCTTTTGAATGACTTGGTATACATTAAAGGACACTGGTATAAAGGGGTTATTATTTTCTTATTTTGAAGACCAAGGAGTTGCTAGGTGAACTTTCTATTCTCTGCTTAGCAAGGTCAAGACAATTCACCAAATATTGATTCCTTTGGATAGAGATAAAACAATAACTCATATGATGGGTTTTCGTGTTCCTCGTGAACTGGTCCCACCGGGTGTGCCAAAAATTGTTGGGCACTGAATTGACATCAAGTTTTACTCAACATTGTGACTGTCTATCTTGCAATTTTCTATCTAGGCATGCACCCGTTAGTCACAACTTGGCACTCAACATTGGATGGACCAAAGATAATTTCAATCCAACCTCCAGAGTAGGCTAGTTCCTTATCAAATTAAAATGGTGTTGACACTATTAAATCTCAATTAGGATTTTGATAAAAGGGTTTAAAAAACATTTAGGGTTAGAGATATTATGAAAAATAGTGGTCGGATAGGCTAACAACATAGGCAACTACAACAAAAATCTCCCACAAACTATTTTCAGTCTCCCATTACTTAAAATTATTAGCATCCAAACTCATGAAATATTCATACATTAAAACATAAACAGAGATATATTGTAGAAAGTAATCGAACATATAATCTTGATAATCCAATTTAGCAGAATAGACCAATAGTTAGATTTAATAGAAATAAACTTCCTAAAAACATAGATCTAACCAAAAAAAAATTCAACTACTCTCACAACTATTAATCCAAATATCTAGAATGAATTAATCGTTAAAGTATTAACAAAAATGCAGATAAAGGCTTCAAACCTCTTGCATAAGATGATAAATATTATAAATTTGAGTTGAAAATCAAAGTAATGCTCCTTCCATTAGCTCACAGGAATATTTATAGTAGGGAAAGCAAACACACTAGAGCCAAACCTTAAAAATGAGGGTTTGACCTCCATTTATAGTTTGTAATATAACAAAAAATTAAGGATACATTACAAATATTACATATTTACAGCTCAATAGAGAGTTTTATGGCCTTATCTTACTATCTAGAGAACTTCAAAAAATTTATTGTGAGAAATCCACCATGGCAACATATCTCTGCAACTTGCTAGCTTGTTGGTGGTAGTTGGAGTTCAAATGGTTAGAAACTGCATCCCATCCATAGATCATTCTTGTAATCTTGGCTCTACCATAGATCTGCAACCACTCTAGTTCTTGTTCTTGGAAACCCTCATTGCTTCATCTTCCTACCCTCCAATTGACTGTACTCTTACCCGATGATAATTTGCCTTTTAAATATTTCAATAATGTCAACAAAACTTGAACCGTTGATCTTCATCGTGGATGTCTGCAATTAAAACTCTCAAAATACTCTACATATTGGCCAGGGAAAACCAAAGTGTCATTCCACACTTTTAAATTTATGATGTCATCATTTGTAGCCTTCATATCGTGGAATTGAATTCCAACGTAAAATATACTAAGGAGCAAGTGAGATGCAATCCATAGTCAATCTGCTCAATAATCCTCCTTTTCTCCTCTTTGGCTTCAAAACAAACCACAATCCACACAAAAAGTATGTTGACATCATATTTGCCTTAGTCACATGTAAAAACGTCAATCCACATAAAAGCTAGTACAAATCATCCTTTGTTGTCATTTCACTATGGCTACAGTGTAAAATAGCCTTTATCGCCAAGCCACACTCCTTGTAGTGTAAAATAATTTTGGTCACCAATTCGCATCATAATACTCTTGGAACTCGATGGAATCAATCTATTCAATACTTAGTCATTGCAGCATATAAAACAAAGCACAATCACCATTTTGTACTTTTTCTAGTGCTGATTTCATTAATCAGGGCTTACTTATAATCTACATCAAAATACACTAGAAACCAAGCGAAACAATATTTTACCTCATTAAGGTGAAATAACACTAAGCATCGAGTGGAATATGGGAATCTTCTTGCGGATCCACTCCAAAATACTCTATATCCTCAATGGAATAGATATTTCATACCTTAGAATAAAAACTTCAATTTTTTCTAAGGATGTGGCCATTTTGGGCCTACAGTAATGATAATATGTATAAATGTAAATTAATTAATGCTCTAATGATCATTCATAGTTTAGATTTTACTTGATCATGTATAGCATTGTTGTTTAATCAAGGGATGTGGCATGTGAAATGGAAGATTCATGTGATGATATGAAAGAAGATATGGATGTTGATATCGAATACTGATTGTTTTACAAAGACTCAGACCTACTAGTGATATCAAACAAATTCACTAAAATATATCTAATTTATCTAAAACTAAATGTGTGTGCAGTGAATTCATTGATCGAATCAAGAGTGTGGTAATGACTCGAGATAATCAAGAACCAATGTGTGTGCAAGTGAGTTCATTAAACCATCTTAAGTAAATTAAGATGAAATCCTATCATGGAGGAGATCAAGAAGCTAGTTTGTCCTTATGTGTGGTCAGAGATATTTTCAAGAAAGATGTATCACCACACATGAGTGTACTCCATTGTCAGTCAAGTGTCTATAGCTTCGGTGGATATTAGCTCCATAGTCCGAAAATATGATCTCTAAGTTTTAGAAATATAGACTACCTAACTATCTTATTGGAAATGTAGTTCTATCATTACAACTTGAGGATCTGTGGTGTGTGATGTGTAAAAAATTTAGAGATTTAAATAATCAAATTCTCAACTAAAGTGTGATGAGAATTGTATTCTATCCTTACTACTCATTCTTGTATTTGGAAGCAACTATGATAGTGGTAAAAACCATTATTTTTTATTTTTGGACTATGTGCATGATGGGACAAACAAGGAATACCCTTTTCACTTCAAGGTTCAACCATTTATGGTATTATCTCTCTTTGACACAAGATGTTTTTAAAAGTGTGATTTGTGTTTGGTTCAAGAATATTTAGAGTCAATTCCTAGAACTCAAGATTAGTGAAAATGTGTCTTGGTTCTAAAGACAACTCAACATGAATTGGAGGTTGCTTAAAACACTAGGAGTGGCTAAGTGATTGAAAACACCTAGGGATTATGACAATTTGGTTTGCAAATGATAATTTAACTTTATGGAATGGTTCAATGACATGGATGGTGATGTGAAGGTGCCCCTGATTAAGGAAAATAAACTTTATTGGACCAATTATTATACGAATTGAATAAATGACCCCCTAATGTGAAAACGTTAGTGTGAATGTAATGTGTGAAATGCAATGTGTGAAATACAATGCTTAACATGGAATGTGTGAAATATAGTGTGTAAAATGCAATGTGTAAAATGTAATGTGTGAAATGAAATGTTGAACATAGAATGTGTAAAATGCAATGTGTGAAATACAATGTGTGAAATACAATGTTTAACATGGAATGTGTGAAATACACTATGTAAAATGCAATGTGTGAAATACAATGTTTAACATGGAATGTGTGAAATATGGTATGTAAAATGGAATGTGTCAAATGCAATGTGTAAAATATAATGTTTAACATGGAATGTGTGAAAGCAATGTGTAAAATGCAATGTGTGAAATACAATTTTTAACATGGAATGTGTGAAATGCAGTGTGTAAAATGCAATGTGTGAAATACAATGTTTAACATGGAATGTGTGAAATACAGTGTGTAAAATGCAATGTGTGAAATACAATGTGTGAAATACAATGTTTAACATAAAATGTGTGAAATATAGTTTGTAAAAAGTAATGTGTGAAATACAATGTTGACATTGGAATATGTGAAATGTAGTGTGTAAATTGCAATGTGTGAAATACAATGTTGAACATGGAATATGTGAAGTGCAGCGTGTAAAATGTAATGTGTGAAATACAATGTTTAACATGGAATGTGTGAAATACAATGTGTAAAAAGCAATGTGTGAAATGCAATGTTTAACACAGAATATGTGAAATGTAGTATGTAAAATACAATGTGTAAAATGTAACATGTGAAATACAATGTTTAACATGGAATGTGTGAAATGCAGTGTGTAAAATGTAATGTATGAAATGCAAGAAAGAAATGTAAATGAAAACTTCACAAAATCAAGTAAAAAAATCAATCCTATATTTTTGCAACAAATTTTTCTTACCTCATTTTATAATCTCTCTTTTATTTTTATTGTTTTATTTTTGTGCGATTTTGTGTGTTGTGAATGTTCTAATCTGAATTATGCAAGACAAAATTTATGGCTAGCTAGAAATGAGATTCTTCCTAGTGATGAAATCTAGAAAGTTTGCTCATGGGTGTCTATGGTTTTTAAGGGTAGAGATTGATGGATGGAGATGAAGTCCACCGTCGCCAAATCTCAAACAGTGGTTGGTGATAACGTCCAACTCACTATTGTTTATTGTGAAACATACATTATGTGTGATTCATTTAATATTTTTATGTTTTATAATGTGTACATATAATTTTAAAAATAACCTATTTCATAGGTCTAAATAAGAAGCCAAAAACAACAACACCGAGTTCCTCAAAATAACTTAGGGTACACCGCTGAAGACCTACTCTGAATCACCAAGTGACTCCAATAGTGGAGGGTTCACCTAGTCTTTCACCTTGAATCACCAAATGTGGGAGTTACTTATGTATTCTGATCTAGTTCCAACTTAGACAAGTAAAAATGACAATTCTCAACCCTATTATGCAGCTATTTTATGATTTTATAATTTCACATGAAAAAAAATATGCAAAAATAGTGAATGAATACACCAGAAAACAACAAAACTTCAAAATAAATGTGATCTATTGTGAATGCCTAGATGCAATCCTAATTTATGTGCACTTTGTATGATGGATGTAAATTCCTAAAATGCAAATTAAAATTCTTATGCTCTAACATAAACTAAATGATTTTCTTTTTATTAATTTTATTGTAAAAAGTAGGAAAACAATAATAGAAATGGGTTAAGGTTTGAAGCAGACTTACTAGGAAGCCTACGTATCTCTTCCCCACTCTGTGAAATGTATCCCAGAGCCTCTATAATGTTGTGGGGCATTTATTTAATGTTGCAAGGCATCCCTTGAGCATTATAGGGCATCCGTGCAACCTCTTATCGACTTTTGTAACTTTCAATAAAACCTAGCTTTTTGTGAAAATTGCGTAAACGAATTTCTAAAACCTGCAAGATGAAAAAAAATAGAAAGTTAGTGATAGGACAAATTAAGATGAATAACCTTTTGGGGTTCCACCATGATCATCATTTTGTAAGTAAAAAAACGAACAACACCAAAACAAATAGATAGAACCAATACACAATATGTTGCACAATAAATAAAGATGATATTTTATTGATAAAAATGGAGCCTTGATCTCCAATTTTTACAACATGATTTGTGGTATTGATACAATTATTACAATATCTAGGGTTTAAAAACCCTAGTTACAAAGAGTAGGGTTTATGAAGCCCTAATGCAATGAATGGATGGTGTCTTTGTGCTTGTATTTGATCCAAAAAAGAGTTGCGAGTGGGCTTGTGTATCCTAAAAGGGCCACCCTAGCTTCAATAGCTTCCAAGAAAGACAATCCTTGTACCTGCAAACAACAAAAAATAAAAGAGACTAGAAGCATCTATGAGGGCTCCACATTGTGAGGCCCTCAAAAACATAAAAACAACTAAACCCTAGATGCTCCAATATAAATACTATAAATAGAAAGTACAAGAATGTGAAATAAATACACAAAATATTATTACCTTATCTAAATACCAATTTTTTGTCTCTATTTCTACTGACGATGTTGATGGTGGTCACGAAGATGCCCGAACGATGCTTGAAGGTGTTAGGACTGTAGATATGGTACAAGAAATGTCTATGAGCATTTAGGGATGACCAAAAACACCCAAAGGCATTTTGGTGGCTTTGGAGGGTATTTTGGTGGCTCTAGAGGGGATTCAAGGGCTGAAGGAAGTATCACAGAACTAGATCTAGTTCACATGGGATGGGCGGTGGTAGAAGTGAGAGATGCGAACGATGACGAGAGGTGAGGACGAAAGTGATAGGGCTAGGGTTTAGACCTTCTAAGAATTTTTTGCTAATGTTTGTCAATAGAATTTAAAGTTGTAAAATCAACGGAAGGTTTAATTCATAAAAATGAATCACTTTTATAATCTACCCTTGAACATGTTAGGGTTTTAACAACACAAAATGAATGACCAAGATTAAAACATGAAAAAGAGTAAAGATTAAGTTTGAGCAAGTAACATGAATTAGAATGAATGGATGGATTAAATTAAAACGTGATATATAACTAAGATTAAATTATATAAATAAACATATATTTATTAAATATATAAATATAATATTAAAAATATTAATATTTAAATATATATTAAACAAATACACATAAATGAATCTTCTAAGACATCTAAGTTAAGGTATCTTAGGCTTTCATCAAGAAAGTTTAAATCACAAAAAAGACACTACTTCATATTTTTTAAATCCAAATAATAGTATTATAAATATTTTATATTAAAAAATAATTGCATCCCATTCTGTTTACACCTAATTAGACGTAGCATCGTCTCTTTGTCTTCCCATCTCACAGAAAAAAAACAAGCATTGTGAGAACATATTCCGAAAGACAATTAACATATATTCACTTTTTAGTTAAAAAAAAAAAAATCCTAAAGATCCAAAAGTTTTAGATGTAATATTAAATAGGAGGTTAACTAACTATTATTTTGTACCTCATATAATTTATTTTATTTTAATTAATTAATTTATTTTTAATTATTTTTTAACAATTTATAAATTTTATAAAATTAAAATTAATTTATTTAAAGAAATTTAAAAACAAATTAAATTAAATATTTATTTTATATTATATTTATTTTAATTGTTTAAAAAATATTTAAAATTAATAATTATATTATTAAATAATTTAACAAAAATAAACTTATTTTTAAAATTATTAGTTGTCAACTAAAGCATATAGACGACACGACACTAATTAGTTTCGATGCCATTCATTCAATAATTGTACATGCGTGGTGGCCATGACATAATAATAGTTACCAAATACGACCGAGGAGGAAAAGAGAGTGAAACAAAACTATCCCCCTCAACTTTTATTTCAATGATGTTGGAGGTGGTTTTAGTCATATAACAGTTCAAAACATACCAACAGAAAAGCAGAGAGGAAAACTGATATTCACGTGCCTGTTATGTTTTATACTAATAAAATTACATTGTAAATTTTTTCTAATAGTAAAATTACATATCGTATTAAAGATAGGGTGAAGGTTGAAAAAGTTTTGATTATCTGGTATAATTAATTAATTAATTAATTAATATATATATATATATATATATATAATTATTTTATAAGAAAAGTAACGGTTAGGGTATAAGTTTTTTTAGAGGTTTAAATTGAGGTATGTGTAATGTGGTTTGGTTTTTGTGTGCCACATGAAAAATCATTTATTCTAACATGATGATATGGGTTGTGTTATTAATCAATTAAAAATAAATTATTTAATAGTTTTTAAAAAATTAATTAATTATTAATAATTTAAAAAATATTAGTATTTAAAGTTTCAAGTTTATTGGAGTGGTAAGGGTTTTGGCTTCTTTTGGAGAGTTTTAAGGTGCAAACCCAACTCAGTATGAGGGGACTAAGATTTCTTTATAAACTCATTGAAAATAAAAACATGTAACATTAGTTTAATTTATTAGATTCCTCAACATTTAAGGAGAACTAAGATTCAAATCTTGTCAAGCTATACATATACATATGACATTAGTTTAACTAGTTAGATTCCTTAACATTTAAGGAAAAGATTAAGATTCAAATCTTGTCAAGCTATACATGATGATGTAATTTCAATCCCATATAACCAATTAAAAAAATAGTATTTGATCAATGATGTAATTACTTTTTTAAAAATTGGATCCATGATCCCTCATAAAAACCTATGTAAACTCAATGGAAAAAATATTTTTTTAAAAATTAAATATAATTTAATTTAAAATAAAAAAATTTAAGTAAAAATCTAAAATAATGACCAAGTTTTTTAATAATTTCACCATCATCTTGTTAATTCTATGTTTCTATAAAAGTTTGTTTTTTAACAAAAATTTAAATAAACTTGGTGTGTGGTGGTTTTGTGTTAAATTCCTTATTGGTTGTAAGTATAGATATCAACTCTAAAAAAAGTCATTGTTGGAAGGAGATTGCTCAACCGTGTACATCAATCATAAATTTTTTTCACAATAATCAAATCCAATTTTTTTTTATAAATTATTTTCAATTTAATCAAAACCAAAATTACTTTACCTAATACCACTCAATAAAAATGGGAAAGCTACATCAAATATGTTAAAACAAAAATTTTCAATATTTTAATCCTTCTAAATTTAAAGACTAGTAACATATTTCCCTGAAAATTTTAGTTTAAAAAATATGGAGTTTTTACATTTAAGAAGTCAAATGCATACCATTTTCTCATAAATATATCTTATTTTACAAACATTCTTTATAAAAGTCAGAATATATTCTAAGATTCCAGAATAAAGAAAGACTAACTTATGTGCCTCTTTTAATTTTAGCTTAAGAATTTTAAATGTAAACGAAAAATATTATTAAAGGAGAAGATATAAGAAAGGAAGTACTCAAATATTTAACATATAGTTTATTAAAAATTGTGTAATTTAAGATGATAAAGATGATATTTTACAAAATATTTTATCAACTATCATATTGATGAAACTATTTTAATAGAAGACTTTTAAAAGTAATTTCTTCTTTCTATGTTAATGGTTTTTTCATTTTTTTTTAAATATATCCGCACAAGGTATCTTATCGGTAAGTTTTCTTAATCCTCGAAAAAGGGTTCGAGGGTCAAGCCTAGTAGCCTACACTAGATACACAAAAAAACCCTCGGATAGCCTGATTCCTGGATGGGACATGCCCCATGGAATGGAAATTCCTGGTCCCAAGGGGATAAGGGAATGGTTTTCCTTAACATAAGGTTTTGATAATCAATATTAATTTATTAATTGAAATTTACTACCAATTAGATTTGGCATTGATCCTTTTAATTGGAAGTGACCTCCCACTCTGTGCGGGAGGTTACCTCTTCAACTTCTCAGTCCTTCCTTAGCTCCTCCTAGGGTTCTAAGGTGGATATCTTGCTCTATTGTGGAATTCTAGGCAGATCTCCTTTTCTTCCTAGGGTTTCCAACCCTTCTTGTAATTTCTTGGTGCTTGGAGTATCTCCAAGATCTTTTTTGCTTCTTCCTGAGGTAATCTAGAAAAGAGGAGGCATATCTCTTTTTATTCAGGTAGATCCATAGCGTGCTTAGGGTATGCCCTAGTGAAGGAGCAAAAGACCTCCCACTATGGGTGAGAGGTCACCTCTTCATCTTCTTTCTCCCTCTTTGGCTCGTCTTAGGGCTCTTTAGTGGATCTCTTGCTTTGTTGTGGATTTCTAGGAATATCTCTTAGTTCTCCTAAGGTTTCTAGCCCTTCTTGTTGTTACTTGGTGCCTAAAGGGTTTCCAAGTCCTTTTCTACTTATTATTGAGGTGTTCCAAGAAATAGGAGGCAAATCTTCTTTTCTTTGGAGGATCCATAGCGCACTTAGGAGATTACTCAATGCGAGAGTAAGATACCTCTTACTATGGGTAGGAGGTCACCTCTTCATCTTCTCAATCCCTCCTTAGCTCTTCCTAGGGTTCTTAGATGGATCTATTGTTGTGTTGTGGAATTCCAGGTAGATCTAGTTTTCCTAAGGCTTATTACCCTTCATACTACTGCTTGATGCTTGGAGGGTCTCCAAGACATTTTCTACTTCTTCTTTAGGTGTTCCAGGAAGTATTCTTGGGTGATGTTGCATGGTCAGACAAACCTAGTTTGTGGTCTTGATATAGGGGTTTCTATTGTTGCTCGATTTGGGGGTCTATAGAGCTCTTCCCTATAGTTTTTCTTTGGCCATGGGATGGGACCATGCATTGCAATTCCTACAAGGGAACTCTTTATTCCTCTCTAGATATTGGATTTGCTTCAGAGTGGGATCTAGTTCTTTCATTATGCTTATCAGGATGGTCATTCACTGGTTTCTAGGCTTAGGGGAGGCCCTAATTGTTCTCAACTGAGTGTTTCCCTTGGTTTGTGATTTGTGGCTGGTGTCTTAGGGTTTTTGGTGGCTTTGATTCGCTTGTTCTACTTGTTAGGATGACCTTACACTAGTTTTTGGACTTGGGGGAGACCCAGTTTGTTCCCATTTGAGAGTTTTCCATTGTTCAAAATTTATGGCTAGTGATTCAAGGTTTTTGGTGGATGCATTTCTTTGTTCTGCTTGATAGGATGGTCATAAACTATATTTTATAGGCTTGGGGAGGCCACAAATTTATAGTTGAGTTTTTCTTATGGCTTGCATTTTGGGTTTTGTGTCTAGGGATTTTTGCTAGATTCCTTCTCATATTTTTTGGTCTTGGAGGGGATCATGTATTGCAAAAGGATTTTGTGGTTTCTCCATTAGTGGTAGGGTTAGGATTTATCCATTAGTGGTAGGGTTAGGATTTATTGTTGATATGGGTGTCCTATTTCTTGGTTTTTATTTGACTATACTTCACCTTTTTCTCTAGGATTTTGCATGGGGACTATTGCGGATGGTCCAGTGTTGGTTTACGAATGCACCTAGGTTGTTTTGTGGATGGTCCTATGTTGGTTTTTGGATGGTCCCTTTTCTTTTGCAGATGGTCCTGATTCATTTGTGAATGGTCCTATATGGTTTACGTATAGTCTTGTTTCCTTAGAGGATAGTCTTGATTTGGTTTACGGATGGTCCTATTTCATTTTACGGATGGTCCTATTTCTTTTGCGAATAGTCCTGATTCATTTGCATATGGCCTTCTAAGTTTGAGGTTTTGTACTGTGTGGGAAAACCCTTTTCAAATGGGTGTAAGGTTTTCTTATATACAAAAAAACTCTTCATTTTTGGGTTTACCTATGAATTTTTCCCTACTGTCCCTATGAGGGCTTCTCTTAACAGTTGATGTGGCTTTCTCTCTTGCTCCTGCATGGGCTTCTCTTTTTCTATTTTAGCTATTTTTCTCCAATAGCCCATAGAGGGTTTATTTATTAAGCTAATTTCTAGTTGGGATCTCTTCTCCCAACCTTCTTATTTGTGTAAAAGGTTACGAGATCCTTTCAAAACCCCTTTTACAAATTAAAAAACAATTATTTAAAAATAGAGAGCTTGTAATTAATTTTAAAATATCTTATTTTTCTTTAAAAGAGTAATCATTGACTTGAATATCTTTAGTTTTAGAGGTTAAAAATTTAAATATTATGTTTATGTGACAAACAAATATAGATCCTGATTTTTATTAGCAAGTACCTCAAACAAGTGGCACATGAAATACAAAATATTCTTTAGTAGTTGTGTTTACCATTTTTTGTGGAAATATGAGTTGTTTTGGAATGTATAAAAATATGGTGGATACTAGATCAAGCTGGGATATAATATTTTAAAGCTATCAAAATTCCCTATTTTTATAGGTTTCTATGAGAAGATTGTGAGGTCACTTGATGCCCTTTATAATGCATCAACATTTCTTTGGTTAGGAGTATTTTAGATATTTTTAAATATTTTTCAACCATGGTGGAATGGTTGGACTGAGCTACATGATCAATCCTCACTTAACAATAACCATTAAGAATTTGTGTTATTTATTCATAGATTAGTCTAAAAGGATTTATAGATTAACATATGCACCATTGTTACCTTTAATATTTTAATTTTTCTTAATGGGTAAGGCATTGTATCCTTAGTTGGATCATGATAGATCTAAGGATTACTAAGAATTAAAACTATAAGTTCTATAAATATGTATGAAGGCATTTTAACCTAACCATATCCAAGTCAAAGATCAAGTGAACTACTCAACTTCTAGTCTAGAATACACTTACTCACATATTACTTTTTAGAATTTATTTAACCAATTTGGGTAATTTGGGGACTAATTATGCTAATTGTATTGTTTCTAGATAATTAAAGACTGAAATATATTTTCTAGTTATGCAAGGTGGCTAAGTAGATCTAAGATATTGTTGTTTTTATTTGTCCAACTATTCTTGAAAACTACCTTAAAATTTTTCTTTGTTTGGTTTATCTAATAATATCACTAAAATATTTTGAACTTTCTGCCAAATTATTAAGAGGCACTTTTGGAGATTTTGAAGCCTTTGTAACCTACCGGATGAAAACTTTAGAACCTTGAATAAAGGCCTAAGATTTAAATCATGAAGGGTAGGGTTGTAGACCATGTTTTGATAGCTAAAATATGGTTAAAGATAACCATATATTAAATAAACAATATTCATCTCATGTAAATTATAACCTAAGGAACATTAAAATTATTTTAACTTTGGCTTTGGCTCTTCTTTGGGAGGTTCAAGGTTCAAAATGTGGCGTGGGCGAGTGTGTGAAGGGGTGGGTGTGTGATGGATTTATGTTAAATTCCCTATTGATAAGTATAGCTCACGGTCATAAAGGTTTTTCACAATAACCAAACCCAAAAAAAAAAATTATATAATTAATAAATTTTTTAATATTATACCCTTATTGTTAAAAATTAAAAAAAATTAAACATGATTTATTAAATATTAAAATTTAACAAACTTGTTTAATTAAAATGAGATAAAAGAACTAATTCATAAGGATGCAATCAAGCACTAAATTACCAAATTATGAACCAATGCTAGAAAATGAGAGTCTTATACTCAAAAAGATTGAAGTGATCGGTGTGATGTGGTCTATGTAAGGACGTCACTTACATTATAGATGATGTAACCCGGGTTCAATTCCGGGTACGAATATGTATATGTATATGAAAGTATTTACACAATAAATAAAAAAATGGCGTTCGACTTTCGAGCAGTGGGGTCTCCGGAGAGCCTTGGTCTGGCAGTGGGGTCTCCGGAGAGCCTTGGTCTGCCACCAGGTAGACCTTGCGGTTTGTATTACGAGCATTGAGCTTCTCTTTTTATAAATTTAAAATAGAAAACTATTTGTATTTAGTTAAAAGTAATTTTCTAGGTTTACTTTGCATTAGGGTGCAATTTTAGATAGAAAACTATTTGTATTTAGTTAAAAGTAATTTTCTAGGTTACTTTGCATTAGGGTGCAATTTTAGATGACATTTTCTTGCAGATATTGAATTCAATATAAAACTGTAATGGTAGACTAACATCAATCTTTTCGAAACGAATATAACTACTCTTATTAATTTAGGGTTTATTGCCACCATTCACAAGGAATCCAAAGATAAATAGAGTCCAGCGTCTTTATGAATTTGCTTATGCCTTACATCAAAGATAAGAGATAACCTGAGAGACCCCCGGCAGGGAGAGAGGCTAGTACTTTCTTTGCTTGTAAGGTTGCTTGACTGACATTGTTACAAACAAAAAATCGTGAGAATTGCATAGCCTTAACTGAAAAATACAATGAAGCTGAGGCAATGGTGGTTTTGGGTAGCTGTAACTGCATCATTGGTTATTGTAGGAGATGATAATTGCGATGCACAAGAGCTCAACATCACTTCT